>CM056494.1:15267699-15812699 GCA_029783415.1 Anisodus acutangulus | reverse complement strand
TGAAATTTCAGCTTCTGAATTTTGATTAATTGAATCTGTCACTCCGGGTATTATTTTGCGTCGTTCCATATATGAGCCTCTTCAAACCGGGCTTATTGTTATTGATTTAATGATCCCTATAGGGCGTGGTCAGCGAGAATTAATTATTGGGGACAGACAGACCGGTAAAACAGCAGTAGCCACAGTTATGATTCTCAATCAACAAGGTCAAAATGTAATATGTGTTTATGTAGCTATTGGGCAAAAATCATCTTCTGTGGCCCAGTTAGTAACTACTTTACATGAAATAGGAGCTATGGAATACACTATTTTGGTAGTCAAAATGGCAGATTCCCCTGCTACATTACAATACCTTGCTCCTTATACAGGAACAACTCTAGCTGAATATTTTATGTATTGTGAACGACACACTTTAATCATTTATGATGATCTCTCCAAACAAGCGCAAGCTTATCGCCAAATGTCTCTTCTATTACAAAGACCGTCCGGTCGTGAAGCTTATCCATGAGATGTTTTTTTATTTACATTCACGCCTTTTGAAAAGAGCCGCTAAATTAAGTTCTAGTTTAGGTGAAGGAAGTATGACCGCCTTACCAATAGTTGAAACTAAATCGGGAGATGTTTCGGCTTATATTCCTACTAATGTAATTCCCATTACTGATGGACAAATCTTCTTATTCGCCGTTTGATTATTTCCATAATCTATCATTCCCCCGCAGTCTTAGCGGTAGACTTTCGTACGCTGAGACTATCCCTGAAATCATCAAAGAGTATCCGCGGAAGACATTTTGTGAATATATCAACAATCTGATAGCGGGACGGGACATGTGGAACACAGACTTGCCCACATGCAACCTTTTTACGGACAATTAAAATATTCATCTCTTTATGTTTAGTGCATTGTTGTTGTACGGGGTTCCCTGACAGATATATCACACTCACATTATCACAATAAACTACAGTTACCTTTTTGATTGGACAATGGAGCTACAGTAACAAATTACGGAGCCAACACGATTCAGATACAACATTGGCTACCCCTCTATATTCGGCTTCAACATTAGACTGAGATAGCGCGGGTTAGAGCTTCGACAACTACGAGATCAAATTATCTTAGAGAAATATACAATAACCAGAGGTGGAGCGTCTGATATCCAGATATCTACCCCAATCAGCATCGGTATAAGATGTGAGATCAGAGACGACTGACTTATACGGATGTAAGCTAAAATCAATAGTATTTTGAATATCCCGCAGAATTCATTTGAGAGCACCCATATGCTCCTTATTTGGGTCATGCATATGTAAACATACATGTTGAACAACATATGATATATCAGGTCTCGTAAAGGTGAGATACTGCAATGCCCCTGCTAAACTGCGGTAATGTGTCGGATCGTTATATGGAGACCCTGAAGAGTTACTTATCTTAGCCTTAGTATCCACCAGTATAGGTGACGTCTTACATGAAGACATGTCAGCTCTGTCAATTATCCCCTTAACATATTTTCTTTGACAAAGAAATAGACCACTTGCATGTTGAGTTATAACAATTCCCAAAAAATAGTTCAAAAGGCCCAAATTCTTCATAGCAAATTCAAATGCAAGAAGGGACATAATCGACTGGCGAAGAGAGGCAGATGATATTGTGAGGATGATGTCATCAACATAGAGAAGAATGTATGCCATGTCATTCCCTTTTTGATAAATAAACAAAGACTGATCGAATTTGCTATATGAGAAGCCTAGTGTGGAAACAAACCCAACAAACCTGTTATACCATGCTCGTGGGGCCTGTTTGAGACCATATAAAGAGTTCTTCAACAAGAAAACATAATTAGGATGAATAGGATCTCGGAATCCCAAAGGTTGTTGCAAGTAAATTGTTTCTTGTATGTGACCGTGGAGGAACACATTCTTTACGTCCAACTGATAAATGGACCATGATTTTGACAGAGCCAGACTGAGAACTGTTCGGATAGTCGCCGGTTAAACAAATGGGCTAAGTTTTATCACAATCCACTCCAATCTGCCGAGACCTGCCATCACCAACAAGACGGGCTTTGTGCCTCTCAAAAGAACCATCATATTTCTTTTTATGACAAAAAATCCACATAGAACGTATTATGTTTACATTAGATGGACGGGGAACCAAATCCCACATCTTATTTTTAATAAAAGTATCAATTTCATCTAACATGGTGGCCTTCCAATTCGGATCCGATAGGGCAGCTTTCGGGCTACGGGGAATCGGGGATGGTTGGACAGAGGATGTTACATTAAAATGACGCTTAGGCCAAAAAATTACATGCATGGCACGGGTATCGATGGAGTGGGCTGGGGCTGAAGTAGACTGCTGGGGCAGTGGGGGCTCTCAGGTTGTCGTGGGCTGACTGGACCGCGAAGAGGGAGCAGTGGGCTCCCTAGATTGGTGAAATAATGGGCCACTTATCCGGACCGATGGAGGGGGAGATGGAGCAGTGGGCTCCCTCATTTTGGCTGGCCCATTTCGGCCATTTAACTGTTCCGAGGGAGGGGGAAAGGGAGCAATGGGCTCCCTCATTTAGGCTGACCTATTTTGGCCATTTAATCGGTCTGATGGAGAGGGAAAGAGTAGTGGACTCCCTCAGTTGGGCTTGACTATATGGGCTGTTTAAATGATATTGTAATAAGGGATGTAGCCCAGTGTCTAAGAAATCATACGAGGGCGGAAAAGGCGTGTATGTTGGCAAATGGAAATTTGGACTCATAAAAAATAACGTGACGAAAGATGACAATTTTTCCACTAGACATATCATAACACTTATAGCCCCGATAATTTTGTGGGTATCTTAAAAATACACACGGAATGAAACGGGCTTGAAGTTTGTTTATTGTTGTGGATGGAAATAGAGTATAACATAAACACTCGAAAATCCTCAAATGTGTGTAGGAAGGAACACGATGATAAAGAGTTTGTGTGGGTGAAAAGTTTGACAGTAACTTGCCTGGGAGAATGTTTAAGAGGAATGTGGTCATTTGAAGAGCATGATGCTAAAACGATGGTGGTATGGACGAATGAGCAAGAAGTGTTCGAATTAAATTATTTATTGCTCGTATTTTACGTTCGGCTTTCCCATTTTGAGGAGAAGTGTGCGGACAAGAGAGATGAAATTCCATACCATTTTTGTGACAAAATTCCTTAAATTGATCATTTATGAATTCCCTCCCATTGTCACATTGAAAGCATTTAATAGGCTTCTCAAATTAAGTTTGGATGAAAGTACCAAATTGCTTGAAAATAGTGTGAACCTGCGATTTTTTCCAATGGGAAATGTCCATAGAAAATTAGAGTAATCATCCAAAATAAGCATATAATACTTATGACCTTCGAACTTAAAATCGGGGATGTCCATAAGTCACTATGCACGATATCAAATGGCATAATAGTGTTTGAAGTAGATAAAGAAAAATATAATTTAACATGCTTCCCAAAATTGCAAGACTGGCAAATATGAGAACCCAAAGATTGTTTACAATCAATAAACTTATTTTTTCTAAGGGAGTTGAACACCGATACTCCCGGGTGTCCCAAACGATTATGTCATAAAGTAGGAGAAAGAGCAACAAAAGTTGATTGAGATATGACTTGATTGTTGTTGGTGGTGGTGATGGGATACAAGTCCCCAGTGCTAGTACATCTCATTATTGACATTCCCATCCAAATATCCTTCACAGAAAATCCAAACGGATCAAACTCAACAAAAACATTATTGTCAGTGGTGAAACGACGCACATATATCAAGTTTTTAATAAGTTTGGGTGCCTGTAGGACATTCTTTAAATGTAAAGGTGGGTAAGGGGGGAGGGGAGGTTTGATTTCCCAATACCATAAATTTGAATTTCCTATCCACTGGCAACCACAATTTTTTTATTACTGCTCATATTAAAATAAAACAAGAGATTACCTTGAGATGCCTTCATGTGAGAGGTCGCCCCCGTGTCCATGTACAATGTGTTGTCGGGAACATTGAGAGTCATGGTTTGCATGGCTTGCTCGATATCCGTTGGATCATAACTCGAATAAGATGGTCTATGAGCTACAAATGCATGTTGAGGACGGCTGCCAAGAACCCCGGGTTGCCGAGTGGGTGGCGGTGGCCTGGCCCAAGATGTTGTAGGGTACAGGCAGGGAGGGGCAGCCCACTGTTGTGGTGCCCAACCCCACGGTGGGTACTGCCCCACATTTGGACTTGCGGCTTCCACTGGCCGAGCTTGGTCTGCCCCTGCTGCCAGTTGTTGCTGCCGCCGCCGGCCTGATTTCCGCCGCTACGGCCTCGTCCCCTTCCACAATTATTTTTTCCTTTGTTATTGTTGCGATTTGTCCCCATTTTGGTCCATTATTTTTGCGGTTTTGTCCACTTCCTGAACCAGGATTTTGAGGGCCAAAGTATACGTGTTGGTGGAAAGAAGGGTGGTGCCGGCATTGTTTGTCGCCGTCGCTGCCTGTTTTAGTTTCCGGGTTTCTTCAAAAATCAATCTCGAATGAGCCTCATAAAATGGTGGCAATTGATTACTTTGTTGAATGAACATAGCAACACCATCATATTGTTCATTCAAACCCGCAATTAATTGGAGAACTAATATTTGATTCGTCACCGGAGCACCAACATTGGATAGTTGATCGGCAAACATTTTTAATTTTTGACAATATGCGGAGATGTTTGGAAAATCATCCATCTTGACATTGGTGAATTGATTTTCAAGATAAACCGCACGAGAAATCTTGTTATCTTGAAAAATATTTTGCAAACACTCCCATGCTTGTTGAGCCGCCGAATTCGATTCCAATATGGGGTGCAAGGTCATTTGATATGGTGCCGTAAATCCATTGAAGGACTATAGCATCCAAGCGAGATCAAAGAGCCATGTCAATATCAGTGGATTTTTCCATGACACCCGATTGAGGCTTTGGAGGAAGAATATGGTCAATGACTTGGTATGCGCGGCAATGAATTTTGAATAACTCCGCCCAAGATGAATATTGCCCTTTTCCATCTCAAGAATTACCGGAATGAAGTTCTTGACGTTGTTTATGGCAAGATCGGGATGAATTTTGTGTTGGTCGGCCATTGTTGCCCTAGAGAAATAAGAAAAAAAGAAAGGAAGAGGAGGAGGTAGGGTTTGGATGAGGGAGGGTGGCGGCGGAACTTAGGGTTTCGACGAGGTTGGGCGGCGGCCGAGTTTAGGGTTAATTTTTGGCTCTCGATATTATGAAGGAAATATTTTCCGTAATCATTTCATTACTTGAATGTAATATTATATACATGTTTACAAGACTTAATTTATGATACAATTATGATAAAATATACTCAGAATATTTACAATCTAAATATAAAATATTTACTTTAATTATGGAATTATTTCTATAATCTATCAGATATGTTACAGTAATAAAAAAATTGATATTTGACTTCCTAGAAGAGCTGAAAGGTCTACCAGGAGAATCAAAGGAGCTTTTAATTGATTCCAACAAGTTATCATAATTCTACCAATTAACATAGTATCAACACTTGAAGGTCCCTCTATAGTCTATTTGTATAAGAAGAATACACTAAATTCAGTACTTACAAGACTAGAAGATGCTGCATGAGTAGAGTTTCCATCGTTAGGCGGGAGAGGCAACATTGACATTGTTCCAGGGGCGGGAGTAGAAGTGGAGGTTAACCTTTGAGGCGATATGGATGACTGTTCACAAAGAGCCATTTTGTTCCTTGGAGGTGCTCTTGGACTCCCTTTATCTACATCATTTATATGTAATCTAGGAAATAGAGGATCCATACGCCTCTCTTCATCTTTTTCTAACTTCATCCTTTTGTTCTTCAGTGCTTCAGCAACCCGAAGGTCTAAGCCACTAATATCGCGAAGGACGCCTACTATATGTATACTAGATTAGTAAAACTGTCGAATTACTAAACTACACAAAATTTGAGTCCTTGTTTCTAGAGAGGAACCATTTCATAATTCACGAGACTCTTCCAGGTCCAAGAATGCTCACCACTACAAACCCAAATTCTCTTCCACCACAGCTATATCAAGTTGCGGAACGATTCTTCAACTACCAACAAAAATTAATCAGCCCACCTCAAAAGATCGGTCCTTTTGACTGGAAATGAGTAGCAATGAGCAAGACCACATGGAATTACAATTCAAAAACGGATTTTAAAAGGCGAAAGTTCAATCTTGGTGCAAGAAACAGAAAGCATATCTGAAGAAAACAGGCTATGATGTAAGGCACAAATTTTCCAGAATGCAAGAACCTAATTTGAAATGCTTTAGCCAAAAAAGACAATGTGGAAAATCAAGAACAGATATTATAAGATTGAATAATATCAAGATAGTTTTGAGCAAGAGAAGAGCATCATATGGGAATCTTAGAAGAAGATCAGATCAACAAATACATGAGAAGGAGAATAAAATGAGGGCAATGTGGGGACAAAAGGGTGGATAGAATTACTGGAACTTCCATGAGTAAGGGACGTTAAAAGGCATAGATTATTACTACTACGTAACATTAAAACCAACAGAACAAAAAAATGGTGGGGAGTGACTGAGTCGCTGTCCTTTTCTTTCTCTCTAAGGCAAACGCATCAACAGTTGCCGTAACAAATGTGTACGCGTTGGTTGAACCACATGTACGAAATTGTCCAATCTTTTTACGAAATATCTGGGCAAAGATCTCACATCAAAACCGGATACGCTTTTGCTGAGTGGAGTACAAAATTACCCGAACCCGACGCATATTATATTTGCATGTTTGATCTCAAAGTATTGGTAGTTAATTTCGTACATTAGTACCAGTAAATGTACATGAATAACACGTTTAGAGAAAAAAAATCGCGTCATGAAAAAAATATATGACATGTACTTATTTTCCACTATATATGACTATGAGATATTCCTGCAGAGTTTTAATTCGTTTGTTTTTTAAAAACTTTTTCTTTTAATTTTTTAACACCCTTCAATACTTCTATCTTATTATTCGACAAGTTTAACATCATGATAGATGTTTTACTTTTATTAGTCGACAAGTTTAACATCATGCCAGATTTTTTACTTTTATTCTCTTGAAAGGTCTATGAAGTTATGAAGTATGTTTATTACAATATAGTTATATAGTCACCACTTCAACTACGTTAATGATAAATCGAATTTATTCTTAGAAAAGGTGGAATAATAACTCTTCCAATTTTAGTTGGATGCAGTTCATTAGTTTTTAAATGACGATCATATTCGAAATATCCAATTTACAAATGAAATTTAATTATCGGTAAAATTACTGAAAGACTATTTCCAACTTTTTGTATATATATTTGTTTTGTGTGCGTGTGACCAAGTGTGGAGCTAGTGCTTCCATTACGGGTTCGGCCGAATTATTAGCTTTGACCCAAATTTATATTGAAAATAATTCATTGAATAAATATAAATTATTAATTTAGAACTCATTAACTTTAAAGAATTAAATTTCGAACTCATAGACTTCAAATCCTTGCTCCGCCCTCTACGTCCGACATCCAAAATGTAAAATCAAATGTGTAAGTCAATAAGCTAACGTGTACACAAATGCATCTCCAATTTTCAAATACTTTGAGTTCTCCTTTTGAAAACCCTTGAATAATTTACGTTCCACAACTTTTCTTTCTTAGGCTATTTAGGCTTCAATTTGTATATAATGTGTGTATACCTTGTTGGAAATTTGCCTTTAGTGGGAGTTGCGTCCATCCATCTTTAATGACTTAAACACTAGGGTTCCGCATGTTGAAGACTTTGATTCTTCACACGTGCATAATCTACTAAGTAGATGACCGTAGGGCCAAGGATCGTCAAATTTCGTTGAGAAATGAAAGAGATATTGGTCCACGAAAGGAGGTGTTTGAAGCATGAAAATGTGGTATAGACCAATTCGCCCTCATCGGTGGGGAAAGAAGATTTGTTTAGTTTATAAGTCTCAAAATTGGCTAAGGGTTTGGGACCCAAGGGATAACCCATGTATTTGAAGGAGGAGGGCCTAGATGTGCTTTGGTTCAAGGCTAAGCCCACACGCGCGCCGCCCGTCCGGTCCGGGCTTTGGGCTTTGGTTGATATTATCTTTTTGGACCCAAATTGCTTCATATTTACAGTTTGGTCCCTGAAGTTTCAGGTAAAATAAAATTGGACAGAGAACTTGTGCTTTTGATGTTGGTTTTGGAACGTTAACCTCCATTAATCTGCACATCAATCCAGTCATTACTTGGCTGAATAACTCTCACTAAATGCTCCAATCCATTGCACATTAATTCAGTTATTTACTTGGCTGAATTACTCCTCACTAATTGCCATTAACATCAATTAGTTGGGAAATTGACAAGTCCCCTCCATGCACTATCTATTGAAGCCTTTGGCTCAATTGTTGAGAAAAACACACAAACGAAAAAATAGAATTCTTCCTACTACTTTCCAGCATCATTTCATTACACTAAGTTCTTCAAAGTAACACTTGAGTTTCCTTTGCTCATTCGTTGAGTTGTTGTTTTATCTTGGGAGACTATTGTCCAGAACGTAGAAAGGATATATACGGGGCAATCTTGTCTTAAATACAGAGTGTCATCACTCGACCTAGCAAATCAAAGTGCTTCTAATCTCAGTTTCTTATTTTTAGTTTATTGAAATTTCAGTTGTTGTAATTTCATTTTGTTGTAATACTTAGCAGTTACTTATTTTTCATTTCTTGTAACCATTGTACTCAACAATTTTAAGACAAGATTAGCTTGTTGTAACTGCTTAGAAACATGACTGTAAATACTTATGATTCTGCTGCTGCTGCTGCCACTCAAGGCAACCCTTCTGCCTTTCCTGCTCCTGCTGCTACTGTTCAAGGAAACTCCTCTGCCTTCCCCACTGTTTCCCAAGGCACGTCCAATGACTTTACTGCTCCTCAAGGAAATGTGACAGTTCCTCCACCCTCTGCATTCCACCATGAACGCCCAGAAAAATTCATGGGCTCCAACTTTAAGAGATGACAACAGAAGATGTTGTTCTACTTGACTGTTATGAGGATGGATCGGTTCCTAACAGAAGATCATTCACAATCTGGAGATGAAATGGACCCTTCGCATACTGAAACGGCTGAAGGGGGCCAAGGTATCCATGTCATTAATGACATGAAGATGGTTCTTGATGCATGGAATCATAGTGATTTCATGTGTAAGAACTATATTTTGAACTGCTTGTCAGACCCTCTCTATACGGTGTATTGCACCGTAGGCACTGCCAAGGAGTTGTGGGAGAAACCGCAGAAGAAGTACAACGCACCACATACAAGTACTAAGAAATTCATCGTTGGGAAATTTTTGAAATTTCAAATGGTGGATAGTAAAACAATGATGTGCCAAGTCCAGGAATTCCAAATGATTCTACATCACCTGGATTTGGAAGGTATGAAACCAAATAAGCAGTTTTTGGTTGCATCACTGATTGAAAAGTTACCTCATTCGTGGAATGAGTTTATGAGTTACTTAAAACTCAAGACAAATGAGATGACCTTTGAAGAACTTATTATCAAACTCCAAATTCAGGAAGATAATAAGAAGGCCTTGCCTAGGGGTAAACAACCTTCTGAGGCAAAGGCAAATCTGGCTGAGGCCAAAGGGAACCCAAGCAAGAAACGCAAGTTTCAGAAAGAAGGCAAGACCCAACCAACGGAGAAGTTCAAAGGAAACTGTCACCACTGTGGGAAATCTGGTCATATGATCAAGGAATGCCGCAATCTCAAGACTTAGCAGCATGAGAAAGACAAGGCTAAAGGCAAGGCACATGCTAACGTCGTCAAAGACACGCTTCTGGACGATGTGATTGAGGAGTTCTTGGCGGTGGTGCTTGAAGAAAACCTGGTTGAGAATCCCATGCAGTGGTGGATGGACACAGGTGCTACCAGACACATCTGTTCTAATAGAGATGCCTTCTTCACGTATACGCCGGTCACCGATAAGAAGCTGTTCATGGGTAACAACACTTCCTCTGACGTGCTGGGGTAGGAAAGGTGGTCCTGAAGATGACTTCTGAAAAGGAGCTCACTCTGAAGGAAGTGATGCATGTCCCTGAGATTAGGAGGAATTTAATTCCAGGATCTTTATTGGTTAATGCTGGTTTTAGGCTAGTATTTGAGTCCAATACGTTTGTAATCACCAAGAATGGAACTTTTGTGGGAAGAGGCTTCATCTATGAAAGCCTCTTCAAAGTTAACGACATGTCTGTGTGTAAGCAATAATATTGACGTTTCTTCTTACTTGCTTGAGTCATCTAATTTATGGCATCATAGATTAGGACATGTTAACTAATATATCTAATATAATAGAAAATACTAATATAATATAAAAGAACTGTCTTTTCTATATACTTTCCCCGATTCCGTTGCTACCGCGGGCTTTACGCAATCGATCGGATTAGATAGATATCCCTTCAACATAGGTCATCGAAAGAATCTCTATCCAAAGGTTGGTTAAGTTGGAGTTGTTGCCGTCTATCGACGTAAACCCTCAACATAAGTGTGAGGTGTGCGTAGAGGAAAAACTCACAAAGCTTCATTTTCGATCCGTCGAAAGGAATACTGCTCCTCTAGAACTTATTCACACAAATATAAATGATTTGAAGTTTGTGAAAACAAGGGGAGGGAACAAGTACTTTGTGACATTCATGGATGATATCACAAGATACTGTTACATTTACTTGTTGAAAAGTAAAGATGAAGTCTTTGAAGCGTTCCGACGTTACAAAGCAGAAGTTGAAAACCAACTTAGCATGCAGATTAAATCAATTCATAGCGATAGAGGGAGAGAATACGTAGCGTCATTTAATGAATATTATGTCGAATCGGGCATTGCTCATCAAACGACGGTTCCATACTCACCTCAGTCGAACGGTGTTGCAGAACTCAAGAACCGCACATTGAATGAAATGATGAATGCATTGCTCATCAATTCTGGTCTTCCCCAAAACATGTGGGGAGAAGCTGTCCTTACCGCTAATACGATTCTTAACAGAGTCCCACATAAGGGTAAAGACAAAACTCCATATGAATCATGGAAGGGAAAGAAACCCACATATAAATATTTAAAGGTGTGGGGTTGTCTGGCAAAGGTCGAAGTACCCAAGCCAAAGCAGGTCAAGATTGGGCCTAAGACTATAGATTGCATATTCATCGGATATGCAAATAACAGTAATGCTTATCGTTTCTTAGTGAATAAGTCAGATATTCCAGATATCCACGGGGGTACAATCATGGAATCAAGGAATGCTCAATTCTTTGAGAATATTTTTCCTAGAAAGGAAAAAGACATAACCTCTCGCAAACGAAGTTATGAACAAAGCTCTCAGGAACTAGGAGTCATTGACTGCCAGGATCTATATGGTTCAGATCTAGTGGACTTCGAAGTGGTTGAATATCCAGAAACTAGTGTTCTAGATTCTCAGAACTTGGAGACTCCAGAGATGGAACCAATGCGAAGTAAAAGGGCCAGGAAGGATAAATCCTTCGATCCTGACTTTGTAGCTTATATGGTTAATGACGAATCAAGGATAATTGCTGAAGCATTGTCAACTCTAGAGGCACCGCTCTGGAAATAAGCTATTGAGAATAAAATAGACTCCATCCTGCATAACCACACTTGGGAGTTGGTTGATCTTCCTCCGGGAAATAAATTGTTGGGTTATAAATGGATACTCAAACGGAAGTATAAAACAGATGGGTCTATAGATAAGTACAAGGTCATGTTGGTAGTTAAGGGCTATCGGCAGAAGGAAGGCCTTGACTATTTTTACACGTACTCACTAGTGTCTCGGATGACGTCCATACGGGTATTCATTGCTATCGCAGCATTGCGTGACCTTGAGATACATCAAATGGATGTAAAGACAACCTTCCTAAATGGTGATTCGGAAGAAGAAATTTATATGGACCAACCCGAGGGGTATGTGGTTCAAGGGCAAAAGAAGAAAGTCTGTCGGCTTGTCAAATCTCTGTACGGGCTGAAACAAGCCCCGAAGCAATGGCACAAAAAAATTGACAGTACTCTACTATCGAAAGGTTTCTCCATTAATGAATGTGACAAATGTATCTACACGAAAGGTAACTCTGACTCGCTCGTCATGATATGCCTGTACGTAGACGACATATTGATCATATGAAGCAGTCCTAGCTTGATCCTAGAGACTAAGAACATGTTAAAACAATGCTTCGACATGAATGATATGGGTATCGCAGATGTCATCTTAGGGATAAAATTCTCTAAGACGTCTAACGGAGTGGTCTTATCTCAGTCTCACTACATCGAGGATGTTTTGAAAAAGTTTGAGGTGTTTGACAGTTCGCCTATGAAGTCACCACTGGATAGAAATAAAAAACTTGATAAAAATTGTGGTGCACCCGTATGCCAAGAGCAATATGCACAGGTGATTGGGAGTTTGATGTACGTAACAAACTGCACCCGACCTGATATTGCTAATGCAGTCAACAAGTTGGCTAGGTTTACCCGTAATCCAAGTAATGATCATTGGAAAGCGTTGAAACGGGTGCTACATTACCTGAAGTACACGCTAAATTACGGGTTGCATTATTCGAGATATCCAGCTGTACTAGAGGGGTACAGTGATGAAAATTGAATATCTGATACGGAAAACACCAAGTCCACCAGTGGATATGTATTTACAATTGGTGGTGGGTTGTGCCTTGGAAATCCTCTAAGCAAACTTACATTGCCCGATCCACGATGGAATTGAAGATTATCGTTTTAGACAAAGCAGGAGAAGAAATTGAGTGGCTTCACGACTTCGTAGAGGATGTTCCTTGTTTGGACAAACCCGTACCTTCAGTGATGATTCACTGCGACATTCAGTCAACTTTAGGAAGGGCACAGAGTTCTATGTACAATGGAAAATCTCGTCATATTCGACGGAGACATAAGACCATTAGACAGCTGATCACCATGGGTATAATATCAATTGATTACATAAAATCAAAGGATAACATAGCAGACCCACTGACAAAGGGCATACCCAGAGATCAGATATTTCTCTTGTCTAGGGGAATGGGCTTAAAACCCAAGCTTTAAGGACTAATACGGTGGTAACACAACTTCACTGACTATAGATCTCAGGAATTTGGTTCAATGAGAAAACTAAGCTGTAAAGGTTCAGTTGAGCGCTTCGGTGGAAGCAAGAGCACTTCGGGTTATGATTTATGTAAGTAACATAAACCCAAAGTCGTTCCCGTGATAGACGTTAAGTGATATCTGCAGTGTGGGTAAAAGTTAAGTTTTCAAAACCTTTAATGATCCTCAACGGTTGAGGTTAGGTTTGGGGAAACTTTTAACGGTTCCTAACACTTATGAAGTGGGGTATAACAGGATACCTTGTAGGAGACTACCTATTTAAGTGCGAGGACAGGCCGCCTAAAATGAACGCACTTAAGAATCCAAGAAGTATCCACAGCCACAACGGATAAAATATTACGAAGAAAAGAGTATGGGAATTTGTTGTGTTGGTACTATTGACTTGACTTACACTAAACACTGACGGTGCAAGACATCACGTTCACCGCGCAGTAAGTAAATCTGATGGTATTTAACTATGGAAGGTTCAAAGCTGAAGCTACCTTTCCTTATGCAACATCGGTCCGCTGAAATATTACTGGAAATAGGCACTATGTGAGTGCGCCAAAATATCTTTCAAGAGGGGATTGTTGGAAATTTGCCTTTGGTGGAAATTGCGTCCACCCATATTTAATGACTTAAACACTAGAGTTCCGCATGTTGAAGACTTTGATTCTTCACACGTGCATAATCTACTAAGTAAGTAGATGACCGTAGGGCCAAGGATCGTCAAATTTCATTGAGAAATGAAAGAGATATTGATCCAAGAAGTGAGGTGTTTGAAGCATGAAAATGTGGTATAGACCAATTCTCCCTCATCGGTGGGGGAAGGAAGATTTGTTTAGTTTATAAGTCTCAAAATTGGCTAAGGGTTTGGGACCCAAGGGGTAACCCATGTATTTGAAGGAGGAGGACCTAGATGTGCTTTGGTTCGAGGCTAAGCCCACACGCCCGCCTCCCGTCCGGTCCGGGCTTTGGGCTTTGGCTGATATTATCTTTTTGGACCCAAATTGCTTCATATTTACAGTTTTGTCCCTGAAGTTTCAGGTAAAATAAAATTGGACAGAGAACTTGTGCTTTTGATGTTGGTTTTGGAACGTTAACCTCCATTAATCTGCACATCAATTCAGTCATTACTTGGCTGAATAACTCTCACTAAAAGCTCTAATCCGTTGCACATTAATTCAGTCATTTACTTGGCTGAATTACTCCTCACTAATTGCCATTAACATCAATTAGTTGGGAAATTGACAAGTCCCCTCCATGCACTATCTATTGAAGCCTTTGGCTCAATTGTTGAGAAAAACACACAAACGAAAAAATAGAATTCTTCCTACTACTTTCCAGCATCATTTCATTACACTAAGTTCTTCAAAGTAACACTTGAGTTTCCTTTGCTCATTTGTTGAGTTGTTGTTTTATCTTGAGAGACTATTGTCCAGAACGTAGAAAGGATATATACGGGTCAATCTTGTCTTAAAGACAGAGTGTCATCACTCGACCCAGCAAATCAAAGTGCTTGTAATCTCAGTTTCTTGTTTTCAGTTTATTAAAATTTCAGTTGTTGTAATTTTATTTTGTTGTAATACTTAGCAATTACTTATTTCCCATTTCCTGCCACCATTCTACTCAAACATACCTCAGCTTTCTTTAGTTTGAATTGAAAAGGCAAAAGAAGGACTAGGAGAACCTTTTTGTTTCGCATCTCATAGAGTGAATGTTTGGAAACCAAGAAAAAAAATACTCCAGTATTTACCTTATATATCATCACAGACATCAAAATAAGAGAAGAAAAGTTTAATTATAAAAGTTTCCCTTAAGAAGAGGATAACATTACAAACTTTCAGATTTTTTCTTTCTCTTAATTTCCAAACATTGGCAAACTCAAAGGAAACAATAGCCAACCCTGATTTAGCATGCAAGTAGAAATCGCAAAATTAGTTCATGAAAATATCAACTGTACAATTCAGCCATCTAATAGTTCGGCGGCTAAATATGTAGCCCAAATACAAGTGTTAATGAAAGTAAAAGTTGTAGCTCGTTCATGAACGCAACTTTAATGGGCTTTAAACTTATTAGTTTCAATTTTTTGCACGGATTTCCCTTCAAAGCACTGGTTTTTTATTTTTCCCCTTAAATTGTTGGTCTTTAATTTTTTTCCTTCGCTTAAAAAATTGCTGAAAATATCCCGAGGTCCCAGGTTCGAACCCCGTTCAGTCAAAATTTAAAAGAATTCACAAGACATAGTTTTCCTGCAAACTCTCAGAATTTACCATCAGGCATAAGGCAAATTAAGACAGAGTTTGCCTTATGCCTGAAGGTAAATTATGCCTTGCAAAATCCAAACTATTCCTTGCGATTTTTGTTTTAGTTTTTGACTGAGCTGTGATTTAAGCTTAGAACCCAGAGATTTTTAGACAAAAGGAAAATTAAAAATTTTCAATTTGAGGGAAAAAAATCAAAGACCACCCCGAAAGAGGGACATTTGTGCGAATTGGTCATTGGTTTTAGACTCAAAGTACCACACTTGATAATGTAAAGATGAACGAACCCATTAAGCGAACTGGATGTCTGAACGATTTTCCGAAGCCTAAAAATAAGGTGGATCAAGTCCTTTTAAGGCGTTAGCCCAGTTTCCGATTAGGTTGAAGACTTTAAAAGGCCCAACCTCTTTGCAAACAAGAGCCCATGTAAACGGGTAACATTAGCATCTATATACTGTATGACCAAAACTAGGTCATATTTCATTATTATTAGTTAAAAAAATTTATGATGGGACTCACACAACAAATATTAGTTGTTTGAGATACCTTTTTATCTCACACAAATATGGATTACAAATTTGTGGACTCAAAAGTGTAAGATTTGGATCCACTTTTTGTGAGACGAAAACGTGTTCCATACAACTAATGTTAATTGTGTGAGATACAAAATTTAGATTTTATTCGCGCTGTCATCTTGTATTTTATATATTCATCCCACAAGTAAAGAGAATTTTTTGCTAATATTTCAAACCTAATGTTTAATGCCAACTCATGTTTGGACGGGATGAATACATATTTTTGAAGTTCAAAAACATGTTCATACTGTTTTCTTACACTTCTTTCCTATTTTTTATGCATGCAAAGCGTTGGTTTTGTTATTAATTTGAACCCTCGTTCTTCCGTTTCTCTTGTCCAATTGTTCTAATCTTTTTCCATGCAGTGTGTTGGAGTTATTTCAAGGAAGAGATAGGGAGCGTTTCCCAGAATTGGAATCTATCCGGTGTGAATTCGGATATAGTCGAACTCCAATGCGGGTATCGAAGACCTGATGGAAAACCAAATAAAAAAAGGAAGAGATAGGGTAATTTTAAAGTTTGAATAGGGATCGCAAGAAATTCATCCCGATGGCTTCTTCAGTTTAAAATGGATAATTATGTGCTTCTCACAAGCTAATTTCATCAAAGACAACTATTGCCGAGGATATTAAATATTATAGAGAACAAAAATGTATGCTCTATATTTGGTAATCATATATAAAGGATAAAAACTTTGTTGGAAATTTGCCTTTAGTGGGAGTTGCGTCCAACCATCTTTAATGACTTAAATACTAGGGTTCCGCATGTTGGAGACATTGATTCTTCACACGTGCATAATCTACTAAGTGAGTAGATGACCGTAGGGCCAAGGATCGTCAAATTTCATTGAGAAATTAAAGAGATATTGATCCACGAAGTGAGGTGTTTGAAGCATGAAAATGTGGTAGAGACCAATTCTCCCTCATCGGTGGGAGAAGGAATATTTGTTTAGTTTATAAGTTTCAAAATTGGCTAAGGGTTTGGGACCCCAAGGGGTAACCCATGTGTTTGAAGGAGGAATGACCTAGATGTGCTTTGGTTCGAGGCTAAGCCACACGCGCGCCGTGGGCTTTTTCTGTTATTATCTTTTTGGACCCAAATTGCTTCATAGTTACAGTTTGGTCCCTGAAGTTTCAAGTAAGATAAAATTGGACTTGTGTTTTTGCTGTTGATTTTGGAACGTTAACCTCCATTAATATGCAAATCAATTCAGCCATTACTTGGCTGCATAACTCTCACTAATGCTCCAATCCGTTGCACATTAATTCAGGTCATTCATTTGGCTGAATTACTACTCACTAATTATCATTAGTTGGTCAGTAACAACAATTATGTGAGCAGTTGATGAGTCCCCTCCATGCACTATCTAAAGAAGCATTTGGTTCACTTGTTGAGACTACACTACACACAAACGAAAAAACATAATATTCTTCCTACATTCAGCATCATTTCATTACTCAAAGTTCTTCAAAGTAACACTTGAGTTTCCTTTGCTCATTTGTTGAGTTGCTGTTTTATCTTGAGAGACTATTGTCCAGAACGTAGAAAGGATATATACGGGGCAATCTTGTCTTAAAGATAAAGGGCCATCACTCGACCCAACAAATCAAAGTTCTTGTAATCTCAGTTTCTTGTTTTCAGTTTATTGAAATTTCAGTTGTTGTAATTTCATTTTGTTGTAATACTTAGCAGTTACTCATTTACCGTTTCCTGCAACCATTGTAAACAACAAACTTTGGATCAACTATATATTTAAAAGACTATTTTAGATCAATTCCACACGTGAAAATCTCATAAATTGTCATTTTCTCGGAGAGTGACGCTGTTGGTGGAGCCACTCACACTGTCGACAAGGAGTGGGCAGCTTGGGAATTTTAGGAATACTATACTAGTCGAAGCAGTGAACTAATAATGGACTAGAGAACAAGGTCTAGTTGGGAGATCAGCTTAATTAAGTTAGTTCTAGAAAATGTTGAGAAAGTGACTGAACGAAATCAATTCCACCCCCTCTAAGGCCACTGAATGTGACAGAGAGATGCCTTTGTGCAATGCATATACAGAAAATGCTTCTACAATCAAAGAACCCCCGTGAATTCATTTGCCAGTACGTGCATGGACTTATTCCTGTGTCGACTTTCTATCTAGTTAGGAAAGATTAAACTGATTATCGATATGGGGTGAATTTTTAAAGATGATCGACAAAGATGAAGATTGGGTTATTCAGGTAATATAAAGACTTGTCTTAAGCCTTACTGATAGAATTATGGACAGTGACGGAGCCAGAGATTTCATTAAAAAAATTCAACTTTTATAAAGAAAAATTGTATCAAGCTTCTGTTTTAAGTCACGAGGATTCAATCCTTATATTTATCATGAATTTTAAAAATTTTGACTTGTAATATACATGTAATATAAGTAAAAATTGAGCAAGGAATATCACATGAACCCCCTTGCTTGAATGTGGCTCTTCGACTAACTATTGAAACATCAAGCAAGGGTTAACATTAGCCTAAGAAATGGGAGATGAAGAATTAGAAGTGGAAACAGAATGTCTACTCGTTGTCAAGCTTACAAAGAAGATGACATAGAGTTTCAAGCTCCTATAAGGCTTTACTAAAGATTATAAATATTTGTTTGAAGTCACCAAGGTGAATATCATTCACATATGGAGGGAAGCAAACAAATATGCAAACCTTCTGGCAAATGAGGGTCATAAAAGTGTAATTTTTTTGCTAATATGAGAAGAGGCGATAATATAAAGGATATATAGAGTTACTTAGACAATTATTCCAGAAGGATATTTTATTATGAGAATTACCTCGTGGTGAAAAAACAATACTCCACTTTCCAGCACGTTTTATTAGGAATATGAAATATAGAATATGACATAAACATTAGCACATGCCATATTTGTACACAATATTAAGTGATCCCACGAGATCCTGACATGATGGGCAGAGCTAGCTCATCTCGGCGGTTTAGTCGAATCCAATAGCTTTGATCCAAATCTTATATCTTTATCAAAAAATTTATTAAATATATATAAATTATTAATTTAGAATTCAATAATTTTTAAAAAAACCAACCTTCCGAATCCATAATCGTCAAATCTTGACTCCGCCTCTGCATGACATTTATGCGATGTGTTACAAGGACTCAGTATCAATGTCGGGGCTTCAAGATTAGGTAAAATAATACTCCTTACAAGTGTGTCGAGGGCTGATCTATGAATTCACCTGAATCTAGTAGCTTTTGTCCACACCATGTATATGTATTAAAAAATCTACTAAAGAACTATTAATATTAACAGTGAACTCTGTTATTAATATATATAACTTAAGTTTATTATTAGAATTCATAGACTTCAAATCTTAAATCCACATTTGAGTATAGAGTTTTTCCAGACATTCTGTATGCAAGTAAGAAGTGCATATGCTGAAGCCTGAAAGTAAGGAATCAAAGATGCCCATTGCTAGAAAAGTGATGCAATCATTGTGAGTACACAAATATATATATATATATATATATATATTTTAATTTTCATTTGCTTCTTAATATTTTTGCAAATCCTACTCATGTTTGGGACTATCAAGGAGCCGTTCAATACCAGAATGTCAATAACTCAAATCGTAGTACCAAGAATTTGATCTTTTTGTTTTCTAGTTAATAATTACCTAATATTTTAAATTGATTTGTGTAACAAACACTCGTTCTCGAGCTTTGGCCTTACTCCTTAAACCCTTACGTCTTAGTCGTAACTCATTCTAAACAAATTGTTTAACAAGGATTTAGATTATTATTATCATTTCTCCAAACAAAATATTAATCTTATTTCTTAATTTCTACCAATTGGATTTGAAGGAGGACAAATTTATAAAGAAATAATAGTAACATTGAACTATTTTAGTACCCCATCCAACTCATGCATATCATCGTATGTGCTGATTTGAGACAATTCTCAATATATTGAACAGTAATACTCGTTAGCTATCTACGTGGCAGATGGGATGGTTCAGATCACCAGCTCTGATCGATTTCCCATGTGGTACAAGGCTATCTGATTGTATGATCCACTAATAACATTCGTTCACGTGTACACAAGGCTATTGACTTCACGTGTGGGTCGCAATAATAGAAGTGCTTGGCTATGTGGGCCAATTAGTGAGCAAACAAATCTAGGACTAACAGTGCATTTACTTTTGATTTTGACATCAGCAAGAATAGCATGTGGATGGACCACTTCTTTCAGTGGGCCGACTTGTGCAATTCTGCTCCAACATGTGTTTCGTCAACAGGCCCACTCTGTTATAGGCCCATAAGGAAGAGTCCAAAGTTAAGAATCTTATCCTACCTAATATTATAACACTGATTATTAGAGATCAGCAACGTTCACATATTTTCTCACACTACTGATTTGCTACTTATCTTACAAGGACATATATAATTTAATTTTCAAATATTTACATGTTTAGAATATTCCTATTGAATGAAGAAAAGACAAATGAAATAATATATAGTGGGTTTGTGGTCCTTTTGAAACACGTGTCCTTTTGTCAACTTTAAGGATTGTAGTTTCTTATTCCTTTGACATTAGCTTATGGAAGAGTTGATCAAGAGGATCTCACTTTTATCCCCATGAAAGTTAGTATATCTCACTTTCAGTGGGAACCATGGGAAGGTCCCTTGTAACTTTTTCTTCCAATTCCTGTATGTAATGACGTGTTAGTTACCGTTTTGAATTTAATCAATTTTTACCTTTCTAACTTTCAAGCATTACTCTCTCAGTTTCACTTTACATGACATGGTTCGAAGTATCGAAGTTGTCTTGTACTTCTACGCAAATCCAGGTATTGTCTGCTTGATGGCTCCCAGGGAGAAATGATTATACTCTAACAACCTTAATAAAATAATATACAATTTACATGACAATATACACATTACCGTATATATTCTTTTTCAGTAATAAAAATGAAAATGTTACATAAACTAAATATGAGAGTAAGTTACGAGGAGCTAGACAGATGAAAGAATTGTCATATTGCTCTGGGAACCCATTCACCGAGCTGTAATGATGGGTGCATAAGGAGTGGATACAGATCTTCCCCTACTACTATATTTCACATAAATCTTTTTTTTAATTAAAAAATCCGAAAATCCTGTAATTATTCTCGTTCAAGTCTGTAATTCGCTGTTACACCTTCATCATTTTTTTATGCCTGCATGCATCCATATATGATTGAGCTATCTATAAAATGTGTAACTCATGTGAGGGGCAAACGCATCAGAATGTCCCAGATCATATTACCCAACGAAAGTACTAGTGTATTTGCATCAGTGAAATGCTACTCATGTCTCCTTATTTGGTTTGTTCAGTATCTTCGCTAAAAGATGAAGACATAAGATAATTAAGAATACCAATTCACTTGGGTTTTTGTTATATTCAAGGATGTCCTATAAATAATTAAAGATTAGGATTAGCTTTTATATTTACTTTGAAAGTCATATCATTTTTAGACCAATTAGAAGTAGTGAGTAAAAAGTTGTACATGAGTTTAAACTCGGATAGGGGTCAAGCCAAACCTCTACCACCTCAGGAGATGTATTCTGTGTGGATGGAATTAAATAAATAAAAAAGAGTTAAACTCGACTAGATAATCATAGCATCAGGGGCGGATGCATCCTATGAAATTCTGATTCATCCGGCTCTTAGTAAATTTGGCTCAAACTTAATAAGTATATTTATTAAAATTTACTAATCAAGTATAACTAACAGATTTCGAACCCGATAAATCAAACGGGTTATGTGATGCAATTTCAAACTCGTATTAATAAATTTCAAATCCTGATCATCGTCTATGCTTAGCATTTGTCAAAGTAGCTTTATATTGATCAGTCTTTTAGTAGTATGTCATTGTCCCTGCTGACCTTTCACCTTTGTCACATTCACCATCTTAAATCTACGATGGTTAAAGTGAGATCTAAGGGTTAAAAGTATGGCTGGTCAGTGGGTCGGGTCGGACCGGTCCGCCTCGAACCCGACTATTTAAAAAAAAAATCAAGGTATCGGGACTCGAACCGGGACGGGACATGGTCTTGTCCCGACCCGTCCCAGGCCGCCCCAGGCCCTCCAGTCCCGACCCGATCCCGGTCCCGCCCAGATCCCGCTCGAAACCCCTTTTGCAAAAATAACCGTTGCACCAATGACCATTTTACATTTTGACCATTGTGCAACGACCATTTTTGGCCTACCCCCTCCCCCAACCCCCTACCCCCTTAATATGTATTTTAACCCATAAGTTATTATATTTACACTTTAATCCAATTTTTCAACTATAAATACCTCATTTTTTCTTCATCTTTCTCACAAATCTTCCTACAATCTCTCAATCTATCTCTCTACAAGTCTACATTGTCTACTAAATATTCAATTTTATTTATTCATTTGGGAGTGAAGTTGGCAACTAGCTTGAGGATCTTCCATCGAGCAAAGTTTCAATTTCCAACCTCTCGATTACACGTCGACGTTACGTCGGCGTTTGGTACATTCTTTCCTTCATTAAATTATTATTGTCTGTTTATTTTATTTAGCGCACTTAATTTCAGTTACTTTAATTATTTATTAGTATAATTATAAATTTATAATGAAAGGATTTAAACGTATGCTTACGGGTAGGGGTCATGCTTCTTCTAGTAGAGGCAACAAGGGCAAGAGTCCTATTTCTAGACAGAATCATATTCCTACACAGGATGATTTTGTTGATACTGAATATTTTCCTACAATACCATTAGATTTAGACGAGGAGCTATTTTTTGGAACTCAAGAAGACTTTAACTTAGACGATGATCGAGATGATACACTCACTAATGTAGATGACAACACACCCACTAGTGCACCTTCAACTGAAATGCCTCCTATTGCCTCTAGTATAAGACGAGGTCCAGCAAAACAAACATTAAAATCAGATGCATGGACATTTTTTGATAGGGACGTAGAGAATCAAGTAGCTAGATGTAAAATTTGTAAAGATGTTTTAAAATTTAAAACTGGAAAAGGTCACGGTGGGACGGGGGGGGAGGGGGGGTTTAATGAGACACGTAGCAAGGGCTCATCCAGCTAGGTATGCCCAATACGAGGCTTCAAAATCGGGTGCGCAAACGTCCGCTCCATCGGGACAAGGTTCACATCACGTCTTGTCGGGACCAAGTCTGAGATCAAATTAACCCTATGACGGAGGGAATTGTAGGCCCTAAATACAATAAACATAGAGATAGGGAAGCAATAGCAAAATTAGTTGCTGTGGAGGATTTGTCTTTTTCATTTTCTTCATCTCTCGATTTTATTCATTACATTAGAGATATGTATAGTCCTGCTTTTAACGGTTTTTCTAGATCAAATGTTAAGAGAGATGTATTTAAATTCGCACATGAATATCAACAATATTTACGTTATTCATTATATCATTTTAATGGAAAAGTGGCTATCACTTTTGATATAGGCCGTAGTACTAACAACCATGATTATTTAACGGTAACCTGTCATTGGATAGATTATAAATGGTCTATGCAAAAATGTATCTTAGCGTATAGATATATAGATGATAGGCACACTGGTACTTTTATTGCAGAAAATATTTATCAAGTGTGCGATTATTATAGAATAACTTATAAAATTATGACTATTACATTAGATAACACCTCTTCTAACAATTACGCTATTACAATTTAAAAAAATAGTTTAACTCCATCTTTTCCAGATCATTTTCATATAAATGTGTGTGCCATATATAAAACTTAATTGTAAAGAATGGTCTATCACTTTTTGAAGACATTCTTAGTAAAATAAAATTTGCTATAAATTTTATTTTTAAAAATAATAGAATACAACGAAGAAAAGAATATAAAAAAACTTGTCATGATTGCCAACTACCTTATAGAAAAATTTCAGAAGAAGTATCCACTAGGTGAAATTCTTTATACGAGCAACTACTTGTTGCTTATGACTATAGAAAACCTATAACTTTATTTTTTAACTCTCATAATCAAAATCCAACTGATATGGTTGTAGATAGCGATTGGAGAAAAATTTCTGAACTTATTGTATTTTTAGAGAAAACTTTTCAAGCAACAAAAAAAAAATTCGGTATATATTATCCTACTATTTCAACTATGTTGTTTTATATAGCTCTAATATTTTTATTACTTAGTGAATATATGGAAAACCCAACTTATATGGCAGCTATTAAAAAAATGTTTATCAAAATAAAAAAAAATATTTTATTCCTATTCCCACTATTTATATTATTGGTGTTGTATTAAATCCGACTATTAAAATAGACGGTACTAAATCACTTATTGAAACTATTTACGATTGTATAGCAGTACTACCACCTCCAAGTCCCAAAAATCCAAATCACCCACCACCTATTGAACAAACTAAAGAAGAAGTGTTGTCTAGCGTAGAAGACGAATGCAAAAAAGTATAGAGGTTTTACCAACAAGAAAGTGCTAGCAACCTACCGGCTTCCATACCATCTTCTTCTTCTTCAATACAGCCTCACAAAAGACATGTTGTTTCTGCGGTATTATAAAACCGTATCCCATTGTTTACACATTTACGGGTTTTTGGGTGTTTGTGTTGTTCCCTTGTTTCCGTCCACCAACATTCATAAACTTCAAGCTAGATCTACTCCTTGCGTGTTTTTGGGGTACCTCCAAAATCATAGAGGATATAAATGCTTTGATATGTCAACATGAAAAATTATTATCTCTCGTCATGTCATCTTTGATGAGTCAACTTTCCTGTTTGCAACATTTGGAGCGGCATCCTCACCTTTATATGATTTTCTGGACGACGGAATTCATCCACTTTTGAGGTATCATCTAAACTCTCAAAATAACAATTTAGGGACATCACCAGACCCTACACCATTAAGTGTCAACCAACCCCTTGACAATTGTATTTGTATTACAAAAAAAAATCATATGTCTATTAAATAATATAAGAGGCATAAAAACAGCCTTGAATGTTTTTATTACACTATCTTGTCTTGTTTAATTATTGAGGTTTTTTTATATATATTATTTTTTAAATTAAGTGCAAAAAAAAAAAAAGAACCGCCCAGGATCCCAATCCCGACCCGACCCGATTCCGACGGGATCGGGATCGGGGCGGGACTTCGGCAAATCCCGCCTGACCCGATCCCACCCCTCCCCGTCCAGGCCCGACAGTCTCGAGCCCGGCCCACTGGCCACCCCTAGTTAAAAGTCACAGCAGCACAAAAAAATGTTTAAATGATCAGTGATTAAGTATGATTAGGGGTAGTCTTTCAGAAAGAAAGGGAAAATACCTTAATCCTAAAGTTGATTAAAAATCACAGTGGACTGTATTTTTCTGAACTAAATTTATACCACGCATGGAGCACAGGAGCAGCATAAAAGGAGGCCGTGGTGAGAGCATTCACAATTTCCTAAAATATACGCACTATAATTCATCAATAAGTACTAAAAACAACATCGAAAATTCCAAATGAGTAAAATCAGCAAAGTAACATGAAAATGCATCACTGGAGTCTCATGCTCCCCAGCTGCAAAATTACCCACTTACAGCCCCCACCAAACTGACAAAAGCCTTTTCTCCAAAAAAAAAAAAAAATACATCTCTCGTCCACTCCTTCAAAATGTATATACTATTCCATTTGTATTAATTTATGTGCACATATTTTTTGAATTTGTCATAAAAATTATATTTTTATATTAAAAATTAATTTAATTTCACTATTTTTATTTTGTCTTAATGAGATGATTTATAATAATATTATGTCTAAGACTTGTTTAGATCACAAATTTTAAAAGTCCTACTTTTTTCATAAATTATGTGCTCAATCAAATAGTGTCATTGTGACACATAAATTGGGACTGAAGAAATATTATTTAATACGCCCTTATGCTAATATTGTTATGTTTTATACGTTTATATATTATGTTGGGCTCAACGGTCAAAAAATTAATATTCTTAATACGGTGTGATATTGTCCGTTTTGGGTCAAGTCCACACTATTTTTTTGAAAAGGCCATACACCATTAAGAATATCCAACACCTTATAAGTAGCTCCTTTTTCTTTTCACCTATCAATGTGTGACTTTGTTCGCACACCCAACAATTTTTCCCTTGAACTAAGTTCCACATGACTGATTACCATGATTTACGGGTAAGAGATTCAACGCATTAAGTCGGACCCCACGCCACACTCTACCATCTTCATACTCGTCCCACCAAACAATTGGTTGGTAATACGGTGTGATATTATTCGTTTTGGGCCAAACACGCATGATTTTCTCCAAAATGACTCATACCATTAAGAGTATTCAATAACTTATAATTAACTTTCTTTTCTTTTCAGATACCAATGTGAGACTGTGTTCGTACGTCCAACATATTATACTTCCTTTCTGTAGCTATTATATAAGCATGTTTTCCAACCAACATATTGCAAATGAGTATTGCAGCTGCTTAAGTTAGAACAAACAACAACTTGCATTCTGTTACATGGTAAATGTACATCTCTGCTTCATGTATTCCCCCTCTGTTCGTCTTTCATTTCTACAAGCTTCTGAGCAGTTTCGAGATTCTGACGGCATCTCTTTTTGAGATGTGATACAACAAGTAGATAAATTTTGTATGCTATTGCAGAGATCTTAGTAATCTAAATTCTAGTTGTTAGAGCCAATTCAATATCGTCTACAGAGCTACAGCTGCTAGTCTATTCTCCATAGTTCTTCCGTTTTCTAGGTCTATATATATTATACAGCTAACTTTTCTGGTAAGTTTAAATTTCTTTAATGCCTTTTGGTATTTACTGAAGAAATATAAATCTTATTAACTTAATTTCAGCAATAGCACTTTTAAAATTCGGAACACTTTCAGGCACTATATAAGTCTGATGTCAAATTCGTACCGTTTTGACCCTATCAGTAGCAAAGCTAATTCTTCTAATTTAATTCAGCACCAAGTTGATATTGCCGATTCAAGTGCGTCGTTAGCCATGAATTTTCAAGAATTTGGAGGTGCATTTGATCCAATAGACATACTTTCTAGTTGGAACATCTCGCAGCGCCAACAAGCTGCGACAAAATTGGCTGTGGACTCTGTCGCTACTAAATCAAGAATGAGTTATTCCTATAATTTTCCTCCACAGAATAGTCATATGTCCAATTACTTGTGTAATAATAGTCAATTTGGTGTTTGTGGCTTAATGGCTGATTTTGGTTCGAATGGCCTAATCTCAAAGAGCAGAACCCCTGATTGTTTGCTCTCTACAACCAATACAAGCAACACCGACACATCGATCGAAGATGTGATTTTCTTTGATGATTCCAAAATATTGTGCACTTACAATAATGCAGTTTCATCAGGAGAATCTGCAGTCGATGCACATTACAACAACAATATTCAGTGCCCTGTTAATGAGCTTGATGAGACGGTCTCGCGTGCTTCTTCATATCATCCGCATAACAATCAAATAAGATCTTCCGAAGTAAAGAGAAGCCACGATCAAGCTCTGGTCGAATCCGGTGAGAATTCTTAATATGGGCTTCATGTTCTTACAGCACACTTTTAATTGCTTAAATACACATTAATCCCCTTCTACTGTTACAATTTAGGAGTCAAAAGAAATTTTTATTTGACCACTATGCTTTGGATATTTTGAATTACTACTACTCACTAATTATGGTGACTCATAGTACTTTTTACTACTATATAATTTTCAAATATTTAAAATTTATCAAATCTTTGTCTGAATACACACTTAAATTAAGTAGTTTGACCTTCGTATCCCAAAAGCCATTACCTAACATGGAAAGGGGAAAGTATGTCACAATAATTACCTCACGCGTAGAACTGATTTTTTTTTATGGTTCAAACATATATGTGAAGACATTTTTGCTTTTGGTGATGTTGAAATTTGAATGTGAAACCTCTTACCTACTCTAATACCTATCATATTAAATTGTTTAACTGTCTTATCTAAAAATTTGAGTTGTTGCACAAAACACACGTCTAATTACATACTTATATTATGTCACAACAGATTTCTCGACTAAAAACTCCCGTTTCCAGTTCATTACGGAAAATGATCAACCCAACTCCAAGAAATCCAGATCAGAATACAAGCTTCCAAGTTCATCAAACATCAATTTCCAGCAAGCTAGTTCCTCAGCATGTTCGGTAGATGAGCCTGATTCAGAAGCAATTACGCAAATGAAGGAAATGATTTATCACGCAGCGGCATTCAGGCCAGTGAGCTCTATCACAGAAGTGGTGGAGAAGAAGCCTAAGAGGAAGAACGTAAGAATATCACTAGATCCACAGACAACTGCAGCGAGACGAAGGAGGGAGAGGATAAGCGAAAGAATAAGAGTATTGCAAAAGCTGGTACCAGGAGGTAGCAAGATGGACACAGCATCCATGCTTGATGAGGCTGCAAACTATCTAAAGTTCTTGAGGACGCAAGTGAATGCCTTGGAAGCCCTTGGCTTTAAAATTGACCCAGTTGTCATTAGTAACAACTTTAGTTATTGTTCTTCGGTACCATTCAACTACCCGTTTCCCATGCAAGCCCATTTTCCTGCACTAAGCATCAATCCAATCCATCACTCTTAAGTGTTGACATAAATTACTTTGTTTATCATCAGGCCATTTACATGTTATAGTGGGTAATATATTTTATCTTTGGCCCCGACTTATAAATCAATGGAACCTAAAACATCCATAGAGTAGATAGTACCAGAGTAGGTAATTTAACTTGCCATAAATCTAGTTTAACTCATTCGGGATTGATCTCTTACTTCTTTTAGTTACATTGGACTAGTAAGTATTGATGTGTGCCCGTGCGATTGCCACCATCAATCCTTGCGCATTGTTTTTAATCCACGAAAGATGAACAGAATTGTTCATTCGGTAACTTATATATGAGGGTCTTTTGGTTTTGGATGTTTTAACATATTTGACATAATTTTATTTCTATGCAACTTTTACACCTTTTAAGAATTTAATTCACTAAGCTATTCACACTTTCACATTTATATGGTGTTTTTTGTTTTCAATTCCAATGGAGTATTTTCTTTCGTTAAATATTCAATTAAATAACATCACATAAAATAAGATATAGATAATGACATTTGTGTTAAAGTAAAGGTATATACCCGTGATATACACTTGGTATACATGGTGTATATCACGGGTTGGCCCATCACGGTAATAAGGCAGCCAACCCTCTCGGGTTGGCCCATCACGGGACCGAATATTGTGGTGTATATTGATGTAATACTGTAGTGTAAAGGTTACCTTAATTAGACTTGTACACTTACCATAATTGTATATTTAGTATCCAAGTAGAATAAGGTTTTAGGAGTAGAATAGGAATATGATTCTCCTATTATGGAAATATGTAACTTGTATAAATAACCTTTCAATTAATGAAAATAAGGAAGGGGATTATTTCTTTCATGGTATCAAGAGACTAGGTATTGCTTCCGCCTTTGCTCTCGGTTTTTGTGCCCTTTCTCGACCACAACCGTCTCCGATTTCCGTCCCCCTTCACCGGAATTCATGCTATTATTTACCTCTACTCTTCCCAAATTTCCCCTCCTCTCCCTTTGTTCTTTCGTTATGTCTAAGAACAATTTTCATCCTGCCCTCATTGTTTCTAACATCAAGAACAACATCTCTATTGTTCTTGAGATGGAAAACGTCCAATATGCGACGTTGGCGGAATTATTTAAAATTCACGCTATCTCCCATCAAGTCATCCATCACATAATTCCTCCCGCTGCACCTATTCCCGCGGAGGATCCTTAGTTATGGATTACTCTTGATGCTACCGTTCTTCAGTGGATTTATTCCACTATTTCGGTTGACCTCTTACAGACGATCATTGAGCCGGACACTACGGCTATGGCTACCTGGAATAGCTTGCGTGACATATTCCAAGATAACCAATATTCACGTGTTGTCACACTCGAGCAGGAATTCTCTCAAGTTCGCATGGAAGAATTTCCAAACGTGTCTGCATATTGCAAGAAACTCAAGGAGTTGGCAGACCAACTCCGTAACGTTGGCGCACCTGTGACAAATAATCGTCTGATTCTACAATTGGTTGCCGACCTTTCTAAGGCCTATAATGGCGTTGGGACTCTCCTTCGTCAAAGCAACCCACTTTCCGCTTTTTATCAAGCCCGCTCCATGCTTACTTTGGAAGAAGCCGGTTTGGCTAAGAAGGCGACTACTGGAGCAAGCCCTATAGTCATGATGACGTCCTCCACAAATTCTTCGGGTTTTGTTGATAATTCGGGCCAAAACCGTGCTCATGGTGGCGACAAAAATAATCGTAAGAATAATGGCAAAAACCGCGGGGGCAAACGCGGCAGTTCCGGTGGACAACAATCCGACAGTGGGCCCCGTCCAGTCAATAGTGGGCCACCTCCTTTCTGGTCCCAGCCGTGGGGCCCATGGTAGTGGGGCTGGGGCAATGGGCCGTGGCCCAACAACTCCTATTTCTCAGGACCTTCCAACGGGCAGTGGTGGGCGGCCCACCAGTGCCCAACAATCCGGCCATCGCTTCGTTTCAAAGATTTGGCGGTGGTAACAGGTGGATCGCTGGGCCTCGGCCCACACAAACATTCTCGGTAGTGGGCTCCACACTTACTCACACCGACATTGAGGCCGCTATGCACACACTTGGGTTCACCCAATCGGATCCGAATTGGTACATGGATACCGACGCGACTACACACATGACATCCGATCAAGGTACTCTCTCGTCTTATTCCAATTTGAGCAACCCTCGTAGTATAATTGTCGGTAATGGTAACTCTATTCCAATTCAGGATTATGGTCATAAAACGTTATCTCCCCCCAATCCACCCCTTATCTTGAAAAATACTTTACACGCCCCCAAATTGATTAAAAACTTAGTGTCTGTCTGGAAATTCACCACTGACAATTCCGTTTTTGTTGAATTTGATCCTTTTGGTTTCTCTGTGAAGGATTTGAAGACGGGGAGTCCTCTTATGAGGTGTGATCGTAGGGGAGATCTTTATCCTATTACACCGGTTTCCGTCCATCGAGTCAAGCCTTGCCATCAGCGTTTGCAGCCCTTGCTCCTTCCTTGTGGCATGCTCGTCTTGGTCATCCAGGATCTTCTATTTTGTCGTCATTACAGAAAAATAATTTTATTTCATGTAAGGGTACGAGTAGTACTCCAAATTGTCAGTCTTGTTCTTTAGGAAAAGTTGTTAGGTTGCCATTTGTAGACTCAAATTCTCATATTTTAATGTCATTTGATATTATTCATAACGACTTATGGACATCTCCTGTACTTAGTTCTTTGGGTCATCGGTATTATATTCTCTTTTTGGATGATTATTCTAAGTTTTTATAGACGTTTCCGATAGCGAAAAAATCTCAAGTTTTTTTCGTCTTCGTAAAATTTAGAGCATACATTAGAACCCAATTCAAACGAGAAATTAAAAATATTCAGTGTGATAATGTCAAAGAATATGACAATGGGGTGTTTCGGGAATTCTGTGCTAATAATGAGATCAATTTTCATTTTTCTTGTTCTCATACGTCTTCACAAAATGGGAAAGCCGAACGCAAAATTCGTTCCATAAATAACATTCCCTGCACTCTATTAATTCATGCTTCCGTACCCCCATATTATTGGCATCATGCTCTTCAAATAACTACATATCTCCTAAACATAATTCCTTCCAAAGGTCTGACATATTCTTCCCTCTTCAAATTTTATATAATAAGACTCATTCTTATTCTCATCTTCGAATTTTTAGGTGCTTGTGTTATCCGTTATTCCCGTCCACCACAATTAACAAACTTCAGGCCCGGTCTACTCCATGTGTGTTTTTGGATTTTCCGTCTAATCATCGTGGTTACAAATGCTTTGATTTATCCACCAATAAAATCATCATTAATCGTCATGTAATTTTTTATGAAACCCAATTTCCATTTGCTAAAGTTAATACTCCCGTGCCTAGTGTGTATAATTTTTTGGATGATGGTGTATCCCCATATATTACTCACTATTTGTCGGACATGTCCCGCACCCCAACTTCGCCAGCGGGCCCACTGCCCGCTGCGTCTACAGTCTCAATTCCACCCTCAGTTTCCAGTTCTGGAATTGGGCCAGGTTATGCCCCAATTTCCGTAACTTGCCCAGTTATCGAGCCCAATCTAGCGTTTGGTCCAGTCTCGACGTCAGGTTCCAGTTTCGAGTCCAGATTGGGGCCAGCAGGCCCACTGCCTGCTGGCCGGTCCTTCCCGAGTCCAGAAAATTCCAACAGTCCGCCCATGTCTTCCCCGAGTCATAGACTAGTCACTCATAGTCAACAGGGTATTTTTAAACCAAAGAGACATTTTAATTTACATTCTAATGTCCCTAAATCACCATTACCCCGTAATCCTGTGTCTGCGCTCAGTGACCCGAATTGGAAAATTCCTATGACCGATGAATATAATGCTCTTATTAATAATAAGACGTTGGAGTTGGTACACCGTCCATCTAATATTAATATTATCAGGTCTATGTGGATCTTTGCTCACAAGGAAAATTCAGATGGTTCATTTGCAAGACATAAGGCTCGGATTGTGGGTGATTGTAAGACTCAGCAGGTTGGTATAGATTGTAGTGAGACGTTCAATCCGGTGGTCAAGCCGGCTACCATCCGCAATGTGCTTAGCTTGACTCTTTCAAAAGCATGACCTATTTATCAGTTAGATGTAAAGAATGTTTTTCTACATGGTGATTTCAAGGAAACAGTCTATATGCATCAGCTGTTGGGATTCAGGGATCCTAAACATTCGCGTCATGTATGTTTGTTGAAGAAGTCCTTATATGGGTTTAAGCAGTCACCACGGTCCTGGTATACGAGGTTTGCAGACTATGTCTCAACTATTGGGTTCACTCACAGCAAGTCGGATAATTCGTTGTTCATCTACCGTAGTGGTTCGTCCTTGGCCTATATTTTGTTATATGTGGATGATATCATTTTGACTGCCTCTTCTGATGCCTTACGCCAGTCTATCATGACCATGCTCAGCTTTGAGTTTTCTATGAAAGACTTAGGGCCTTTAAGTTACTTTTTGGGGATTGCTGTCACTCGTCATCCCGATGGGTTGTTCTTGTCTCAACAGAAGTATGCAACTGAGATCATCGAGAGGGCTGGGATGTCATCGTGTAAGTCCACTTCCACTCCAGTTGATACTAAGCCCAAGATTAGTGTCGCGGCCGGCGTACCCTACGAGGATTCGACCCGCTATCGCAGTCTTGCCGGGGCCCTTCAGTATCTTACTTTTACGAGATCGGATATTACATATGTTGTCCAGCAGGTGTGTTTGTTCATGCATGATCCCAGAATTGAGCACATGAATGCACTCAAATGCATCATTAGGTATATTCAGGGTACGTTTGACTATAGTTTGCATTTATATCCTTCCTCGACGTTCGCACTTGTCTCATATACGGATGCTGATTGGGGTGGCTGTCCCGACACCAGACGGTGTACGTCTGGTTATTGTATGTTTCTTGCCAACAACTTGGTCTCCTGGTCTGCGAAGCGTCAGTCGACTCTATCCCGCTCAAGTGTCGAGGCTGAATATCGAGGGGTAGCTAATGTGGTCTCGGAATCAAGTTGGTTACATAATTTGTTGTTGGAGCTTCATTGTCCCATTCAGAAGGCAACCTTGGTTTATTGCGATAATATTAGTGCCATCTACCTTTCTGGTAATCCGGTTCAGCACCAATGCACTAAACATATCGAGATGGACATTCACTTTATCCGCGAAAAGGTTGCACGTGGCCAGGTACGTATGTCATGTCCCATCGAGATATCAAATTGCAGACATCTTTACAAAGGGTCTTCCCTCGGTCCTTTTTGAATATTTTAGGGACATTCTCAGTGTTCGAAGACCGCCCGCTATGACTGCAGGGGTGTGTTAAAGTAAAGGTATATACCTGTGATATACACTTGGTATACATGGTGTATATCACGGGTTGGCCCATCACGGTAATAAGGCAGCCATCCCTCTCGGGTTGGCCCGTCACGGGGCCGGATATTGTGGTGTATATTGATGTAATATTGTAGTGTAAAAGTTACCTTAATTAGACTTGTACACTTACCATAATTGTATATTTAGTATCCAAGTAGAATAAGGTTTTAAGAGTAGAATAGGAATAGGATTCTCCTATTATGAAAATATGTAACTTGTATAAATAGCCTTTCAATTAATGAAAATAAGGATTATTTTTTTCAATTTGTATCTAAAATGAGAAAAAAAACAGTAAACCCATATCTAAACCCATAATGACGTTACTCACAATTATACCATCATGATGTAATTCTTAAAGCCACTTAATTTATAGCCTAAATTTCTGATCCTTATCATGAACTCTTGATTGCTGCCTCTAAAGCTCCAATATATGATAAACCGCTCTTAATTAAAAGCATTATTATAATGAAACCTACGGGCAAAGAGAAAGGGGTCGGGCATTAAAATATACTCCTTTTCAAGCTTAATTAGTTTAATGAAATTGAAGATTCAAAATGGAAGGCATTAAAACATAACTAGGGATATGATTAAGATCTAGTCTAGACCTTAAAAGATAATAATATTTACATCATTTGGGTGAGGGGATAGAAATATATGTTTTAAACCGCAAAGTTGAAGAACCCTTAATTGTATTTGATTAGTTTCGTGTTTAGTACTACGGACCTCAGCTTTCTTGTATATCTTGGACTTTATTTAATATGAAGCTCTCGGCAAAGGGACATTTCTCCTAATACTTGTGAATTCGAATCACACAAAACTCTAAACTAATTTAAATACTAAAATTCGTTTCTAAGTATATCATCGTGATTAGCATGTTTCGTGCAAGAATTAAAAGGGAAATAGAAAAAAGAAAATGAAACAAGTGGTGTTAAAAATTTTCTTGATGACAAAGGGGATGTTGGACTTTGACAATACAATGCTAAAACTAGGAAATTCTGTTGAGAAAGAAGCCTAGATCTTAGTGTCGCGCCCCATTTTCGACCCGCTCGGGTCTCAAAGCGGAGCACAGACGTATTCGGTGTTTCCTAGGTAAATTAAGGATTGAGGAGTCGCCACCTAATTATTTTTTACGGTGAATTAGGACACCTAAATATTTAAACTAAATGCTGCAATGTAACTCCAATTTTAAGGTCTGCGAAACTGATGAGATTCTAGGTAAGGGTTCTTTATTATCCTAAAGGGAAGGGGTTAGGCATCCTTTAAGATCCGCTAACTTGCGGTTATCCGGTCAAACTCAGGTTAATTATTGCTAGGAAAAATGCATGTTTGAAGTATGAAGTTAAAAAGATGTTTGCAAATAATTAATGAAAGAGATGCATTTTTTGTACATGTATGCATTTGTGACAATAATAAGGAGAAAAAGAATTCATTTGTAATGCCAAAGGAGTAATTTTTGAAAATCATTTTTTAGTTGTGCAATTAATAAAATAAATAGAAGATGATCAAAATTTGTTTTTTGAAAATTTTAAATATGTATGACGAGCCTAAAAATAAATAAACTAGCGAAGGGTTTCTAAGTTTGAACTATTCTATGAATTAATTCTAACTCTACCTATTCTAAGCATTTCAAAAATTACATAGGTGCGGTAAATAATATTACAATGCAGAGCGGGATAAAAGCTGAATTAAAGAAAATAAATAAAATAAATAAACTCCGTAGAATATCTGCCTTTATTTACTTTATTCCCTGCAAGCTGTCAAGAATAAACGGTTAGAAATAATTAAATACAAATAACTTCGAATCCGTGTCCAAAACAGTAAATGTTTTGATCACGGAGGGCTCAGACTTAAATTTTGAAAAGACCATTCCAATCACGTCGTGGCTGCAAACATATGACTAATGTGGTTATTTTGATTGCCTCGCCTACTAAACGTGTTGGTCTCTCGGATGAAAAGAAAAGATCACTATAATCACGTCGTGGCTGTGAATATATAACTTGTTGGTTATTTTAGTCACCTCGCCTACTAAACATGTTGATCTCGGATGAAATAAAGGTTTAAGCCTCATCCTTGCCCAGAAGTTATATTTCCGTCTTTACGACTGTGGAGGCCTCCAAATCGACGGATATTTTCATCGGCCAGTGTAGTATCGTGTTCAAATCAGCAAAATTTTAAAAAAACAAGGCAGCAAACAGTAAGCCGGAAGTAGTAATCAGAAAGCAGAAAAACAGAGAGACAAATTCCGAAAAGACGCGGTGTTTGGTTTTAAAACAGTAAAAACAGTAAAACAGTAATATGAAATCGAGAAGCGTCTTCCGAAGATGGACGCAATATTGGTTTGAATCAATAAAACAACAAAGAGAATGCGGTATTAATTCCATCAATAACATAATAACAATGCCAAAAACAGACAGTAGCGATTAAACTATCCGACTCGAATTCAAGTTTGAACCAAAACAGGACTAAGAAGCATTTATGAAAAAATAAACAGACCGGATTATGAGCGGTGACCGAATGAAATCGAAATTCAGATTTTTGATAACCAAAGAATGAGATATGAAAACGCAAAAATCTGGAAATTCATCCGATCGAATTCGACCCAGGCGACCAGGATTTTTACCGGATCGATTTCTTTCCGAATTTGGATAACCAACAACAAGATATAAAAATACAAAATCATGGAAATTATTCAAGGGGTCTACCCGACCGAACGATCTGACCGACCGAATTTTCAACGGATTGATTTATTTCCAAATTTGGATAACCAACAACAAGATATAAAATGCAAAAAGCGGAAATTATCCGAATCGGGTCGATCCGGCCGAACGATCTGACCAGGCAGGAATCAAAACAGTGAAAAATTAGCAAAATTTCAAATTATTCACTACCAAATTCCCAATAATTTTAACTTATATTTTCGGACTCTTTAAGATGATGAACAACACACACAAAAAAAAGAAACAATACCAACCTTGGGAGAATCTTAGATTTTAAATTTCGGATTTCAACACTTGAATTCGATTTTCGGACCTCCAAAAATTTAGATTATTGACCTCCAAATTCAGATTTTTCCCCTTAAAATTCAGATTTTCCTCCTCCCAAAAATGAAGAACAAGTGGGATATTTATAGGTGGATTTTCCCCCTCAAGAACGAGTTTGAAATTTGAATTAAAGGCAAAAAAAAAATCTGAATTTTGGGGCGTATTCTTGGGGCATGTGTTGCAGAAAGGTGATGGGGTAGATTGGTGGTGTCAGGCGGCGGTGTGGCGACTGGTGGTGTCAGGCGTAGGGGTGTAGGGTGCGGTGTAGGTGTGGCAGGGGGGGTAGGGTGGCGGCTGATTTGGAGAGTTAGGGTTTAGGTTTTTCTTTTTTTGATTTTTTTTTGGGTTTTGTTTTGGTTTAAAGGGGTAAGGGGAAATGGGGTTGGGCCGGTCTGGCTGGGCCGACGGGAGTTGGGGTAGGGAGATTTGGTTTGAGGGGTAAAGGGAAATAAGGGGAAAGGGAATTGGGCTTAGGTGTTTTAATTTTGTGGGTTGGGGTATAAGGGAAATAAAGGGGAAGGGAATAAGGGTTTGTTGGGCTTAGGAGTTTGGGGTTTTCGGGTGGGCCGAAATAAGGGAAGAGGGAGTTGAATTGTTTTGGGTGATGGGGAATGGTTGTTGGGCTTCGATTTTTGGGCCGAAAATAAGAGTTAATTTGGGGAGATGGACTTTGGGGTTGATAGAATGTTTTGGGTAGAAATTGTTTTGGGTTGGAAAAAAAAATGAAAAATGGATTATGGATTTAAAAATATAAAAGGGGTTTAACATAAAAATATTATTTTTGTTTTGTAAAAGATGTGAATTATTTAAAATAACATAACGATATGATAATAATAAAATATAATATTTGCGAAATGTTTAATGCTTAATAAAAAAAAATGGGAACGCGATGCAATTTTGCGAAAATAAAATAACATAGAATTTTCGGATAAAACTTATGATTATGATAAAAATGCAAATGATATAAAAAATGCGAATAATAATAATAATAAGAGGATATACACATATATGCCTATATTTTAAAATTATTTTAAAAGTGTCAAAATAGTAAAAATTACGAATAAAATCATAAAAGATGGGACAAAATTGGGTGTCAACACTTAGTTCTTGGCTTATAGCTCTGCCAACTTGGTCTCTATTTTTTTGATTCCCTAACTTAAATGACCTAAAAATTGAGGCTTTGAATCAAAATAATCCAAAAAATAAAAGTGACATAAATACCTTTTGCGCAGGAATTTTCTGCGCAAAAGGGGTAGACCAATTTTTCCCAACACTTTGTATAATTTCAAAGGTTTGAAATTCACGTTTTTTCATACTTTAATCAAAGATTAGTCATGTCTCAAGACTCTGAAATGTCAATATTTTATATAGAGCCTGATATATTTTTCTGCGAACAATAATATAGGCTAAATACATCAAGGATACCTAAATGTTCGGATCGCCGTTTTAGGGGTTGTAAAGTGTCCGAAGTAAGTTTTGTTTAGAAACTTGTTACCATTAGGTTTAAGTGTTTTATTTTTTAGCATTTTTTATTTAGGCGTTTTATTGTTTAGTCAAGGCATTACTTTATTTCGAGTATGTCGAGATTTTTTTCATAATGAATTTAGGACGTCATACGAGTTATTAATAAACGATAATAAAAACTAAAATAACTAATTATCATTAAGAAAATAATACGAAAAAATATAATATTAACTTAAATTGTACAACTTAATTATATATACACAATCTCTAATGGGTCCCACATATGAGAGGCTTTAGAGTAACCCTAGGCATAAGACGATCCCCACCACCCCCACCACCCCCACCACCCTCACCATCATCTTCATCCCCTTTCTCCTCTTAATAATAGGATGCTCTATGTCATGATCATCCTCCATTCCTTTCCTTGCCCCCTTGAACATAATGTGCTTCTTCTTGGGATTACGTGAACTATGTACGGTCATAATCTCATCAGGAGACAGATCCACAGGCGCAGAAGGATGAACCTGAAATAATATATAAATAATTAATATTAATTTTAATTTAGATTTAATATATTATATTTTGGTAAAAAATCAAACTTGTGTGTCGACGGGCTCCTGAGAGGTTTCCTGAGTGGTATCCTAAGAGGACTCCTGAGTGGGTTCCTGAATGGGACCCTGAATGGTTGGAGTCGTAGCCGGAGTTGGAGATGGAGTTGAATCCTAAGATATGAAAAATTATGAAATAATTAGTATAAGTAGTTTAATTTGTTAAAATAAGTATTTTAAACACTTACCTCTGGACTCTGAAAAATGTCAAAGTCAGTGAATGAGAAGTCGTACTCCAGCTCCTTGCCACCTTGTAGATTACGAACTGACCGCTCATCCCGTGGATCCCGAATTGTCCGTTGCGCAGACAATGATGCTTCATATGAATCCTAATCTATGTGATATGAAAATAGATGTGTTAATGTATATAGAGATGTCGATGGTCGGTAAGAAGTCGACAGACGGTCTGAAGTCTACGGGCGACCAATGTCGACGGATGCTGCTGACTGAAGCGGGAATAAGAGCATGATCGTCAGGATCATCTACTAGATGGAGGCCTATACTGTCACCACCTCGGCCACGATTCCCTCGGCTACGATCCCCTCAACCACCATCCCTTCAGCCAACATCCCCTCTGGCCCCATCCCCTCTGGCCCCATCCCCTTTGCCACCCCTCTTATGTCACCACCACCTCTATCACCACCGTCTTCACGATCACGACCATCTACTGGCTGATACGGGGCCTCTAGAACACGCTCATGCATACTTTCGACCTCTTGTAATTGTTGGATACCCGACTTGGTTACCTGAATAATCTGGGAAACAAATTCCACTGTCTTGGGGATAGCCATATGTTATATGCACAACCGGCTCATCGTCTGTACGGTTCAAAGCTGCATTTGTTTGCAAATATTAATAATTGAATAAATTTATAATGTAATAATTAAGATGATTAATTAAATTTAAGTGCGATAAACTTACCAACACCTCATACTGTCCCACGAGTGTTGCGTATCCTCGGCCATCTAGATCACGTCCCTCAAAATTGCCGATCAAGCTGCGTGTGATCTTCCGGTACACTCAATATAAACATTGATCAAAGTCATATGTCCGACCACTGTTGTCGTCTTAAGTCTCTGAGCCCCACTATCGATCTAGGTGTGCATAAAGGCCTGGTATGCAGGAGTGAAGGTCGAACGCTCATCCCGCGTCTAATGGTTGTGCTCCCAAACAACCGGCTCAGTTTTATATTGTACATGCCGTAGCTGTCATAAGACGTGGTGGGGTGCGTGATCCTCAATTATCTCCATATGTATCAACAGACACCACGACATCTACACATGCTCACTAGCCCTGCAAAACGCCGACAACTGATCCAAAAATTGAACATACGACCTCCATATAAAAAGCTGTAAAAAATGACCCCAAATTAGTAAAAAATAAAGACAAAAATAGTAAAAACAATTAAGATAATAATGTAAAATCAAATAAATTTACCCTGTCCTCCGTCATATGATCAAGTTGATCCATGAACGAAAAAAGACCAGTTAAGTTCTCATAAGATAGAGTAACCCACACACTCGATAGCTGCACTCGTTCCGAATATTCGTCCTGCCAATCCTCCCATCAATGTGAGAGCTCTCTTCCTATGGCATGCGCTACCTCACCCCTTGCTTCGCAACTGTCGTCTTTTAGCTTGACTGAAAGAGTGCTTATATTATGGGGGCTTCCCTTTCCAACATCAGACTTATATACAGGTCAACATTGACTTAAGAAGCACGAAAAAAAAAGCTCACTCGATTGAAAGGAGAGGGATGAGAGTAGCCTTTTTCCAATAGGCTAAGACTAAGTAGACTAAAAAAAATGCTCAAGAAAGACCAAGGAAACAAAACCTTTTCTCGATAACGCTGGGCCAAGTAGAGACACTTCACCCAGATTTGATCATCACGTCAATTTTCTTTATTTAACAAAGTGATCAAGCTTCTTAGCCACCGGGGACCGGCTTAGTGAACGCATTCGCTAAAGGTACTACTGACCGGAAGGTGGCGACGAGGAAGGGTAATTCAAATCTTGATCAAATAGCATAGCACATGACCGTGCCAAGCATAGTGAGTTAGGTATGGGCTTTCTTTCACTACCAGAATCACCATTTGGCAGGGCTACGACGACTTGGGTCTCTCTCTTGGGTGGGGCATCACGTACATCTATCTTTACCGATGTTGTAATTTTTAAAGGATGGAGTAAATCCTAAACAGCTACCACTTCTTCATGAATTTATCTTGAATCGAGATCTTTTGGCTCAACTTTATCCCACCCAGTCGAGTTGGAAAACAACCATTGAGACTTACGAGCTCCTAAAGCAAAGAAAAAAATAGACAGACTTAGGCGTAGGAATCTTGAACCCCTATCCCTACGGTCGAGTTAGCACATGACCTCAAGATCAAGAATATCCATCCATTTATAGAAGACAAGGTAAGACCTTGCTCGACCAAATGAACGTAGCAACATGGATATTTAGAGATGAGAGCATGAGTGAATGAAAGGAATCCAAAAGGTGATTCATGTCTTTGAATGTCACTTCAGAAACCCTTTATAGAATCGCTTACTATTTCTGAATTTCAAAAAGAGATAAAAATAACTGGAGATATTAGGTGATTTATTAGTATTCTAAATTTTAGTTGGTATTCAAAATATCCAATTCAAGTAGACAAAGAGACGGTTGAATAATTTTTTTTGTTTAAAGTTCAATTTTTTCATAGGGCAAGGCAATATGAATGTTCTATCATTTTCCATCAATACTCTAAAGCGTGAATATCTTAACTGGTTGTTCACTGTTTAAAATTTCTTGTTTACACAATTCAGACCATCCATACATAGTCTTTTAATATAAGATTGAAATTTTTCTATATTTTATTGCTAAAATATATTCCATGGAGCTAAGGTCCAAAATATGAAAGAAAGAAGTGTTTCCACGACTCTCCATTCAATTCTATTCCACTTAATATGTCTTTCATGACAACATCTCTTTTCGGAAGGAGGGGATCCACGTGGTTAGACTAACTGGCCGAGAAGGTTAGCGAGGTTCCTGCTATGGTGAAGTGAAATATATTTCACTTCACTATAGTGGGAAGAAGACATGTGGGAGCGAGCGGAGCGAGAGCAAAACAAGCTCTATTGGTGGGTTGTCTTCGCGACCTTATTTCATCGATATAGTCAGAAGCAATACAGAGAAAGCTTTTTTTATTGGAGCATGTTGAATATGTACGGATCCGATGTGACGACCAGTGCGGTTGTTCTGATTTCATTTTCTTGAAGGGGACTGACACTAAGTTACTTACGATTCCTCTCACTTCGTTTGAGCTGAATTACATCCACCTTCGAACTCGCTGAACACTTTCTAAATCTATCTGTGGTGCGTATTCACATCTCGGGATATGCCTCCCGTCTATCTCCGCGCGTAGGGCATGTCATCAGTAATGAAGTCAGGATGAGGGTGTGCAGCTACGGGCTGAAAAGACAACATTATATCCCACACTTATACTGAAAGGGTCATTAAAAGAAATGTTTTATTAGTCATCATTTCAAAAAGCTATATTTAGAATAAAATTACACACACTTAAATATATTACCTGGAGAAGCGCGTGAAATCCACTGATATCACTCATATCATTCATAGATGCTCGACAAAGTCATAAAAAAAGATAAGCCAAAACAATATCGCCCCAGCTGTTATCTCCCAATCAGTCCAAATCGTTTAGAAATGACAAATACTTTAAGCTCATATGGGAATTCGATGTGTTCAGGAACATGATTCCTCCAAATAAGATGAATAAATATAGACGGGCACGATGATCGACATCCACATGAGGTGTATTGTCTGTAATAGGATGCTGCATATCTATGAGGCGCAAGTAAGCACAGAGGGAAGACAACGACATCCAACTCTATCCAATAGATATCACCCTGATGAAGCGCGTATCCAGTGAGCCTAGTCAACTCCTGCTCTAATGTAGACGCCTGATGAGAATCCTCAATGTATAACGGGAGTCCATCTACCCGTAGTCCATACATGACCTCCATATCTTGAAGCATGAAAGTGGTCTCACCAGTGCGTAGGTGAAAGGTGTGGGTCTCCAGTTGCCATCGCTCAACCATATCCGTCACAAGAGCCCGATCATGATGTACCCGATCAGCAATAGTGACACAATGGTAAATACGACCCCGATATAGTATCTCAAAGACACGGGGATGTGGGATCCGAACCGCTAAAAGATCACATGCATGTTCCACCCTACGGGGATGGAACAACGTACTCATACCTATCTCGTCAGTCCATAATAGCTCGGACCTACGATTATCCCGTAGACTAAGTACTGATGTATCGATGGGTCCCGGATGAAGGTTGGGATCCATGACGGTGTCATATCTGTATTAACAATATTTAAATTATTCATTAACATGTAATATTAATTAAGTAATCTTTTATTAAAAAATTATACTAACTAACTAATCCTAAACTAAGGATTAACTATTTCTAATTAATATTTTTAAATTAATTATTATACTAACTACAATTAACTAACTAACATTATATTAATGATACTTTTAATCCTAAACTACTGATGTTCAATCCTAAACTAAGAATTAACTATTTATAATTAATAATTGTTAATTAATTATTATACTAACCACAATAAACTAACTAATATTATATTAATGATACTTTTAATCCTAAACTAATGATGTTCAATCTTAAACTAAGAATTAACTATCTCTAATAAATAACTATTAATTAATTATTATACTAACTACAATTAATTAACTAATATAATATTAATGATAGTTTTAATCCTAAATTAATGATGTTCAATCCTAAACTTAGGATTAACTATTTCTAATTAATAATTGATAATTAATTATTATACGAACTACAATTAAAGAAATATTATATTAATGATATTTTTAATCCTAAACTAATGATGTTCAATTCTAAACTAAGGATTAACTATTTCTAATTAATAATCATTAATTAATTAATTATTATACTATCTAATATAATATTAATGATATTTTTAATCTTAAACTAACGATGTTCAATCCTAAACTAAGGATTAACTGTTTATAATTAATAATTGATAATTAATTATTATACTAACTACAATTAACGAAACATTATATGAATGATATTTTTAATCCTAAACTAATGATGTTCAATTCTAAACTAAGGATTAAAGTAATCACGAACTAATTCATTTAATGGGAAGTTATATTAAGTAACTAATTAATAATTAATTAAAAATTAACACATAAAATTAGATAAATATCTAGCACATTAATAATTAACATGGAATAAACAATTTTAAAAATAAATAAATTAAAAATTAGATAATTAAAAAATAAAAAATCATTAGTAGATTACTATATTATGTCTAATTAAATAATTAAGAAACAATTAACAACCAATTAACAATTTGAAGATTATTATCTTTTTCCTAATCAAATAATTAAGAAATAATAAACAAATTAAAAAAAGATTAAAAAATGGCTGCAAACTAGTGATCACGGCAGCCTCTATTACGCAAAAAATATTACGAAAAACGATACTTTTTCAAAATCCGAGACTATTAAACAATAATCATGCTTAGGATAATAATGTATTTAACAATATAATTTGAAATTTCATAGTAAGATACTAAGATTGAAGGTTGTTTTTTGAGTTTTGAAATCGACTTCTACGTCGCTTTATTCCGAAATCTGAGCTTCGAATCTTATTCCTTGACTTGAATATATCGAGAATCTTAACTTTCGGGTTGAAATTTGAACAAAAAATTACATTTTTGGAATATGGGACTTCAGATTTTGGCCATTAATGGTGTTTTTTTATTTTAAAAATGGGCGTGGGGCCGGTGGAGAAGAAAACGATGGGGCTTTCAAATACCCCTTTTGCGCAGGAAAATTCTGCGCAAAGGACTTATAGGTTAAGTCCTTTTGTGCAGTAATTCCATGCACAAAAGGTACTCTTGTACCATTTTTTTTTAGAGTTATTTTGGTTCAAAGCCTCACTTTTTGGGTCATTTAAGTTCAGGACTCCTATTTTTTCAAGTGGACGGAGGCTAATGTGATTTGAGTTTGTGTTAAAAATAAAAAAATACATCCATGCTCATTTCTGTTTGGACTCTCATCTCATGAGATGGAAATAAAGGTTTTTTTTTTTTGATAAACTGGATATATTATTTATAATTACGTAGTTACAACAGCAGTAGTAGTAGACGATACATAAGTCCCATGTACTATGGGAAGAACACTGAGGTTACGTAGAGCAGCTAACTTATTACAGACATGAGTAGAAACTAGTTTACTACAAGCAATTCCACATTGATCTGCTTCTACTTGCTTCATAACAAAGTTAGGACAACAAAACACTATATGTGGTTGATTCCTAGTAGATAACTTAGAGCCTTGTTTTTCCAAAAGGTGTGCCAGCTTGTTCCCTTGCCTAAAGCTAGATGATAAGCACTGTCAATGTTAAGCTTATAAAAAATAGTAGGAGGGCATTCCCAACGTATCATGATGGAACTTTCTGAGAGGGGGAAGTGGGGGGAGTGGCAGTGAATTTAAATTCTAAAGCACGAGAGATAACTAGATGAGTGGCAACATGATTAGCTTTATGATGGAAAACATTATGATTTCTATTTAACCAAAGTTGCCATAAAGCAAAGGGAAAGAAATCAGTCCAAGTAAGGTGTGGATGGTTTAAAGGGAAGGTGCAGTCATGCATAACTTGAAGCCAGTGGGTTTGATGGAAAGGAAGGTTTTGGACAAGAATACCCAAGTCTATCTAAAACTTTTTGGCAATACAACATGAAAGAAAATGTGCTCAATAATTTCATTAGACGTATGGAAGATTGTGTTGGAAATTTGCCTTTGGCGGGAGTTGCGACCGACCAACTTTAACGGCTTAAACACTAGTGTAACGTATGTTGGAGAATCCGGTTCTTCACACATGCATGATCTACTAAGTACGTAGATAACCGTAGGGCCAAGAATCGTCAAATTTCATTGAGAAATGAAAGAGATATTGGTTCACGAAGTAAGGTGTTTGAAGCATGGAAAGTGTGGTATTGTGTGTAATTCTCCCTCATCGGTAGAGGAAGAAAGAATTGTTGTGTATATAAGATTCGAAATTGGTTTGGGGTTTGGGACCCCAAGGGGTATCCCATGTGTTTAAAGGAGGGAGGACCTAGATGTGCTTCGGTTCGAGGAAAGACCACACGCGCGCCGCCGCCGCCCGCCCGTCCCGTCCGGGTCGGGTTCACGGGCTGTGGGCTGTGGGCTGTGGGTCTTCTGATATTATCTTTTTGGGCCAGAAGTACAGTTTGATCCCAGAAGTTTCAGATATACAGTTTGGACCAGAATTCTTTCAGATGTGCAGTTTGGTCCCTGAAGTTTCCAGAAAATCAGAATTTCGACGGTCAAAAACAGAAATGCCAAGCACTCAATTCAGCCATTTATTTTGGCTGAATTACTCCTCCTATAATGGCCAAAACAGTTGGTCTTTCTCCCATTTATGTTGGTGACTTTACTACCTCCATAATGGCCATTATTTGGCTATTATGGAGGCAGTTTTCAGGCAGTAAACAGCCCCTCCCTCTCCTATATAAACACCCCATTACACCATTGTTGAGCACTAAGACATATGCACGAAAATACATAAAGAGATGCAGCAAAACAGTGCACGAAAATACACAACCAAAACAGTTTCTTCCTACACCTTCCAAGGCATCATTTCGTTACTCAATATTCTTCACGGTAGCTCTTGAGTTTCCTTTGCTCAAGTGTTCCATTGCTGTTTTATCTTGGGAGACAAATTGTCCAGGACGTATAAAGGATACATACGGGGCAATATTGTCTTAAGGACAGAGTGCCACACTCGACTCAGCAAAAACAATTTCAATTTTTCCATCTTCTACAAAACTGGAATTTCCAGTTTTCGTGTGTAACTATTGTAATTTCAGATTCCATGTTGAATTATTGAATCTTTGTTTATCCTTTCGAATACTTGTAATAGTTATATACTTCCCGTACTACTTTATAAAGTACCATAGAGCAAAAATACCCAACAGATTGAGCAAGCAGGATTAATGTCCATACCAAGATGATGAAGGTAGGAATTTGTTTGAAGTCTATTGCTGGAGCAAAGCCAGAGGAAGAATTTTATTTTATTTAGGGTATGAAGGTCCTAAATTCAGTAAAAATTACAGGGAGAATGAGAAGTTGATTGATGAATGAGCTGATAGGCTGATCGAGTAGAAAAAATGTCAGTGGAGGTAAGACACCAATAGGAGTATCAAAAGACTTATCATTAATATTAACCGCCGAGGCAGCATCTTTGATATCCTGAAGAATAGGTAGACTTAGCTTGTCCCAATCCCAAGTATGATCATTCCAGATGTAGCTAAGAGTGAGATTGTTCTCTGAGGGAGTTATAGGACTATGGAGAATAGATCTGAGGGAGGGGAAATTAGAAATCCATCTATGGTTCCAAACATTGATGGCAGTTCCTAGGCCAGGAGTCCATGCTATGTCTTTGGAACAGTATTTGCCTCCTTGTAAGATATTTTCCAGATGAAAGAAGTAGAGGAAGTACTGGTTCTAGTACCATATTTTCTAATGAGAGTGGTAGCTCATAAGGCCTTAGTATTAGAGAATAGCCTCCAAGAAAGCCATGTTCTTGTCCTGGCTTTTCCTAAGACCTAGACCTCCCTCTTTTTTGGGTTGAGTGACTTTGTCCCAATGAATCAGGTGCAGTTTTTTCCTTTGAGAAGTAGTCCCCCAAATAAAAAGCAAATTCGTTTGGGAAGATGAAAATACTGCATAATGTAAGAAGGAATGGCGTCAAGAGTGGACTTGGCAAAGATAGTACGACCAGCCAGGGAGAGAAAATTAATTTTCCAGTTGGAGAGCCTTTTCTTCATAGTGTCTAATATGAATTGAAAATCAGAAGGCTTAGGGTTATGAGGGAGAATGGAAAAACCAAGGTATTTGCCAAAGTTGGTAGCTTTTTTAATATTAAATAAATGAAAAACTTGTTCTTGAATAGGAATGCTACACGCTTTGGAGTAGAAAGCTTTGGATTTGATGGGATTTATTTTTTGTCCGAAGGGGTTATAGAAGTACTGTAAGCATTGGTGCATTGTGTTAATAGACTTGTAATTTGCCTTGGACATTCAGCAAAGAACAAGTGGGAAAGAGGGGGGGGGGGGGGTCCCAATTCCGGAGGTCAACTTGGTGATGGATATAGGTTGAGAGAAGATCCATACAAAGAATGAAAATGTAAGGTGATATTGGATCTCCTTGTCTAATACCTCTACTAGGGGAGAAATAGTTAGTAGTGGTACCATTAATGAGAATAGCAATATTACTAGAACTGATGCAATGCAAGATGATCAATCTTGAGCATAAGACAGCCTTTGGTTTTATTTAAATGATGGAAGATTTCTTGAACCAAAATAGCATTATCACAAGCTCTCCCTTTTAAAAAGCTACTTTGATAAGGACCAATTAAATCAGTCTGGAAGGGCTTTATCAGGTTAGCAACCACTTTGGTAATGACCTTATAAATTGTATTGCACAACCCAATAGGTCGCAAGTTTTTCAAACTGTTAGCATTTTCAAATTTGGGATGAGGCATAAATAAGTATTGTTAAGGTTTGCAGGGAGTCTGAGTGTTGAAGATGTTATGGCAAAGGTCAAGAACACTCTTGCCCACAATGTCCCAATTGTTTTGATAGAAATAATGATGAATACCATCAGGACCGGGAGCTTTGAATGGTTTATAAGAAAAAATAGCAGTTATGACTTCTTGATCCTGGAGAGGGTAATCCAAAGGACTAAGATTAATGTTATGATGATGTAATATCCGTACTTTCGGGTCATGGTTTGAATCGCTAGATATATATAACTAGACCTGAGTCCTGAGGAAATTTTGTTATATTTACGTATTCACATCAAGAGCTTAATGTATAAAAGGATAAAGTCCTAAAATTATTTAGGACTTAATAAGTGTAACGACGGAAATTGAAAATAATATATTATGTGTTCCAAAAGAGGTTGCGGACTAGTATCATATTACATGATTAATGAGTATATGAAGTGTGATAAAAATAATTTATTATTTTTGAGAATCGTGATTATGGAATTAACTATGTAGGTAATTGGTTAAATATTGAGATAAAATGAAAAAAATAAGAGATTAATTACGGTATTAATTATCATAGAATGGATAGGTGTGAATTGGGGGGTGCATCCACGTGTAACCAAGGGAAGTAGACAACAAATGACTATGATAATACAAAGTAGTTAGATGGCATTTTCTAATTCATTTGCAAGTGATCTTTTATGGTGAGACCTACAATTCCACTATTCGTTGCTGTTTACATATACACAAGGGGAAGATTAAATTCCTAGTCTAAAAAAAAAAATTCAAAATCAACTCCACTACTACTAATACTAATAGACCACTACTTCAATTCTACCACTACGTCTCGTTTATACCTGTATACATATGTCTCACCATGTTAGATGAAGAAGATGTCCATACATAATGAAAAGGAATGTGTCTCGTAAGATAAGGATAGTCAGCAACAAAAATTATAAGCAACGTTATTTAAAATTTTCACGGATTTCGCGCACCGCTTTCATCTCATTATTTTGTTTTGTCGTGTTATTGAATCCGAACTTTCTTCAAAGTAAAGTAAGGTGGAAGAAAAGAGGTTCTTGGCAAATAAGGTTGTGGTGCTAAATGAGCTGCTTTAATTGGATTGTTAAGAAGACCAATAAAAGTATGTGAAGGCTATCTCTTTCCTTCTTTTGGCATGACTCGTGTGTAAACGAATGTCCGTCCAAAGTAATTCTACTCTTGAAAGCTAGGAATGTATATGTCCTTCATTCTATTGAAAAAGTTTATTGATTCATGTATATCTTGTCTTATTGACTCATAATAAAAGGTCTATTTATATGTTAGTTCCACATTGTTAATCAGAGGTGCAACGACCTTACGTCACTCCGATAGACTCAAAATATTTTATTATCATTCATGCATTATATACATGTATAAACATTGACCTCAAAGGCGTTATATACGCTACTATATGGTATGCATTATATATATATATATATATATATATATATATATATATATATATATATATATATATATATATATAGGGTGTGGGAAAAGGGAAATGCGTTATATACGCACCACCACATGCAGCTGGTATATATGATGATTATGCCCATAGAGGCCGATATGATATGATGGGATTCCCACAGAGGCTTGATGGCGTTATATACACATATGTATATATATGACCGGCATTGTGCATGCACAAACATGACACTTAGGCGTATTATGGGCCTCAGAGGCATTCTGTACACGTTGATTATTCTTGTCTCATGTTACTTTCATGTCTCTATTTTGTTATTCTTCATGCCCGACATACTCAATATACTATTCGTATTGACGTCCCTTTTGTTGGAAGACGCTACGTTTCATGCCCGCAGGCTCAAGTAGACAAGGCGACACTAGTAGGTTGCTGGTTCAGCTGATATTAAAGCACTCTACTTGTTCCAGAGTTGCAGTCTAGTCTTGGTACAATATTTTTTTATATACATAAAGGTATGGCGGGGCCCTTTCCCGACCTTATGAATTCACGTACTCTGTAGAGACTTGTAGATAATTGTCCTGTGTATAGTAGTCGTATATGGCCTGGTCGGCCTTAGTATGTATATATGCATAAGTTGGGTTCTTCTGTTTGCAAGATTTTACGTAGCACCTTTCCAGTTTATTATATATGTGTGTCAGCAGGTTACCTCGTGACGGCCCTCGTGGCTCATGCTTAGTTACAGTTAGATGGTAAATACATGATTAGTGGTACTCGGCAAGTAAGGCCCATGGTGCCCGTCATGGCCCTTCGGTTTGGGTCGTGACAAACTTTTGGTATCAGAGCAAGTTGTGTCCTAGGAATGTCTATGAGCCGTGTCTACGGCTGGTCAACGGGCGGGCCGGGTCGGTCCCGACCCGACCCGATCCCGCCCCGACCCCATTAAAAGAAAACCGATAACGGGACTCTAACCGAGACGGGACCCGGCCTCGTTCAGCCTGGGCCCGCCCCGCCCCAGTCCCGATTCATCCGACCCGCCTCGATCCCGCCCTGATCCCCTCCCCTTTGCAAAGAATGTCCGTTGCACAATGGCCAATTTATATTTTAGTCATTGTGCAATGACCATTTTTGGCATTCCCCCCCCCCTCCTACCCCCTTAATATTTATTTTTAACCCCAAAGTTAATATATTTATATTTTAACTCAATTTCCCAACTATAAATACCTCATTTTCTCTTCATCTTTCTCACAAATCTTCCTACAATCTCTCAATCTATCTCTCTACAAGTCTACATTGTCTACTAAATATTAAATTTTATTTATTCATTTGTATAACTACATCAAAGTTCAAAAATTGGGAGTGAAGTTGGCAACTAGCTTGAAGATCGTCCATCGAGCAAAGTTTCAATTTTCAACCTCGATTACATGTCGGCGTTTGGTACATTCGTTCCTTCATTAAATTATTATTGTTTCTTTATTTTAATTAGCGCACTTAATTTTATTATCTTTAACTATTTATTAGCATAATTAAAATAGAAGGATTTAGAGGTATGTTTAAGGGTAAGGGTAAGACTTCTTCTAGTAGGGGTAACAAGGGCAGTGATACTTCTTCTAGTCATCATATTTCTAGACAGGATGATTTTGTTGATTACACACATATAAATGAAACTGAATTTTTTAATGATATACCATTAGAGTTCGACGATGAGATATTTTCTGCAACTCAACCATACTTTAATTTAGAAGATAATCTAGATGACACACCCACTAATCTAGATAACACACCCACTAGTGCACCTCCAACTGGAACGTCTCCTATTTCCTCTAGTATGAGACGAAACCCAATAAAACAAAAATTAAAATAAGATGCATGGATTTTTTTATAGGGACGAAGAGAATCAAGTAGTTAGATGTCAAATTTGTAAAATATTTATAAATTTAAAATGGGAAAAGGTCATGGTGGGACGGAAAGTTTATTGAGACACGTACAAAACTTTCACAAAGCTAGGTGGGACCAATACCTGGCTGAAAAATCGGGTGTGCCAATGCCCTCTCAGTCGGGACAAGGTTCACATACTTTCTCGGACCAAGTACAGGGTCAAATTAACCCTATGATAGGGGAAATTGTAAGCCCTAAATATGATAAACATAGAGATAGGGAAGCAATAGCAAAATTAGTTGCGGTGGAGGATTTTCCTTTTTAAGTTGCTTCCTCTCCTGATTTTATTCATTACATTAGAGATATGTATAATCCTACTTTTAACGGTTTTCCTAGTCAACTGTTAGGAGAGTTATTTTTAAATTTGCACATGAATATCAACAGTATTTACGTTATTCCTTATATCATTTTTCTGATAAAGTATCTATCACGTCTGATATAGGCCGTAGTACTAACGGTCGTGATTATTTAACGGTAACATGTCATTGGATAGATTATAAATGGTCTATGCAAAAACATATTTTAGCGTATAAATATATAGATGATAGGCACACTGATACTTTTATTGCAGAAAATATTTATTCAGCTTGCGATTATTATGTCATAACTGATAAAATTATGACTTTTACATTACATAATGCTTCTTCTAATAATTATGCTATTATAATTTTAAAAGATCTTTTAACTCCATCTTTTCCAAATCATTTTCATATAAAATGTGCGTGCCATATTTATAACTTAGTTGTAAAGGATGGTCTATCACTTTTTGAAGACATTCTTAATAAAATACAATTTGCTATAAACTTTATTTTTAGAAGTAATAGAATACAACGAAAAAAAAAGAATATAAAAAAACGTGTCACGATTGCGGACAACCTTATAGAAAAATTCCCAAAGAAGTAACGACTAGGTGGAATTCTTTATACGAACAACTACTTGTTGCTTATGATTATAGAAGACCTATAACTTTATTTTTTAATGCCCATAATCGAAATCCAACTGATAAGGTTGTAGATAACGATTGGAAAAAAATTCAGAACTTATTGTATTTCTAGAGAAATTTTTTCAAGCAACAAAAGAATTTTCCAGTATATATTATCCTACTATTTCAACTATGTTATTTTATATAGCTCTAATATTTTTATTACTTAGTGAATATATGGAAAAACCAGCTTATAAGGCACCTATTAAAAAATGTTTGTCAAATTAAAATAAAAATATTCTCATTCCTACTATTTATATTATTGGTGTTGTATTAAATCCGACTATTAAAATAGACGGTTGTAAAGCACTTATTGAAACTATTTATGATTGTATAGTAGTACTTCCACCTCCAACTCCAAAAAATCCAAATGACCCACCACCTAAGGAACAAACTAAAGAAGAAGTGTTGTCTACCATACATGATGAATGCAAAAGATATATACGCATTACGATTAAGAAAGTGCAAGCAATCAACCGGCTTTCATACCATCTTCTTCTTCTTCAACAGAACCTCAAAAAAGACATGTTATTTTTGCTGCTAGTATTGAAAACCTTAGAAATAGAATGTGTGGTTGTACCACTACTAATCAAATTAGCGAGTTTGATATTTTTGTTTTGCAGGGTGTTATACCGTACCAAGCAGTTCTCAATGAAGAAGGATGTGAAGACTTGCTGAAATACTTGAGGGAGAATGAGAAGACATTTCCGACACTATCAAAGATGGCCTCAGATGTATTGAACATTCAAGCGTCATCAATAGCGTCTGAAAGCGTTTTTTCGGCCGGAAGATTTCAAATAGGAGATCACAGACACTCATTAGCGGGAGACAACTTGGACATTGCAGTATTATTCAGAGATTAGATACGAGCGGAGTGTAGAATGTGTGGTCAACCGGAGATCAACGAAGAAGATGACGAAAACTACAATGAAATCTTATAGGACGGAGATGGAAGCGACGTTGAGCAATTTGACCAACAAATTCCAATTCCAACTGAAGAACCACAAGACATTATAAAGAAACAATAAAAGGTGTGTTTTAAATATGTAATTTTTTAATTATAATTTTACTATGTTATTTGAAACTTTCAACACCACAAAGTTGCAATTTTGAAATTGTATTACAAAAAAATTATATTTCTATTAAATAATATAAGGGGCACAAAAACACCATTGGGATATTTTTATTACACTATCTTGTTCAATTATTGAGGTATTTATATATGTTATTTTTAAAATTAAGTGCAAAAACAAAAATCAGAAACCCGATCCCGACCCGACAAGACCGGTCTTATTTTTCGATGGGACCGGGAACGGGATGGGACATCGGCGGATCCCGCCAGTCCTGCCGGAGGACCGGTCCCCCAATCCCGTCGGGTCCCGTCCCGCCGGGACGCGCCCCGTACCCGGCCCGTTGGCCACCCATAGTCGTGTCCAATAGTGTCTCGTTTATGGGTGTGTAGTGCGCCACACTTATAAACAGGAGTCTATAGGGCATTTAGGATTGTCTCCTTCCTTCATAATCTAGATCGTGCGATAGAGCCGAGTCGTAAGAAAATTTATTCCTAATCCTATTTTGTCATTTGAAATTGCAGCGATGTCTATGACGAGAAAGACCTCGATTAGTAAGAGTGTGGATATAGTTGTGAGGGAAGATATTGAACAGGTACCACCCGCTGGTACGGGTCAGAGGGCTATAGATGTAGTAAAAAGAGACGTAAGTTACACTATGGAGTCAGGCCCATCGGAGATCATGGTTTCTATTGAGGAGGATCCATCCGAAGATCCATATTAGTCACTCGCTCGAACATTTTCGGTTCTGCCAATGGAAGATGGGTGATGGGAGTTCCGACCTCACTGAGGCCTTTAGTTTCAGTATCGGGCCCCGTTGATCATGGTGTGAGTGGAGAAGCACAAGGATTGGCATAGTCAGTTTCCCCTCAAGCTCAACACCATGTCAGGATATTTATTTCATTTAACGACACCAACTCTTCTGAAGTCCCGAATAGTCCACAATCTTGGAAGTCCGTCAATCAGGGCTCGCCGGTGTATGTCAGGAAATACGCGGAGGAAGAGAAGAGTAGGCAGGCCAAAATGATGCGAGTAGTTGATAATGATAGGAGGGTTCCGCTCTGAAGTGTGTCTGATCAAGGCTCACATATATGACCGAGGCAGGAAAGTGCATGTACATTAATCCATTTATTGAAATTGCTTAGATATATATACATATTCATGCACCCAAAAATAACTTATTATTTGTTATAAGGGAACATATGAAATTCTAGTAGCAACGGGCCGAAATTGTAAAGAAGAGACCAGAGTGGAAGTAACAGGATTACAACACTGTTCTAGCAGGCTAATAAGATATTAGAGTTCACCGATGGACGATTAATACGTGATTCGAACCCTTTGTGACCTTGTATTCAGAAACCCCGGGCTCACCTTATGCTGAGTTAACTAGTTAAGAGTAGGTTAGATGTGTTGTTTAACTCTTTACGGGAGAAACCATAATAAGCACGTATTGTTAGAAAATAGTTATAATAGGTAACACTAATAGAAGGTCAAAAATAGAGCACTGAAAGCATACCAGGGATTATGTCACCCAAGGGTACAGACCAAACGCAGAGGTATGACACCGCTAACAAGTAAAGAAGGTTAGAAATAGAAAGAATTGGCCATAAAGGAACACCTCATGAAAGCTTCGGGAGCATATAAGAGGCAAAATGGTGACGGGGGAAGGATAGCCATCAAATCAAGCATTATAAATGGGGCAGGGAGCCCACGGTGACGGTAGACTATGCAAGAACATGAGTCCCTTTCATGAATACCAGCTGCAGCATCTAACAATTATTCGAGAACAGTTGTGTAGGCTGAACTTGACAACATATTGGTTGTAGTTATGGACAAGGAAGTGAGTTGACGATCTAGTAAGCGATCACTACAGGTTGGTCATTTCCGGAAGAAGAGAGGGATGCTAGTAGTAGCAAGCAACTTGAGGCAAGCTAAGGTCGAATTAGGTATTTAGAAAGTTCAGCAGGACTAGGTAATGCCATGATACTGAAAAGATGAATGACTAGACATTTGGAGGATACTAATAAGTAATAAAGGAATAACTATTGTAAGTCAACCACAGTGGGAAACGTCACTAGTAAGCTTCGTAGGGCAAGAAATAATTGCCACAGTCAGATATAGTATGTGTATGTATATGCCCCTTTTGGGCACCCAAATGACATTGAAGCTGCCGTACTATGAGACATATATCCCGATGGGAAGTTAAGTCGTAGGGAAAAAGGAAATTGGATGTAACAAATCAATGTGGGAGGCGACAGTCTAAGGAGCTAATGTGGTGAGGACGACACAATAATAACTAGCAGACTGGATCTTCCAACAATCAATCAACAAAAGGATTATAGCAAAGTTAACGGCCAAGGGGAACTATGATGCAGAATAATCAAGAAAGGTGCCTGAATACAAACGAAAAGATTATTAAGAAAGAAGAAACATGAGGGGAGATATAAGGGAACATCAAAAATACTCAGAAGGTTAAGGCGGTGAAGGTAAAAGTTGCCAAAAGGATGTTGACTTAAAAGAAGCTATTGTGACTATGGAGGAAGGTAAATGGATTCAGAAGTCAGTAATAGGATAAAAATGATCTAGATAGAGATGAGAGATTGCAGATATTTTGGGAAAGGATGACAAAAAGGACACCGTGAGTTAGAATAAGTATGTTTTGGTTATCTAACTAACCACCCCTTCATAAAGCGTGTCAACAGTCAAGGCTATCAGATAAAGAATGGAATAAGTTCATAACAGAAGACTTCAAGACTGCCAATGCAAGGGAAAGTGTGTGTGGGGTTCCTAGAGAGGTGACCTATGGTAAAGAATATGGCGAGACCACGACAAAAAAGGGAGTACGATAAGTTACCCCATAACATTGGGTTTCCAAAAGTGGTAGGTACTCAAGACGGAGGCAAAGTATTAACATTATTGCGGTTAAATATGTTGGTTGAGAAATAATGGACCACAACAACATTGAGACCACACAAAAGAAGTTCCAAGGCATATGGGTACTAAAACAACTTGTGTATGTATATAGAGAGTGTCAGCAAAAGGTCAAGGGTGGAAATCACCCAACGGATGACGCTAAAGAAAGAACTAGATGAGCTAGATGAAATGAGTGCAGAGTCTGATCTATGAGGTAAAGTATAATAAAAGTGCTTCCCAGATGTATAATGGCCATAGTAGTTTCAATATCGTATATGTGTGTAAATAAAAGCAGTGATTGTATTGCCCTGTGTGACATATAGGTTGAAAATAATATTTTGTGTAATCACAATGTAGGCAAAGACAATTGGTAGTCCATACGAGGAGCCTAGAGACGACCCGAGTAGCTGGTTCAGGGGTAAGTTAGGGATTAAGGGCATATGAAATGACAAGAGATAAATTTCGTGTTGAGAGACAAGAAGGAGCCCGATTTATAGATATTAAGTGAGACAAGAATGAATTACCTAGGCTTAAATCAAAAGAATCGAATATCGGAACGGAAGTAGTAGCCATTGGTTGGCCCGCAAGTAAAGGGCGTTGGTATGAGCACAAGTGTGATCATGAGAAAGCCAGATGTGGAAACGCCAAAATTCGAGGATGAATGTTTTTAAGGGGGAAATAATGTAATACATCGTACTTTCGGGTCATGGTTTGAATCGCTAGACATATGTAAGTAGACCTGAGTCCTGGAGAAATTTTGTTATATTTACGTGTTCACGTCAAGAGCTTGGTGTATAAAAGGATAAAGTCCCAAAATAATTTAGAGCTTAATAAGTGTGACAACGGGAATTGAAAATAATATGTTGTGTGTTCCAAAAGAGATTGCGGACTAGTATCATATTACATGATTAATGAGTATATGAAGTGTGATAAAATAATTTATTATTTTTGTGAATCGTGATCATAGAATTAACTATATGGGTAATTTGCTAAATATTGAGATAAAATGAAAAATAAGGAATTAATTACGGTATTAATTATCATTGCATGGATAGGTGTGAATTGGGGGGTGCATCCACGTGTAACTAAGGGAAGTAGACAACAAATGACTATGCTAATACAAAGTAGTTAGATGTCATTTTCTAAATTCATTTGTAAGTGATATTTTATGGTGGGACCTACAATCTCACTATGCGTTGTTTTTTTTTTTTTGATAATCCAGGTCTCCAGGCTTGCGCCTGACTACGTCCTGGAGGTAATAGCACCGGTCCTTCAACACTATTACCAGGTAAATCGCGGGATGTGCTCCGGTGGCCAGTTTTCTGGGAGAGTACAACTGATCAATGAGACAAGGTCAAATTCCCCAACATGCAGAGTTTCTTCGTGCTTGCGGGGAATCGAACCTGTTGTCCCATGCCAGGCGCCTTATAGCGCCCAGGCTTTGCCAGGACTATGCCGGAGGACAAAACTAAGGTAGGGTAAACTTTTTAAAGTGGTGGTCCCACCACATTCTGACCCATACCCAGAAAACCCCACCTCTGGCTGGCCCTACGGATTAGTATACACCGCTTGGCCCTACTGGCGTATGGAGGGATTTTTTGGGGAACACAGTTCCACTCTCGCCGATCGAGGACTCGAACACGGAACCTCAGGCAAGAATACCCTAATGTATTGGCCCTTTGGGCCAAACACTTTGGATAAAACTAAGGTAGGGTAAACTTTTTAAAGTGGATCTGGTCCCACCGCATTACGCCCCATACCCCAGAAAACCCCACCTCCGCCTGGCCCTACGGATTAGTATACACCGGCAGCCTACGCGTATGGAGGGATTTTTTGGGGAACACGATTCCACTCTCGCCGATCGAGAGGACTCGAACACGGAACCTCAGGCAATGATACCTAATGTATTGCCACTTTGGGCCAAACACTTTGGATTAAAACTAAGGTAGGGTAAACTTTTTAAAGTGGTGGTCCGACCACATTACGCCCCATACCCCAGAAAACCCCACCTCCGGCTGGCCTACGGATTAGTATACACCGCAGCCTACTGGCGTATGGAGGGATTTTTGGGGAACACGATTCCACACTCACGATCGAGAGGACTCGAACACGGAACCTCAGGCGGCAATACCTAATGTATTGGCCATGGGCCAAACACTTTGGATAAAACTAAGGTAGGGTAAACTTTTTAAAGTGATCGGTCCCACCGCATTCGCCCCATACCCCAGAAAACCCCACCTCCGGCCTGGCCCTACGGATTAGTATACACCGCTTGGCCCTACGCGTATGGAGGGATTTTTTTGGGGGAACACAGTTCCACTCTCGCTGATCAGAGGACTCGAACACGGAACCTCAGACAACAATACCCTAATGTATTGGCCATTGGGCCAAACACTTTGGATTAAACTAAGGTAGGGTAAACTTTTTAAAGTGACTGGTCCCACCGCATTACGGCCCCATACCCTAGAAAACCCCACCTCCGGCCTGGCCCTACGGATTAGTATACACCACTTGGCCCTACGCGTATGGAGGGATTTTTTTGGGGGAACACAGTTCCACTCTCGCTGATCAGAGGACTCGAACACGGAACCTCAGACAGCAATACCCTAATGTATTGGCCACTGGGCCAAACACTTTGCATTTAAACTAAGGTAGGGTAAACTTTTTAAAGTGACTGGTCCCACCGCATTACGGCCCCATACCCCAGAAAACTCCACCTCCGACCTGGCCCTACGGATTAGTATACACCGCTTGGCCCTACGCGTATGGAGGAATTTTTTTGGGGGAACACAGTTCCACTCTCGCTGATCAGAGGACTCGAACACGGAACCTCAGACAGCAATACCCTAATGTATTGGCCACTGGGCCAAACAGTTTGGATATATACAAGGGGAAGATTAAATTCCTAGTCTAAAAAAAATTCAAAATCAACTCCACTACTAAATAGACCACTACTTCAATTCTACTTGAGTTCAATTAAACAAACAATCAAAATAATTTACTCCACTACGTCTCTTGTTTATACCTGTATACATATGTCTCACCATGTTAGTAGAAGATGATGTCCATATATAATGAAAGGGAATGTGTCTCGTAAGATAAGAATAGGCAGCATAGAAAATTATAATCAACGTTATTTAATTTTTTCACGCATTTCGCGCACCGCTTTCATCTCGTTGTTTCTTTTTGTCGTGTTATTGAATCCGAACTTTCTTCAAAGTAAAGTAAGGTGGAAGAAAAGAGGTTCTTGGCAAATAAGGTTGAGGTGCTAAATGAGCTGCGTTGATTGGATTGTTAAGAAGACCGATAAAGGTATGTGAAGGTTATCTCTTTCCTTCTTTTGGCATGACTCGTGTGTAAACGAATGTCCGTCCAAAGTAGTTCTACTCTTGAAAGTTAAGAATGTATATGTCCTTCATTCTATTGAAAAAGTTTATTGATTCATATAGATCTTGTCTTATTGACTCACAATGAAAGGTCTGTTTATATGTTAGTTCCATATTGTTAATCGGAGGTGCAACGACCTTACGTCACTCTGATAGACTCAGAATATTTTATTATCATTAATGCATTATATACATGTATAAACCTTGACCTCAAAGGCGTTATATACGCTACTATATGGTATGCATTATATATATATATATATATATATATATATATATATATATATATATATATATGTAGGGTGTGGAAAAAGGGAAAGACGTTATATATGCACCACCACCTGCAGCTGGTATATATGCTGATTATGCCCATAGAGGCCGATATGATATGATGGGATGCCCACAGAGGCTTGATGGCGTTATATACGCATATGTATATATATGACCGGCATTGTGCATGCACAAACATGATACTTAGGCATATTATAGGCCTCAAAGACATTCTGTACAGGTTGATTATTCTTGTCTCATGTTACTTTCATGTCTCTATTATGCTATTCTTCATGCCTGACATACTCGGTACATTATTCGTACTGACGTCCCTTTTATCGGGGGGTGCTGCGTTTCATGCCCGCAGGCTCAGGTAGACAAGGTGACGGTCCACACTAGTAGGTTACCGATTCAGCTGATATTGGAGCACTCTACTTGTTTCAGGGTTGCAGTCTAGTCTTGGTACGATATTTTTTTAATATGCATAGGGGTATGGAGGGGCCCTGTCCCGGCCTTATCATGTCACGTACTATGTATAGGCTTGTAGACAATTGTCATATGTATAGTAGTCGTGTATGGCCTGGTCGTCCTTAGTATGTATATATGCATAGGTTGGGTTGTTCTGTTTGCAGGATTTTACGTAGCACCTTTTCAGTTTATTATTTCTATATCAGCAGGAACCTCGTGGTCATGCTTAGTTACGGTTAGGTGGTAAATACATGATTAGTGGTACTCGGCAATTAAGGCTCAGGGTATCCGTCATGGCCCTCCGATTTGGGTCGTGACAGATAACTTCTTAAAGTGTAAGGTAAAAAATTAGATTGAGTCATCTCATGAGCAGTAGTAAACATGCTATTAAAATAACAAACAGTGTGCTCAATAATTCTATCATGATCATTGACCCCGTTACCATTCTCAACCTTAAAAAAAGCAATTTTATTTTTTCTTCTATTAAGGACAGAGACGTGGAAGAAATTAGTATTAGCATCACCTTCATTTAACCAATTAATGCGAGAACGAATCTTCCAGTGATCTTCCTCAATTTTTAGGATGTTATTATACTCAGCAACAAGAGTGGTCTCTAGATTTTGCAAGAAAGAACTAGTAGGGTAAGAGCTTGACTTCTGGATACCATCAATGCGAGCTAAAAAGTTTTTCTTCTTTTTTAAAATATCACCAAAAGTATGATTGCTCCAATCAGTAATCTTCTCTCGAAACATGGGAAGGGCAGTGTCATAATTTTGATTTAGCCAGCATGAAGAGACTATTTTCTTGAAATCAGGGTGAGAACTCCAATAACTTTCCAATTTAAATTTTTTTTAGTGGGGAAGTTGGGACAGTTATGCAAATTAATCAGTAAAGGATTATGGTCAGAAAAAGTTTTTGGCAAATGGGTAACAGTAGTTTTAGGGTACTGATAGAGCCAATCCTCATTTGTGAAACTACGATCAAGTCTTTCCAATATTAAGTCACGAACATTATTCTTTTTCCTATGGTTAGACCAAGGTCAATTCGATTGCATTTATTAATACAAGAACAAAACCTAGAACTTCTGCTATGATTTAAGAGTCGGCCTCCCCATTTGTCTTTTTGGCACAAAATATCATTAAAATCACCTGCAACCAACCAAGGGCCCTTGAATGTAGAAGCAAGGTTTTCTAGACTATCCCACAATTTTCTACGATTTCCAACCTTATTACTAGCATAAATAACACTAAAACACCATTCTAAAGGTTTAGGCTTTACCTGAATCAGTGCATGGAGCTCTTGAGCAGACTGCCTAAGGCGAGCAACAGTGACTATGTTGGAAATTTGTCTTTGATGGGGGTTGCGTCCACCCATCTTTAATGACTTAACACTCGGGTTACGCATGTTGGAGTCTTTAGTTCTTCACACGTGTATAATCTATTAAGTGAGTAGATGACCGTAGGGCCAAGAATCGTCAAATTTCGTTAAGAAATGAAAGAGATATTGGTCCACTAACTAAGGTGTTTGAGGCATGAAAATATGGTGTGAGACAAATCTACCACATCGGTGGAAAAAGGAAGAATTTTTCCTTTTATAAGCCTAAAAAATGGATAAGGGTTTGGGACCCCAAGGGGTAACCCATGTGTTTGAAGGAGGGAGGACTTAGGTGTGCTTGGGTTCGAGGCTAGCCCACGCGCGCCGCATGTCCGGTCCGGTCCGGGCTCGGGTCGTGGGCTTCTGGCCAGCAGCCAGAAAGCCTGGCATTAACCATCTGAAACGTTTTGAGGGCAACAGGAGAAAAGAGAGAGACAAGTCTTGAACAAGAACAGTCCAGAAAAGTTCTTTTTTTTCCTCTAAATTTCCACTCTTCAGCAAGTCGCTTCATGTTTGTTTTCTTCGTCAGAATCAACCTATTTGTTTTGTAGTGTTGATTAGTTGTTGTTATATCTTAAGAGACTATTGTCCGCTAACGTAAAAGCATATATACGGGGCAATCTTGTCTTAAAGACAGAGAGACATCTCTCGACTCAGCCGGTGATGTTGTGATTATCTAATTGGTGGCTAAGTGTTTCAGGTGTGAACTTGAAACTCAAATGACTCTAACCGTTCAGATTCTTAGCGGTTCTACAAACCACAAGTGTAGCAGTTTATGTTCTTATATTTCTGAATACAAGATCCAGATTTGAAGTTCTAGTACAAGATTAAAAGATTAACAACTTCTTGTTGTAATCTTTGTTGTTTATCCTTTCGAAGTACTTGTAATAGTTATTTACTATTCCCATACTACTTTGATTCCAACTGACTATTCTATGGATCCCCAAAAGTACGATACCCCCAGATCTTCCTATACCTGGTACCTCAATCATATCATCAAACTCAAACTCATCCCTAATCCCAGAGTGATTCTCCAACCTAGTTTCCAGAAGTGCAACCATGCAAGGCTTATGGTTGTTAACTAACTCACGAAAGTTCCGCCTAAAATTCTCATTTTGAGCACCCCTAATATTCCATAATATAAAACTAGTAGGTCAATTCATTGGATAGATTGGGGGTGGGTGCAAGGTCACCGGAGTCTCCGGAATAGGTAATGGGTTGTCCTTCTAGGTCGGGGTCATTACCACTGCATACTTGGCTAGGTCCCTGTTGATTGCCGGCCTGAGATCGAATGAGCATTTCAGGAGTCTCCGGAATAGGTAATGAGCACTTCCTCGACCTCCTCTACCATCACATTCTTTTCTTGCTCTTGTGGTGAGGGAGGTATGACGGCTGGGTTGAGAACTAAGGAAACTAAGGGTACCGGATTCTGTGGTGGCATTGGGTTGTGGAGGGGAGCATCTGGATTTGGTACTGGAACTGGGATATGGAGTGGAATGTTTGGGATCGGCACTGGTATTGGTTGCCATGGGTAAAACAGTGGGTTGACTGTGATCATTTCTTGTGGAGTGAAGAAGGGTATTTGTGGTGGATGATTCATATCCGGAACAGGATTGAAGTGGAGTGGCGTGTTCCACATGTTTTGAAGGATGTGGAAGAGTGCAGGAGCTATCGCCGAAGCAAGGGGGTTGAGAACATTGTCGAGCCACATGTGGTTCACATAGTTATCAATTGCTAATCTCATCCCCTCCGTGACTATTTGGGCAAGAAAGTTGGGGTTTTGAAGTATGATCATGGTCTCCACTACATTGATATTCATTTGGACGACCACTGTCATGATCCAAATCGGAGGGCCGCGACGGGCACCCGAACCTTACCCGTCGGTACCACTAACCGTACTTTTAACATCTAACCATAATTAAACACGGGCCACAAGGGCCGTCACCCAGTACCCAGTCGACACATAGAATTAGTAAACCAGAGAGCCCAACTTATATATATATACCGACAAGGCCATACGAGACTACTACACACAGGACACATGCCTACAAGCATCTAAAGAGTATGTGATATCAAAAGGTCGGGACATGGCCCGGCCATACCCATATGTACATGCAAAAATATAATGTACCAAGATTAGACCAACACTCCGAAACAAGGGGAGTGCTCCAAAATCCGTTGAATCATCAACCTACTAATGTGGATCCTTGCCTTGCCTACGTGAACCTGCGGGCATGAAACGCAGCGTCCACCGACAAAAGGGACGTCAGTATGACTGATATACCGAGTATGTTAGGCATGAATAATAGCATAACAGGAATATAACAATAAACTGAAACAGAAATAGCCGACAACAACAACAGACAGAAACAACCAACCAGTAGTAAATGTCTCTGAGGGCCATAATATGCTTAAATGTCATGCACAATGCAAATGCGGTATACATATAAATATTGGTCACACAAAGGCATCTTCCTTCCTATAACAGCTTACGTGGGCATCATTTTATTTCGGCCTCTGTGGGCATAATCATTATCATATTGGCCTCATTCGGCATGTTTTTTTTCTTGATATCTGTACCAGCTGCAGGTGGTGACGCGTATATAATGCCTTCCCTTTTCCCCATCCCCTAAATATATATATTGATACCATATAGTAGTGTATATAACACATGTGGGTCCAGGGTAATACATGAATATAATGCAAATGAAAATGCATGAATGACAATGAAACATTCTGAATTTATCGAATGGCATAATATCATTGTACTTTCGGCTAACATTGGGAATATTAACATCTTTTCCATATACCTCAATAAGGATTTAGGAACATATTTAGACATGTTTTTAATATAGGAATCAATAGCATGCACATTCTTAGCTACTAAGAGTAGAATAATTTATGGAACAATATTACGGTTATGTTTAGTTACATGGAACATGCCAAAAAAAAAAAAATAATTTGTCTTAACATACCTTGAATAATAACGGAACCAACCCCTTTTAATATTTGCTTGCTGGAACGTTGCTTTTGAAATAATATTGCAAGACGTTTTGTTCTAACCAAAAATTAAGAATGAATTGCTTATCACCTAGTGAATTAGCTGGTCACGTTTATTTTTGGTCTTACTTCTCTAACACAATGAAATCGAAATGCTTACTAAATGAGGTGTTAAGGGGTTGTTGAACGTTTCTTTTGGTCTTCAAAGAATTCTCAAAGCAAAGACATAAACTTCCAAAGTGAAAACAAAATGAATTCTCATCATATTGTCTCCCACTTAGCCAATTTTTGGCTGTGGAGCATCCTAATTGATGCCACATACACACCAACGTGCCACTCTGTTTCTTTAATTAAGTGACTTGCCTCCCGCTATAATTTATCAATTAGCCGATCATTGTTGTCCCACTATTAAGTCCTAAATTAATTCGGGAGTGCATCCTTTTATATACTAAGCCCTCTATTTGCATACGTGAATATCACATAATTTTCTCAAGGCTCGGGTCTACTTACATATGTTCAGATACTCAAACCATCGCCCGAAAGTACGGGGTGTTACAAACACTGCATCTCCCTGAAGACCCAATTCTACCCAAAGATTGGGGTCTGTGGTCGGGGTGCAAAAACCAGTGGGTGTTGCTGAACAAATTGGGGTGGAAGTTGATTGTTCATTGTTAGTAATGGAGAACGGAAAGTTGGGGGGGCTGGTTGAAGTCTCACACCTCTGTTTTCTGGGAATATTGGGCGAAACATTGGGAGTTAAGTTGGAGTGTGCGTCAGTCTCGAATGATGTTGTGTGGAAGCGTAGGGCAAAAGATTAGGGGTGGCAAAAAATCCGGAGAATCGAAAAAATCGAACCGAATCGAAATTTGGTTCGGTTTTTTCTCAGTTTTTTTTTATAAAAAAATGATTTTTTGAAAAAACAAACCGAATCAGGATTTAGTGATTCGATTCGATTTTTTAATTTTGAATACGAACCGAACCGAAAAACCAAATTATATATATATATATATATATATTTTTTATTTTTTATTTTAGGCTATTACTATCTCTTGAATCATAGGTATTGAAGCTAATCTATGAAGCTTTTATGGAAGTCGCATGCGGCATGAACTTGATTAACATATAACGGAAGCATTGACATAAAATGTAGGGAGAAAAAGTAGTTGTAAATTGATAAAACTTTAAATGGTCATAACTCTGCGCTCGGATGTCCGTTTTACCAGATTTGTTTTTTGATTTTGCGTATTTTTTTGAGACGGTGCTAATCAAACTGCCAAAAGGCGGTTTGGCGCAGCCAATTTTTAGAAAAACGTCTGTTTTCTCAATCAATTTGTGTTTTCCCCCAAATCGATTTCTAATTTTTCTTTTTTTTTTAGTAAACATCTCACGATACACAATAGATTTCAACGTCGAAATTTCATTATAGTGTAGGTGTGAATGTCAATTTCAGTTTTGGAAATTCAATTTTTTTAAAAAAAATTTAAAAATTCCCCGATCCGGCCCACTAGAAAAAGCCGATATAATCCGATACGTTCGGCTATAGGTTTTTTTTTAAAAAAATCGTATTTTTATTCGTTTCATATTTTTCGAATACAAAACCGAACCGAACCGATATACGCACATCTCTACAAAATATTACCAATGCATGAGCTGTCAATTTGCATCTCCAATTGGCATGAAGATTTTGCCAAGTGTTCATCTGCAGGATTAATGTCATTGTTAATGGGTGTATCTTGGGTTACTCCAGGGTAAAAAAAATCAGTTTCTGGGCCCATGTTATAAATTTTTGAAAAAGGGCGTTTAGTTTTATGGGCCCCGCTATCTGAACCCAAATTTAAAACTAAATTATTATCTAATTTATTTTATTGCTGGGGAGCAGACAAACCATTAACATTAGAAGCATAGGAAGAACATTTAGACTTAAAAGAAAGCTTTTGTGGAGAGATTAACTTGCCCCAAATATTTTAACGTTAATACCTGTCGAAAGTGAAGTCTGTGTTTGGGATGAAGTAGATGGTGATGGTGCTTGCTTCTTAGGCGGTGTCTTGTGTTTCCTTGGAAACCAATTTGGATTGCATTGACGACAGGTTCTTCTAATGGGACTTGTACATAGAGCCTATCGTAGAGTGGCACTGGTGCAAGCGTCAATTTTTAGGAGTAACTGAGTGGGTAACTGAGGAAGACGAACCCAAACCGCCGAGAAAGTTAATTGTGCTTCAGTGGCTACAAAATTGGACTCCCATCTTTTAACTGAGAGATAATGACCATTAACAAACCATGGTCCATTCTTAATGTTGAAATTTAGACAGCCATGAACGTTCTTACAAGAGCTTCAAGAAAGGAGAAGAAGAATGCAGTTGAAGAGAAAGTAGAAGAAGGAACATTTGTATTCTTGTATTTCAAAAGATGTTCAATACAACGAGTAATGTGTGTATGAAAGAAATAATCCCCTTGATTATTTTCATTGATTGAATAGATATATATACAAGTTAAAATAGGAGAATCCTATTCCTAATCTATTCCTAAAACCTTGTTCTACCATAACTCTAACTCTACAATTATGGTAGGTGTATAACTCTAATTATGGTAATCATTATACTACAATATTTCATAAATATATACTCCTAATATACACTGCTTTTCCGTGATAGAGGGCCTGCTCCCAGCTCCCGTGATGGGCTTCTGCTCCAGTGCAATGGCCTTCCAGCGGCCCATTGCCGATGGCCCTTCTTTGAGTCCCTTCTTTGCTGTTTGCCTAGTGATATATATGTGATATACACTGATGTATATTCAGTGTATATCACATGTATATTGCGTTGTTTAACACACCTTGATCATAGCGGGCGGTTTCGAACGCCGAGGCTGTTCCTAAAATCTTCAAAGAGAACATTGGTAGACCCTTTGTAAAGATATACGCAATTTGATAACGAGGCGGGACATGGCATACTCGAACTTGACCACTTTGCAACCTTTTCACGGACAAAATGAATGTCCATTTCGATATGCTTGGTGCGCTGGTGTTGAATCGGGTTACCTGAAAGGTAGATGGCACTAATGTTATCGCAATATACCAAGGTTGCCTTACGAATGGGACAATGAAGCTCAAAAGCAAATTACGTAGCCAACATGATTACGAGACCACATTCGCTACCCCTCGATATTACGCCTCGGACTTGGCGTGATAGAGTTGCTCGACGCTTTGCCGACCATGAGACCAAGTTGTTGCCGAGGAACATACAATAGCCGTAAGTCGACTGTCGGTGTCGGGACAACCACCCCAATCAAAGATCCGTAAGAGACAAGTGTGGATGTAGAGGAAGGATACAAGTGCAACCCATAGTCTAGTGTCCCTGAATATACCGAATGATGCGTTTGATTGCATTCATGTGCTCAACTCGGGATCATGCATGAATAAACACACCGCTGAACCGCATATGTAATATCCGGTCTGGTAAAGGTAAGATACTGGAGGGCCCCTGCAAGACTGCGATAGCGGGTCGGGTCCTCGTATGGTGCACCTGCTGCGGCGCTTAGCTTTGGGTTTGCATCAACTGGCGTGGAAGTGGACTTACAGGATGACATCCCAGCCCTCTCGATGATCTCAGCCGCATACTTCCGTTGAGACAGAAACAAGCCACCTGAATGACGTTTGACGGCAATCCCCAAAAAATAACTCAACGGCCCTAAGTCCTTCATAGCAAATTGAATCGAGCATGGCCATGATAGATCGACGCAAAACATCGGAGGAGGCAGTCAAAATGATATCATCCACATATAACAGAATATAGGCCAATGACGAACCACGGCGGTAGATGAACAAAGAATTGTCTGACCTGCTGTGTGTGAACCCAATAGTCGAAACAAAATCAGCAAATCGTGTATACCAGGCACGTGGAGACTGCTTAAGCCCATATAATGACTTCTTTAACAAACAGACATGATGAGGGCGGTTGGGATCCCTGAAACCCAACGGTGATGCATATAGATTTGTTTCCTTGAGATCCCCATGTAAAAGGCATTCTTGACATCCAGTGATGGATTGGCCAAGTCTTTGAAAGAGCCAAGCTAAGCACAGTGCGAATGGTAGCCGATTTGACCACCGGACTAAACGTCTCACCACAATCAATTCCAACCTGCTGAGTCTTACCATCACCAACAAGTCGTGCCTTATGTCGAGCAAATGACCCATCTGAATTCTCCTTATGAGCAAAAATCCACATAGACTGATAATATTAATACCATATGGGCGGGCACCAACTCCCACGTCTTATTATCAATAAGAGCATTATATTCATCAGTCATAGCAATTTTCCAATTAGGGTCATTTAATGCGGACACGAGGATTGCGGGGCAAGGGGATCTAGAGACATCGAGAATGTAAATTAAAATGTCTTTTAGGTGTAAAAATACCCGGCCCGACTACGAGTGACGGTCTATGACTCGAGGAAGAAGTGATGGAATTTTGGGAATTTTACGGGCTCGGGGCGGGTGGCGGCGAGGCGGTGGGCTTTCTTGGCCCAAAGCGATAAACAGTGGACTCGGATTGGGCGGTTCGAGGTGGGCTGGCGAGCCCGATTCTTTGGAACTGTTCGATGGGTAGCGATCTTGTGGGACCGTGGGCGATGGGTATTGGAGGATTTTGGGCACGGAGTTGTTCGAAAAATTCCGAATAATATACGAGGATATTTGATCATCAAAAAATTATACGACTTAGGCTCGGGAGTATGAACTTTCGTAAAGGGAATTGGGTTTCATCAAAAATGACATGACGATTTATAATGATTTTCTTGGAGGATAAATCAAAACACTTATAACCAGATGATTTGACGGATAACCCAAAAATACACGCTGAGTAGACCGAGCACGAAGTTTGTTAATTGTGGTGGATGGGAATAACGGATAACACAAGCACCCAAAAATCCGAAGATGAGAATAAGACGGGTTCTTATTATATAAGATTTTGAGAGGGGAAGAATATGTCAGACCTTTAGACGGAATTATGTTAAGAAGGTAAGTGGCCATTTGGAGAGCATGATGCCAAAAATACGGAGGGATGGAGGCATGGATTAGGACAGGTCGGACAATGTTATTTATGGAACGAATTTTGCGTTCGGCTTTTCCATTCTGTGAAGATGTATGAGGACATGAAAACCGGAAATTTATCCCATGAGTAGCACAAAATTCTCGAAACTCCCTATTGTCATACTCCTTCCCATTATCACATTGAATATTTTTTATTTCTCTTTCGAATTGAGTACGAACGAATGCTCTAAATTTTATGAAGACGGAAAACACTTGTGATTTATTCGCAATTGGAAACGTCCACAAAAATCTAGAATAATCATCTAAGAAGAGAACATAATATCGATGACCCATTGAACTAAGAACAGGAGATGTCCATAAGTCGCTATGAATAATGTCAAATGGCATAGAAGTATGAGATTTGGAGTCTACAAATGGCAATTTAACAATTTTTCCTAATGAACAAGACTGACAACTTGGAGTACGACTCGTACCCTTACAAGAAATAAAGCTATTTTTATCTAAAACTGATAAAATAGAAGATCAGGATGACCCAAACGAGCATGCCACATGGAAGGAGAGATGGTGCAAAAGGCGATGGCAAATTTGGACTCGATGGTTTGGAAGGGCATGATAGGATACAGATCTCCCCTACTATCACACCTCATGAGATGACTCCCCGTCTTGAAATCCTTCACAGAGAAACCGAAAGGATCAAATTCAACAGAAACAGAATTGTCATTTGTGAACTTTCGGACAGACACTAAATTTTTAATCAATTTAGGAGCATGTAAAGTATTTTTCAAGAGGAGTGGTGGATTGGTTGTCTTGGAATATGTCACACAATCTATTCCATGCAGCCATAGCCGTCGTATCGGGCTCCATAATCGTTTGTAGAAGGTCCACTGAAATAGTGGCGTATATCCACCGAAGAACGGTAGCATCAAGTGTAATCCACACCTCAGGATCCTCCGCAGGAAGGGGTCTAGCGGGAGGAATTATGTGATGAAGAACTTGATAAGAGATAGCGTGAATTTTAAACAACTCCGCCCACGTTGCATATTGAACGTTTTCCATCTCAAGGACAATAGGGACACTGAGCTTGATATTGGAAACCGTGAGGGCAGGGTGAAAATTGTTCTTAGACATATTTCAAAGAACAAAGAAGGAGGTTAAATTTAAGAGAGGTATTTGAGGCGGAAGGCGAGATATTTGGAGAGAAAAACCGAGGGAAGGGGGGTTCTCGGCCAAGGATACAAAAGTTTGAGAGAAGGGAACTTTTGTTTAGACCTAGTCTCTTGATACCATGAAAGAAATAATCCCCTTGATTATTTTCATTGATTGAATAGATATATATACAAGTTAAAATAGGAGAATCCTATTCCTAATCTATTCCTAAAACCTTGTTCTACCATAACTCTAACTCTACAATTATGGTAGGTGTATAACTCTAATTATGGTAATCATTATACTACAATATTTCATAAATATATACTCCTAATATACACTGCTTTTCCGTGATAGAGGGCCTGCTCCCAGCTCCCGTGATGGGCTTCGCTCAGTCAAATGGCCTTCCAATGCCCATTGCCGATGGCCCACCGAGTCCCTTGTCACTGTTTTGCCTAGTGATATATATGTGATATACACTGATGTATATTCAGTGTATATCACATGTATATTGCGTTGTTTAACAGTGTATTTATACACTACAAGATGAATCAATCTTCTACATATCACTACTAACCATAACTGGTAACTAACTAACAACTTGTTTAACCAACTAAGCAGTAAGTATTTATGACAAGGTCATTGATTAACTAACTGTGAATACTAACCAATTCCCTGATATACACAATATACACAGTGATATACCGTGAATATATGCCTTCATTTATATTTCTCAACATTCCCCCTCAAGTTAGGCGTGGTAAAGATATTCAATACACCTAACTTGGAATTCAAATACTGACACGTGTGTGGAAACGACGTTTCCGACGTGCGGGCCCAATTGTTTGAATCATAAATTAATAGGATATACTTAATTCCACATTTAGTAAATTTCCAACAATTACATGTCCAAATGCCTACTTATGATAATTCCCTTTTCTAGTAGTAATTCGGTCTCCAGTTAATGATACTATTTAAAAAAGAATGTTGTGCCGTACAATGCACTTATCATTGCGATCGATCCAATGAATCAAAATGTTTTGATTAATCTCCAACCATTAAATTCTTTTTTTTTTCGAATACATTGATTTTGAACTAAAGTAAAAAATTATTTTGAAAGAAGTGAATAATTCTAACTCATAAGGAGTCATTTGGCCATGATAATTATTTTTTTGTTTAGTTTAGAATTAGCATTTGGTTATAAATATTTTTAAATTCAACTTAATTTCATATTTGAAAAGTCTTCAAATCTGTTTTTCAACTTTATATGTTCATAAATTTCAATAAAGTGCTCTCTTCTTTCATTTGCAAAAAGTATAATCAAATATAATTTTATTTTTATAATCTTCAAATAAAATATTATCTTCTCTCATTTGTCAAAAGTAAACCAAACACAAACTATATCTTCAAAAATTTCAAGTAAAGTGTTCTCTTCTCTTATTTACAAAAAATATAATTAAACACAATTCTATCTTCATAAATTTCAAGTGTCTCTTCTCTCATTTGCAAAAAGTACAATCGAATATAATTCTATCTTCATAAATTTCAAGTGTGCGACTCATCACATCCTGGGGTTGAAGAAGGTCTCTTATTTAAAGATGTAGAATAACATACTAAATGTTGATGTGATTTGTTAAATCGGGACAGCCCTTCATAGGTCTGGTGCTTACAAGCACCTGATGAATGAGGAAGATGAGTATTAGCGAATATTCTCCGAATATTCTCTGTATATTTTGTAATTATGATAGATGTATATTTAAGGTAACTTAGGATTCTAATTGTATTAGGAATCAACCTTTGTAAGGTACGTTAGGATTCGTACCATATTAGGAATCAACATTTGTACAGCTATATATATTGTAATGAAAGGAATCCCCAAGGGAAATTATTTTATCTTTCATGGTATCAAGAGCCTAAAACCTAAATCCTCATTCCCGGTCGAAATCAAAATTTTTTTCTGCTTTCACAGAAAAAAAAATCTGGTTTCTTCCTCCATATTTCGGCCAAACCAGAAAATTTCCTTCCCTCGACAGGCGGCAACCATGTCTTCCCCCACAAATTCCGTTTCATCCACTGGCACACTTGAAAACCCCTCTCAACGTTCAGTATCTTCTTTTCATCCGGCATTCGTCGTTAACAACATCAAGAATTTTATCCCTATAATTCTTGACCAAGAAGACTGTCAATATTCCATGTGGATGGAACTATTCTACATTCATGCATGTGCATACAACGTGCTCGATCACATTGACGAATATGTTCCTCGTCCCACCGATGTTACAGACTCAATCTGGCGTCGTCTTGACGCCATCGTCAAACAATGGATCTACGGCACCATCTCCAAAGATCTGTTATGCACTATCATGAAAACAGGTGCTACGGCATGTGAACTTTGGGTCCGGCTAGAAGAAATCTTTCAGGACAATAAAAATACTCGGGCTATGTATTTGCAAGAGCAATTCAACAATATCCGCCTCGAGAATTTTAACAACATGTCCGAATATTGTAAGCAACTGAAACTCATAACCGATCAACTATCCAACGTCGGGACTTCTGTTTCAGAAACCAAGATGGTGCTTCAATTTGTTGCGGGTTTACCGAAAGGTGAATATGACACACTCGCAACAATGATTCAACAAGACGACCCTCTCCCAAGTTTCAACAAGGCACGTTCACAACTATTGTTGGAAGAAACTAGACGTGCTAAACAAGAGGAACATAATCAAAAGGAGTTAGCCGTTGACAGGATGGCAACACCTGCGCCAACAAAGAACCACCATCACAAAGCATGTCGAAGAAGAAGAAGAAGACCACCTGGTTACCATCCACCAAGATAAAGAAGAATCGCAAAGAAGAAGACTCGCAAAGAAGAAGAATCGCAAAGAAGAAGAAGACTGCGAAGAAGAAGGCCAGCCGGCCCCCGACTGATTTGGGCCAGGCCTACACCACCGTGAACCTTCAACAGCCCGACGAAAATTGGTACATGGACATCGGAGCCACATCTCACCTCACCCGGTCGTCAGGTAACCTATCTCAACTACGTTGGTTAAAGTGTCCTCAATTTATTACTGTCGGCAATGGTCATCGCATTCCAATTGAAGGTTATGGTAACACACACACCAAACATACACACCCGCCTTTCTCCCTAAACCACGTCCTATACACACCTAACATCATTAAAAACTTAATCTCTGTTAGAAAATTCACTAGCAATAATTACGTATGCAGCCGAATTTGACCCTTTTGGTTTTTCTGTGAAAGAACTCAATACGGGGAAAATTCTTACACGCCACAATAGTGGGAGACCTCTACCCATTCACTCAATCTTCCGCTGTCAGACCGCAAGCACCTCTATCCCTTGCGGCAATCTCTCCCTCCACTTGGCACAACAGACTCGGACACCCCGGAGACCTAGTTTTTACTTTTCTTAGGACTTCTAAGCGTATTCAATGTAATAATGGAAAAATTGCCCAACATTGTTTTTCTTGTCCACTAGGCAAACATACTCGTCTTCCATTTATGTCATCAAACAGTGTTACTTTTTCTCCCTTTGATATTGTTCATGCTGATTTGTGGACATCTCCGATTGTTAGCTCTTTGGGTCATAAATTATATCTAGTATTCTTGGATGATTTTTCACATTTTGTCTGGATTTACCTTTGAAATTCAAATCGAAGTTTTACAAAATTCCTCGAGTTTCACAAATTCATTAAAACACAATTTGAAAAATCTATCAAATCATTTCAATGTGATAATGGGCGTGAATTTAATAACTCGACATTTCACAATTTACATTCTAAACAAGGCATGGTTTTCCGTTTTCTTGTCCCTATACTTCTTCCCAAAATGGAAAGGTTGAAAGAATTATCGTACCATCAATAACATGGTTCGCACACTTACATTTCATGCTTGCCTACCACCGCCTTTTGGGTCTATCTTTGTCAAAATGGTAGAATCTCTTCTTAATATTTTACCAACTAGCACACTCCAAAACAAGACCCCTACCAAAATCTTATACCGTAGGCTACCATCATATGATCACCTACGTATTTTTGGATGCTTATGCTACCCCAACATGGCCTCCACTGCACCTCACAAACTTGCACCTCGCACTCTGCCATGTGTCTTCCTTGGTCTATCTCCTAATCATCGGGGCTACTTGTGCTATGACATTGCTACTTGCAAAATCATCGTCTCCCGTCACGTCACCTTTGATGAGACAACCTTTCCTTTTTCAAATCTCTGGAAATTTCAGACCACCGATTACATCTTTCTCGATGAACCAAGTCTGTCCCCGATCATCCAAAATCTATACCAACAGCAGCCCACTGTTCCGACAGTCTCGCCACTGTCCGGCACCACCCCAACAGCTCCCTGCTCACCCCTACAGCCCCCAGTCGAGTCACCAGAAACCACCAATGAATTGTCGCCCATCGGTTCGACCAAAGAACCTCCCAAATTTCCGACCCACCGCCACTACCGTCTCATCGTATGGAGACTCGTGCACAACACGGGATCTTTAAACCTAAGGTTCACTTCAATCTCTCCACACAAACCTTATCACCCATTCCAAAAAATCCAAAACTAGCAAAACTGGACCCAAATTGGAATGCGGCCATGTGCGAGGAATTTAATGTTTTAACCAAGCAGAACACTTGGGATTTGGTACCTAGACCCGAAGGTGTGAATATTATCCGGTGTATATGGCTATTTCGGCATAAGTTCAGAGATAGTGGTGACTTAGAGAGGTATAAGGCAAGACTAGTCGCCAATGGCACTAATCAGCAGGAGGGTATTGATTGTGGTGAGACATTCAGTCCGGTTGTTAAACCGGCCACTATTCGGACTGTTCTCAGTATTGTTATGGGCATGCATTGGCCGATTCATCAGCTTGATGTCAAGAATGCATTCCTTCATGGGGATTTGAAAGAGACTGTGTACATGCATCAGCCTCCTGGCTTTGTTCATCCAGCGACTCCATGATTTGTGTGTGGTCTCAGAAAGTCTTTGTATGGCCTGAAACAGGTCCCCCGCGCTTGGTATGATCGTTTTGCCAGGTATCTTTTGCAGATTGGTTTTGTATATAGCAGGTGTGATAACTCTCTCTTCACTTTTCACCGAGGTAGCGACCTTGCATATTTGCTATTATATGTCGATGACATTGTTCTTCTTGCCTCATCGGCGGTTTGAAGAATGAAATCATTGCTCTACTCAAAACTGAATTTGCTATGGTGACTTGGGCAAGCTAAGTTATTTTTGGGGTATATCGGTAACGGATCTGCAGCCACTATGTTCTTATGTCGGCGTAAGTATGCGAGAAGAGATAGTGTCTGAGGCCAAGATGGCAAATTGTAAAATTATGCCAACTCCGGTGGAATCCAAATCCAAGCTTAGTGCCAATGACGGTGCGCCAGTTTCTGATCCCACTCTATATCGGAGTCTAGCAGGTGCTCTTCAGTATCTTACATTCACTAGGCCTGATATTACATATGCCGTTCAGCAGGTGTGTCTGTTCATGCACGACCCCCGAGAGTCCCATTTTGCCGCCCTCAAACGTATTATCAGATACGTTAAGGGCACACTAGACTTTGGATTACACTTATACCCCTCTGCCCCAACCAAGTTACTTTCCTACACGGATGCAGATTGGGCAGGATGCCCAGACACACGTCGCTCCACCTCAGGGTACTGTGTATTTCTTGGGGATAATCTTATCTCATGGTCCGCCAAGAGGCAGGCCACACTATCCCGTTCGAGTGCTGAAGCAGAATATCGCGGTGTTGCTAATGTAGTTGCTGAGATCTATTGGCTCCGAAATCTTCTTTTAGAGCTCCAGTGTCCACTCCGCAAGGCGTCTATAGTCTATTGTGACAACATATCTGCCATCTATATGTCTCATAATCCGGTCCAACATCAGGGGACTAAGCATATGGAAAATCTCAAGTGGCTTCATATTTTTAAGTAAGATTTATCCTTTTCATCGCTAATGTATTATTTTCTTGGGTCCCAAATATTAATCATTCTAATAAATTTATTTAAAAAAATATATATTTCACATCTGAAAAACAAGAAACATATTAATACATTTTTTTCCAAATTCGTTGTTATTTAATCTGGTTAACGGAATATTAATTAAGTAATGTCTAAAAGAGAATCATAACTATTAAATATTTTTCTTAAAATGTGAAAAGAACTTTAAAAGGCAGGTAACAGTTACTGGAGGTAATATTTCGCTAGCCCCTTATTTTTCTATTTTTTTTCTTTTGTGTGCAGCAAATACGACTTATACAGCAAAAGCAAAGTTAAGGTTAACGTGGAAGAGGTCAAGCCTTACTACATGTCTCTTATTGAAAAGGTGAGCACGTTTGCTTTGGCACAATAAATTTAGTTCAAAATGTTGCTTTAGAGAACAAAAATATTTATTTGTTTTTTTTTAATTCTATCATTGCTCCTATAAATGTTAGAAAGACAGGAGGGTGAAACACTTTTTTTTAAAAAAAAATAGGTGACTTATTGGTTCGACTAATTGGTGACTATATAGTAGACCCTCTACTCTTCTGTAACAGTTACTTTTCCGGTTTGTCTAACCGATTGATATGTGATATTGAAGCAGTATTTCCCAGCGAAGCTAAAATGGTGAGGAGCTGAGTTTATTAACATATGGAAGAGTTGACAAATGAGAAAATAATGACTGTGTGATCCTATAGTTGGATAGTGTTTTGTTTTATCTATCTTAATTTCTGTCTTTTTTATGTTTTGCGATGTAAAAGTATGTGTCTGTCTATGCAATAAAAGTGCCTGTTTATGTTTTATCTGTTCTTGTTAAATAAGACAATATACATATAATATACAAGTGTATATTGCCTTATTAAGAGGCCACGAAATCAGCCCATACTTACCATATTGGGCATCTCGGTTTTACAGATTTTGGTACATAAAAATATTGTATATTTGGAAAATATATGTGTAGTATATTGTAATGTATTTGTTACCTAAAGTAGGTTTATACACTACCATAATTGTAGAGTTAGAATTATGGTAGAATAAGATTTTATGAATAGAATAGGAATAGGATTCTCCTATTTTGTAACTTGTATAATAGATAAGGTTTTAGGAATAGAATAGGAATATGATTCTCCTATTTTGTAACTTGTATATATATCTATTCAATCAATGAAAATAATCAAGGGGATTATTTCTTTCATGGTATCAAGAGACTAGGTCTAAACAAAAGTTTTTCTCTCAACTTTTGTCTTCCATGTGGCCGAGACACCCCCCCTGGGTTTCTCTTCCAAAATTCGTCTTCCGCTCTCACAAACACCTCTCTTAAATTTCCCTTCCTTCTTTGTTCTTCCAATATGTCTAAGAACAATTATCACCCTGCCCTCACGATGTCCAATATCAAGAGCAGTATCTCTATTGTCCTTGAGATGGAAAACGTCCAATATGCGACGTGGGCGGAGTTGTTTAAAATTCACGCTATCTCTTATCAAGTTCTTCATCACATCATTCCTCCCGCTAGACCCCTTCCTGCGGAGGATCCTGAGTTATGGATTACACTTTATGCTACCGTTCTCCGGTGGATCTACGCCTTGTTTGATGGACCTTCTACAGACGATTATTGAGCCGGATACCACAGCTATGGCTGCATGGAATAGATTGCGTGACATATTCCAAGACAACCAACATTCACGTGTCGTCACACTCGAGCAGGAATTTTCTCTCGTTCGAATGGACGAATTTTCGAACGTTTCGGCATACTGCAAGAAACTGAAGGAGTTGGCAGATCAACTCCGTAATGTTGGCGCACCAATAACAAATAATCGTCTAGTTCTACAGTTGGTTGCCGGTCTTTCGGAGGCCTATAATGGTGTTGGAACTCTCCTTCGCCAAAGCAACCCTCTTCCCGACTTCTATCAAGCCCGCTCCATGCTTTCGTTGGAAGAAGCCGGTTTGGCCAAAAAGGCGGCTACCGGAGCAAGCCAGTAGTCATGGTGGCATCCTCTCCTAGTTCTTCGGGGTTTGTGAATAATTCGGGCCAAAACCATAATAATGGTGGAGGCAAGAATAATCGCAAAAATAATAACAAAAACCGCGGGGGCAAACGATGCGGTTCCGGTGGTCAACAAGCAGGCGGTGGGTCCCATCCAGGGTACAGTGGCCCACCACCCCTCTGGGCCCAGCAGTGGGGCCCATGAAAGTGGAACCCGTACCATCCAACAGCAGTTTCCAGCGGCCAGTGGGCTGGCAAACAGTCCAGGCCCAATAACTAGCAGTGGCGGCCCACTGGCCAGTGGCCCAGCAGCGGTAGCAACAGCAGCTACGGCCCAACTACACCACGGACAGGAGTTCTTGGGCCCCGACCTCCGCAAGCCCATCATGCAGCAGGCCCCACTCAAACCGATATCGAGGTCGCAATGCACACACTGGGGTTATCTCAACCGGACCCAAATTGGTATATGGACACCGGTGCCACTACTCACATGACTTTCGAATCAGGTACTCTCTCATCTTATTCCAATTTGAGCACCCCTCGGGAGATAATTGTTGGTAATGGCAGTTCTATTCCAATTCTAGGGTATGGTCAGAAAACGTTGTCTCCCCCCAATCCACCACTCCTCTTAAAAAATACCTTACATGCTCCTAAATTGATTAAAAATTTAGTGTATGTCCGAAAGTTCACAAATGACAATTTTGTTTCTGTTGAATTTGATCCTTTCGGTTTCTTTGTGAAGGATTTCAAGACGAGGAGTCATCTCATGAGGTGTGATAGTAGGGGGGATCTGTATCCTATCATGCCTGGTTTCAGTCCATCGAGTCAAGCCTTGCCATCAGCCTTTGCAACCATCTCTCCTTCCATGTGGCATGCTCGTCTGGGTCATCCGGGATCTTCTATTTTATCAGTTTTAGATAAAAAATAGCTTTATTTCCTGTAAGGGTACGAGTCGTACTCCACTTTGTCAGTCTTGTTCATTAGGAAAAATTGTTAAGTTGCCATTTGTTGACTCCAATTCTCATACTTCAATTCCATTTGATATTATTCATAGCGACTTATGGACGTCTCATGTTCTTAGTTCATTGGGTCATCGATATTATGTTCTTTTTTTAGATGATTATTCTAGATTCTTGTAGACGTTTCCAATTGCGAATAAATCACAAGTGTTTTCCATCTTCATCCAATTTAGAGCGTTCATTCGTACTCAATTCGAAAGAGAAATAAAAAATATTCAATGTGATAATGGGAAAGAGTATGACAATAGGGAGTTTCGGGAATTTTGTGCTAATAATGGGATAATTTTTTGTTTTTCATGTCCTCATACATCTTCACAAAATGGGAAAGCCGAACGTAAAATTCGTTCCATAAATAACATTGTCCGAACTCTCTTAATTCATGCCTCCATACCTCCATATTTTTGGCATCATGCTCTATAAATTGCCACATATCTTCTTAACATAATTCCTTCTAAAGGTCTGACATATTCTTCCCCCCTAAAAATCCTATATAATAAGAAACCATCTTATTCTCATCTTCGGATTTTTTGGTGCTTGTGTTATCCGTTATTCCCATCCACCACAATTAACAAACTTCAGGCTCGGTCTACCCTATGTGTATTTTTGGGTTATCCGTCGAATCATCGTGGTTATAAGTGTTTTGATTTATCCTCCAAGAAAATCATAATAAATCGCCATGTCATTTTTGATGAAACCCAATTCCCTTTTACGAAAGTTCATACTCCCGAGCCTAAGTCGTATAATTTTTTGGATGACCAAATATCCCCGTATATTATTCGGAATTTTTCGGACATCTCCCGCACCCAAAATCCTCCGGTAGGCCCATTGCCATTTGGACCTGATCTGCCACGCCCGATAATTCGACCACTAGAGCAGTTCCGACAATTGGGCGATCCGGTAGTGCAGGCTGATCGGCAACAGTCCATTATTTACCGATTTGGGCGGCGGGCCTTTGCTACTGGCGATCCGTCCGAGCCAGAAAATTCCCAAAATTCCCTCAATTCCTCCTCGAGTCATAGGCAGGTCACTTCGAAGTCGTGGGGGTATTTTTACACCTAAAAGACATTTTAATTTACATTCGATGTCTCTAAATCCCTTGCCCGCAATCCTGTGTCCGCATTAAATGACCCTAATTGGAAAATTGTTATGACTGATGAATATAATGCTCTTATTGATAATAAGACGTGGGAGTTGGTGCCCCGTCCATATGGTATTAATGTTATCAGGTCTATGTGGATTTTTGCTCATAAGGAGAATTCAGATGGGTCATTTGCTCGACATAAGGCGCGACTTGTTAGTGATGGTAAGACTCAGCAGGTTGGGATAGATTGTGGTGAGACATTTAGTCCGGTGGTCAAACCGGCTACTATTCGCACTGTGCTTAGCTTGGCTCTTTCAAAGACTTGGCCAATTCATCAGTTAGATGTCAAGAATGCGTTCCTACACGGTGATCTCAAGGAAACAATCTATATGCATCATCCGTTGGGTTTCAGGGATCCAAACCGTCCACATCATGTATGTTTGTTGAAGAAGTTCTTATATGGGCTTAAGCAGTCTCCAAGGGCCTGGTACACGAGGTTTGCTGACTTTGTTTCAACTATTGAGTTCACTCACAGTAGGTCAGATAATTCCTTGTTCATCTACCGCCGTGGTTCGTCCTTGGCCTACATTCTATTGTATGTGGATGATATCATCTTGACTGCCTCTTCAGATGCCTTGCGCTAGTCTATCATGACCATGCTCAGTTCTGAGTTTGCTATGAAAGACTTAGGGCCTTTGAGTTATTTTTTAGGGATTGCCGTCAAGCGTCATTCAGGTGGCTTGTTTTTGTCTTAACGAAAATATGCTGCTGAGATCATAGAGAGGGCTGGGATGTCATCCTGTAAGTCCACTTCCACGCCAGTTGATGCAAACCCCAAGCTAAGTGCCGCAACAGGTGCACTATACGAGGACCCGACCCGCTATCACAGTCTTGCAGGGGCACTCAAGTATCTTACATTTACCAGACCAGATATTACGTATGCGGTTCAGCAGGTGTGTTTATTCATGCATGATCCCAGAGTTGAACACATGAATGCAATCAAACGCATCATTTCGGTATATTCAGGGGACACTGGACTATGGATTGCACTTGTATCCTTCATCTACATCCACACTTGTCTCGTACACGGATGCTGATTGGGGTGGTTGTCCCGATACCAGACGCCGACTTAGCTCTTGTATGTTCCTTGGCAACAACTTGGTCTCCTGGTCGGCAAAACGTCAGGCAACTCTATCACGCTCAAGTGCAGAGGCAGAATATCGAGGGGTAGCGAATGTGGTCTCCGAATCATGTTGGCTACGTAATTTGCTTTTGGAGCTTCATTGTCTCATTCAGAAGGCAACCTTGGTATATTGCGATAACATTAGTGACATCTACCTTTCAGGTAACCCAGTTCAACACCAACGTACTAAGCATATCGAAATGGACATTCACTTTATCCGTGAAAAGGTTGCAAAGGGTCAAGTTTGCATATGCCATGTCCCGTCGCGTTATCAAATTACAGACATCTTTACAAAGGGTCTACTAGCGGTTCTCTTTGAAGACTTTAGGGACAGTCTCAGCGTTCAAAGACCGTCCGCTATGACTGCGGGTGTGTGTTAAATAAGACAATATACACACAATATACAAGTGTATATTGCCTTATTAAAAGGCCACGAAATCAGCCCATACTTGCTATATTGGGCATCTCGGTTTTACAGATTTTGGTACATAAAAATATTGTATATTTGGAAAATATATGTGTAGTATATTGTAATGTATTTGTTACCTAAAGTAGGTTTATACACTACCATAATTGTAGAGTTAGAATTATGGTAGAATAAGGTTTTAGGAATAGGATTGTCCTATTTTGTAACTTGTATATATATCTATTCAATCAATGAAAATAATCAAGGGGATTATTTCTTTCAGTTCCCTTTACACATCAATTACCTTTGCTATTGCAATTGCATTCTTGCTCAGAACGAACAAAGGAAAAATTAAGGATAACCATAAGTTGAAGGTCATTTCCAGTGCCGAGCTAAGATTCTCATTAAAAATGTTGGAAATTTGTCTTTGATGGGGAGGTGCGTCCACCCATATTTAATGAATTAAACACTAGGGTTCCGCATGTTGGAGGTTTTGTCTCTTCACACGTGCATAATCTACTAAGTGAGTAGATGACCGTAGGGCCAAGAATCGTCAAATTTCGTTGAGAAATGAAAGAGATATTGGTCTACGAAGTAAGGTGTTTGAGACATGAAAATATGGTGTGGGACAAATCTACCACATCGGTGGGAAAAGAAAGAATTGCTCTCTTTATAAGTCTCTAAATTGGCTAAGGGTTTGGGACCTCAAGGACTATCACGTGTGTTTAAAGGAGGGAGTACCTAGATGTGCTTGGGTTCAAGGCTAAGCCCGCGCGCGCCGCCGCCCGTCCAGGTCCTGGGTCCCGGGTCCCGGGTTTCTTCTGGTATTATCTCTTTGGACCCCAAACTATTTAATATTTATAGTTTGGTCTCTATAGTTTCTGAAATGTTGAATTTGGGAACGACGGAAGGCTGCTACCGTTGGAGTTGATTTTTGGGGGCGTTATTGTGCATTAACCAGCCATTACTTGGCTGTTTAACTCCCTCCATTACTTGGCTGAATTACACCCTCCTTCAATGGCCATAAACAGCCATTACTTGGTTGTTTACTCCCTCATTCAATGGCCATAAACAACCATTACTTGGTTGTTTACTCCCTCCTTCAATGGTCCTTAACAGTCATGTCTTAGCAGTTGCGAAGTCTCCCCTTATGCTATTTATTGATGTATTTTGGCTCAATTGTGCTACACACATATACAGAAAGTGAATAAAATATGACACAGAAAAACGAGACAGAAATATATACACAGAGACAAACAGAAGAGTAAAACACAGTCCAAAACGTGAGCAGTAACGTTGGGACGAAAAACAGAAACTCTTCCTTCCTTTTCCATTTCTTCAGCAAGTCGATTCGTATTTGTTTTCTTCGTCAGAATCAACCTATTTGTTTTGTAGTATTGATTAAAGTGTTGTTTTATCTTGGGAGACTATTGCCCGTTAACGTAAAAGCATATATACGGGGCAATCTTGTCTTAAAGACATAGTGTCATCACTCGACTCAGCACACAGTTGTAACAATCCAAATTTAGTGTTTCTTGATTTCAGGTTATCAAGATTCAAGACTCAACAACTTTGCGGCAATTCTGAATATTGGCTACTTGTTTATCCTTTCGAACACTTGTAATATTTATTTACTTCCCGTACCGCTTTACATATATCCCAACAAAAAATTCATAATAGGGCCTTCAAAATGTAAAGAAATAAATGCATAAAAATAGCTACAGTGATTCAACATATATATATAAAGCCGTCAATATAGGTTGGGCCCATTTGCCCAGCCCGTGATTTGATAGGGTTGGGCTAAGATTTTTGAAGCCCATTTGAGTATGAGGCATTTTAGACCGGCACAAAAAAGTCATTGGTCAGTGGGCTTGAGCAACGTTGGGTTGGGCCGATCCGTGGGCTTGAGCGATGTTGGGCTAGGCCGGCTCGTGGGTTTGAGTTATGGTTGGTATAAATATCATTACCCCAATCATAAAAGACATGATCTATAGCAAAAATACTTTTAAAACAACAAACATTAAATTTAACGTTCGGGCGTACGCTTTCACGCAAAGCCCGGAGTTTACACTTTTGCTCCCAGGACTTACGCCGCAAACTCTAGAGCATAAGCCCTGTGGATCTACACATTTCATTTGCGCCCACGCCCTGAGATTCACCTTGAGACGCGCCTCAAAAACGTCTTTGAAAACGCTATTTGATATTTAGTTAGCAAGTAGTAATACCATGTGATATTGTCTTGTAAATATATATATATTAGCATTTTTAAATTAAAGAGAATTATAAAAAAAGGTGGGTTGGCCCGTCTAGGCCCACAGCCCACATAGTGATGGGTTGAGCTGACTATTTTAAGACCCATTAAAAAGATGGGTAAGTCCTGCCTGGCCTGCCGCGTGGGTTAGCCCGGATGAGCTGGACCAGCCCATTTTAATAGCTTTATATATATATAAAAAAATTAACCTTCTAACAATTTGAGGAAATAAAATATTTAAAGTTTGGGGAAATAATTCTAACAATTTAAAATCAATTTCTTTCTACTGTTTTCCTTATTAAGTGAAACAAATATACTACGGACAAACGCATACTATTTCAAAAGGATGCTTGTTGGATTGGACGAATTCAATGAATTTTGAGCACTTCTTTTTTTGGTCCACAATTTTGAGTACCAATGATTAGAGAATCGTACAATGCTTTCTGTCTCTAAAGTCTCAACCATTATTTTTTCTCCACTGTTTTATTTCCCTTCTGGACTTACTATTTTATAATACCAAGAATTTTGTGTGGTTCTGCTTGATCAACGGCTTAAAACAAAATCTACGGCTTAAAAACGTGATTTAGTTTTAATCAATTTTCCCTTTTGTTTTAAAGAACCAAAGTTCATTTTATTTGATGCACTTTGAGCGAATGTGAAGTTTAATAAATAAAGGTTGTTGAAGTTAGTGTTCTAAAAGAATAAAAAATGTTTGATAAAGATTAAAAATATTTTTTTTTAAATTAAATTATTTTTAAATATAAATATATCTATTTTGTGACAGACAAAAAAAAAGTGAGTCAAATAAGCTATTACTGAAGAAAATAATTTAATTATTAAATATATAAATAAAATTATTGAATCAAATTTTTGGAGTATGTTTTTTTCCATATTCCATTTATTTTTTCCTGGTAACATATATACATTTTCCTTCATTTTCCAATTCCAAAATTGTTCATTTTAAACCTTGCTCTGTCATTTCAAAGAGCAAAACGGTAGTACCACTTAGCATATTACTAAATACAGTTTTTTTAAAGTACTGCTGATTATTGGAGACAGAGATAACATAAGTTTTTTTTTTCAAAGATAACTTAAGGTTTAAATGATAACAAATCTTGAAAAGAATACAGGAGATATACACATTTCATAAATGCTTACAAATGTTGAATTTGCACATACTGTGTGCTTAATCAAATTATACCATTTGATCAATATATATACCACTCTTTTCCCTTTGAAGCATCATACAATTTTCTAAATCTGATTGATTATATTACATAACTTTTCAACTCTGATAGGATGTTTCGGTACGCTAATTATTTTACTATTACTGTTTTTAGCAATTACTAGTATAATATATAAGTCCAATTAATATTTTAAACTCCGAATTTAATTAAACATCGTAATATCAAATGCAAAATAAGGTGTAATGAAAAAGCAGCGGGGTTCCCTTTCTAATACATACTAAAATCATGGTTAGGAAAAGTAGGCCTAAATTAAGATTCCACGAATCTTCGTTATCCTAAACCTGAAAGGTCATTTACATTTTACCCCTATTTTGTGTTGGTTTTTAATTTTTTTTCCCCTATAAATGGGTTGCTGTTTAATTTTTGTCTTTCAAAACTGAATTTATGTCTATAGGAGGCATAAATTACACATCATAATATCCAAGTCAAATCCATCAGCAGCCACCTGTAGTTGTTTAAATTTGTCGCTTGAATATCTCAAGTAACGTTTGTTCCATCTAGACACTTTATGTAGGCCTCCACTGTGTCATTTAGACATTTTTTGTTGACTTGACAACTTGCATGATTTTCACAGAAAACATGCGCGTGAAAAGCCCAAAAAACATTTTTTTCTTTTCTTTTTACTTCTTCTTCTTCTTCGCTACCATCACCATTGTTACCGCCAATATTTCTACCGCAAAAAGCAAAAATTACACTTTTAATTCAACTTCATTCTCTTACTCTCTCATTAAAATGAAAAAAAAAGCTCATAAAAAAATTAGATACAACAACAACAACAATCACAACATATCTAGTGTAATTCCACAAAGTAGAGAAAAAAATCAAATCCGGGTTTCAAATAATTTTTCGGCGAAAGTCCATTATTTTCGATATGGGTTTCATTCCTTTTTTTCTTTTTTTCCTATATGGGTTTTAGATCTGGCAACTCAATTTTGTCTCTTTGGATTATTTCGAATTAATTGGGTCTAAACACCATTAATGAGGTCTTTATAAAACTTGAAGGTTTAAAATGAATTGTTTAATTTGATGAAAAACTTGAGAAAATTAATGTTGGGGTTGTCTTTTGGTCTTTGTGGGGAATCTTCAGCTGAAGAGTTATAACAAATTTGGAGGATTTTCTCTTGAAATTTTGAATTAAAATATTGGTTGGAACAAGAACACACATGAAGATGATGAAAAACACCAAGAACATGATTTTCAATTTTTTGTTATTTTTTTTATTTTAATAATGATTTTCACATGTCTCAATTTTAATTTATCATTATGTCACGTCACCGACGAATGTGCTACACACATTTTACATATTTGACTGATTGTGCAAAAATTATTTAAATGGCACAGCGAAAGCCCACCTAAAGTGTCTTAGATAGATCAAGCGTTACTTGAGGTTGAGGTGTTCAAGTGAAAAATCTGGACGACCACAGGTGACTTAGGGTGAATTTGACCCAATATTCACAAAGGGTAAAAATTAAAGACCAGTCCATTTAAAGGGCACACCGTGAATTACTTGAAACGTGAAATTCTGAAAACATCAAATCCCATGCAGTCACAAGAAAAACAATTTATGAAAATGTATAATTTTACTAAATATCAACTAATTTTCTGTATAAAATAAAATATTACACCATTTGTTAACTTTCATGTGATATTTTCCATTTTAGTATGTTGAAGAGAATGATACTTTTTTAAATATAAAAATAATTTTAAATTTAATAAAATAACTTTATAGCCACATTAAAGTCTTATCGCATTTAATACCACAAGTTTGACATTTTTTTACTTCTTATGCTCAATGACCAATCAGATAAAATAAAATGAATTGAGTAGTAGTAGTATATTTTTGAGGAAAAATCACACAAATATAACTTTTTAAAATAACAATTAAAAACATTACAACTATTTTCAAAATATTACACAAATACAACTTATTAAAAATTTTAACTTTTTAATTACACATATACAATTATTTAAATTCCTAAAATATCAATATAAAGAAAATATTATATCATTGTACAACATTCAAAATTCCAAGAATCCGAAGAAAATCTCTTCTTTTCCCCTAAGATTACTGCTGGCCATTTCTCCGAAATTCTCAAAATCCTAAGAATCCAAAAATCATTCTTTTTCAATTTTAATTCTCCGTTGGATCCCTAAAAATCTTTCCTTTACAATCTTAATTTCCCCAAAAATCCCTTAGAATCTGTCCACCATCACTACTGTATAATTTTCCCATTTCTCATTATAAAGCGATGAATAGTGATGTTTGTGCAAGGTCTGAGAAGAAAAACGATAAAAACAAATTCTGGAAATAAGCACCGCAGAGATGAATCTCCGGAAAACAATTGCAATGTTAAATATCAAGCGGGTGATAACAATACAGAAAAAGACGAAGATTCAAAATATTTCGAAGTGTTCATCAAAGGTATTTTCATTCATCAAAAGTTTAATTCTAGTATATTACTATTTACATGTGAAGGCTAAATTCAAAGGGAAGGTAGAGAAACCTTCAGAAGACGACTTAGAGGTACATGTTTAGTATATATGGTATGTGTATAGTGTTTATGTCAAATATACTTGATATTGGTCATATGCATACAATTACTTCTAAAATATATACTGTAATATAGCATTGGACTATTCTATCTTAATGGTGCGTAACGTATATTTTTATGCTAGAATTAAACTTTTGATGTTCCACAGATTTGGGATTTATATGTGAAGAAGCCTAGTAGATGTACAGTAGAGTACTGAATTGAATTTGAGATATGAGTTGTACCGTATGAGTATTTGTAGGGTTTAATGGAGTATTTGAGATAAATTTATAGGGACAATTTACATAACTGAAGAAAATCCTGTCTTAATTAATTACTGTACCATATATCCTATACGAATTAGCCGTGTCTAAAGCAATTTCTTTTTTACTCATTTAATTAACTTATTGTACATTGTGTAAATTAAAAAGTGGTTGTACATTATATAATTTAATACTTAATTTCTAGTAATTGTGTAAGTTCCCCTATTTTCTATTTAGCTCAGTTCGTCATTCCTTGATAACGGGCCGTGGCTGACCCATTAACAGTAGCCCACTCCTTATAGTGGGCTGATGCATTCAGCCATGGGTCATTTGCACTTTCATCCCTATTTTATGTGTCTTTAATTTTTGTCCCTCAAGAAAAATAACTTTTTCGCATGGCACAAATTTATATTTTAGCATCATAATATCTCCTAAATCATGTTCCACTAGGCATAAATTCGATTTTGAAGACAAAAAATTAAAGACCAACCCATTTGAAGGAAAAACCGTGCAATTTCATCTTCAGCCATGGGTTCTCCCGAAAGTTTTTTTGGTTGTATTTTTTTGGAATAACTGTTTCGTAAATGATTTTTTTTTTGTGCAACTTATAGACCTTTTTGACCATGAACTAAATATTCGTTTTGAGCAAAATGTTAAACTTGTTGTGTTAGTCTAAGGACTAATTCACAAGCTTTAAAAATAGGGATAAAATCAAAATGATGAACTAAAATGAGACATTCACGTTAATCAACCTGTGTTTTCTATTAGAAATAATGCCCACTGACCACTTTTCGGCCATTTATTGAAATATAACAACTGTTATGAAATTTCAAATTTTACAGGTGAAACTTGAGCTTCACCTGTAAAATTTGAAATTTCAGAATACTGACCTTTTACAGTTATAATTTATAAAGATTGAAAAGTAGTTGGTTGTTAATTTTACCGGTTCTCCTATTGCACAGGAAATTAGTAAGCAGCTAGCTTTGAAAGTCCCAAAAGAGCCGTGAAAATCGCAACCCTGCGAGTGTACTTCCGGAGTATGTGGAGAAGTTATTAAGTCAATACGTGTCTTTCGTTTACATATTTATTTGATCTTGACCTGGGTCATTTGCACTTTTGTCTCTGTTATTTGTTGGTCTTTAATTTTTATCATTCAAGATAAATATTATAATTTTTTAGCGGGTCAATAAATTATATTTTTACATCATAATGTCCCACAAGTTATGATGGATCCCTAAAAGAATTTATACCCGCTAGACGTAAGTTCGATTTTGAATGGTAAATTTTTAAAGTCAGTCGGCAAACCGTGCAGTTTCGTCTCTTGACTTTTAGGTTTACATTGCATGGCCCATGAAAATAGGTAGTAAATTCTTCTGTGATGTAAGGTGGTGATTCAGTAATTATACACAAAAGTGATTACGGGCTAGTACTTTTTTATTGGAGATATATATATATATATATATAAGTAAATTACACATTCCTTGTCATTTGAAACGAATTTTGGTCTTATAAGATGTATTCCTAATCATTTACAGCTATAACTTCGATTATTTTCACTAGGGCATCAAGTTCTCCAGCTAAAACCTAATAACAGAAAAAGAGAAAAAAAACAAGGACCTAAGAACATATATAATACAAGTAAAGTATAAATTCCCTCTGCGGCAAACAATTACATTCACTTGGAACTTGGAAGGAGAAGAACAAAGAAAAGGGCAGGGACAACGGAAATTTCTTAATTAATTTAATAGTAATGAATAAAAGATGAGTCAAAGTCACCTAATCAACTAGACCACGGAAATACGTACCCAAGGTCTAGTTAAGAACTAAGAAACTAAATCTATTCTACTATCGAATTGGTCAAAATAATAATAATACTTTCTCCATTCATTTTTACTTGTCTAGTTCAGCATATCAAGAGAAAAATAATATATTTTCTCTATTTTATCCTTAACATTAGCTACCCATCAAGTCATTTCCTAAGTCTAGTAAGGCCATACAGCAATTAATATAAATATTATTGATGAAATATTCACTACATTTATTATTTCTAAAACGGAATGTAAAGTCCATCATGCATACTCCTTTTATTTTACTTATCTCATGATGACTTGACACTCTTCTTAAGAAAGTATTTAGAGTTTATTTTACTAAATTAATCTTATTAATTATGCTTTGGAAATATAAATTTGACAACTAATACTTTATGTAGTTATTCAATGATTGGGGTAGTATTGGAAAAAGTTCTTTTGATTTGTTAAAATGGAGAAGTAAAATAGAAAAATCTATTTTTAGTATAAGGGACAAGTAAAACAAAATGAAGGGAGTATAAATGAAGAATTTTTCAGGATTAAAAGTACCAAAAATAAATACAAGTAAACTACCAGACGTGTATGACACTTCAGGGAATTTAGAAAATATTGTTGGTCTAGTCAATAAGTTGACAAAAATTAATGATTTGCACGGAATTAGTTCCCGCCCGTTGTAGATTATTTGATAGAAATGTTATTGATTTAACGTTTTTAATGCTTAAATAAACGTAGGACTACGTAATTTCCTTGGTCTAGTTGATTTGATGACTTGACTTCATCTTTTATTCATTAGTCATTACTATTAAATTATTTAAGATTCCCTTTGTTAATACTACCCTTTTCTTTTTTATCCGTCAAAGTCAATATACTTGATTGCTTCGTAGTATCTGTACACACGGTCAAAACCAATATAAATACTTCCAAAGGCATTGAGCTTGAAATTCAAGTTCTAAAATTAAAGCTTTTAAAATTGTTACACTTATTAATTCGTTTAGGTTCGCAATGGCAGCACTCTCCAATTCCATTGGGTCCATAGTGATTACACTTATGATCTATGCTATTCTCTGGTCTCCTTTACTACTATGGTCCTGCGATGCAGCTCGAAATCCTCGAGGTATATTTTCATATTATAACTATCACTTTAAACAAAGTACTCAGCACTTATAAACATAGGCGAATCTAACATATAAGTAGATATACGTACACCAATTGCCATTAAATTCTAAAGCTAGTTTTATCCTTTGAAAAAGTGCTTTTTGTAACTCACATATATGTTTTTTTTGTCTGTGTGTATATATGCAGAACTTGTCGCGAACAGTTTTGGCGTTGCATGTCTTAATTGTGTGGGGTGTTGTGAACCACCACCCCCAGGTACCTGTTGCACCCGCTGTGGTTGTTGAAGTTTCTCTATTCTACATGGCAGAGTTGAAGAAGTTTGATCAGAAATTGGTGTGTCTTGGAGTTATACATGTTATTCAATAAACAACTTGGTTTCTTTAGGTTAATTAGACTCGTGTTATGTGTACACTGGGGGAAATGTCGAGTTTGTAACTGAAGGGAGCCGCGGATCAAATAAAAACAAGATGAACAGAATTCAATCGACTACACGTACAATCTCCGAATGTCGGTGACAATGTCGTCTGACACCAGTGACAACACTTGATAAAACAGAAAACCTTTAAGAGTAAAATGTAGCGAAAAAATAAAGAACATAAATGTTTAAATTTTCATAAGTTATATAATATATATAACTTATGATGGGCAATGACCAAATGTATTGTATATATATTATATACAAATATACAAATTCCTTTCTTTACAGATTTACAAGATAAAATGGAAATGAATTAAAAGTTGAAGTCGCAGATGACTTCTGCCTGAAAATCTAACTAAGTAGACATAGACAACATCTCATTACAATCGCTCCATACAAAACTAATCTAGAATCTAAATAGCAATTGTAATGTTGGACAGAATGTTGTCGACACACTCAGGCAACACTTGTGATCCAGATTTCTGAGATGAAATCCCGAGAGCTCTCTTGGTATTTTTGCAATCTGATTCTGGATATTGATTCACTCCAGTAACCTCTCTATTTATAATAGAGAGTCTTCCTTGAAAGACTCATTGATTGGTTGTGGAGGTTGAGGGAAAGGTGGACATGAGTGAAAATCTCAACAACTTTGACTTGTTCCTTACTCGACTTCTTCCCCAAGCTTTGACTCTTTCTCCCACGTTTTACACAGCTCCAATTCACCATGCCTAAGTCATTTTTACCTCATAGTAAAATATTACTGCTTAACGTGAAGTAAGGCAAAACTGTTTTAAAAATATTGGTCCGAATGTTGTGACATTTGTCCCAACATTTTCATGCATTCAAATCAGTACTTCAGAAGATATATTGGGTCAAATGTCACAACACCAAACCCAACATTAACAATCTCCCCATTTTTGTCTTTCTTCACAAAACTCATTACAGACCTAAACTGACCTAGGATATTGAGTCAGATGTTGTCCAACATTTGTGATCAATAATATCAATGCTATGCTCCCCCTTAACCTACGATGGCTTTCAAGTAATCATGTGTGTACCGATCCATAGGATTAGAAAAGAAGAAAGATGTTAACACATATATACATATCATCCACTATATACAAAACACGAATAGAAATAACCATTATCAACAAATATCCACATCAATCCATCAAACCATTGAACAAGCATTTACAACTTAGCTTCAGCAACATCATTCAGCTTCCTCCTTACTCATCATACAGCAACAACAACTTCCAGCAGCTTTCTATCCCTGCATAACAGCTTTAGCTTCCAGCATCTCTCCCCCTTCATCTCTACAGCATAACAACTTTAGCTTCATCTCCCTGCATAACAGCTTCAGTTTCCAGCATCTCTCCCTCTTCATCTCTGCAAGATAACAACTTTAGCTTTATCCCCATGCATCAGCATCATCTCCCCTTTTTTGTGAAGAAAGTAGCATCATGGAATGGTCTCTAGCTTATATCAGGGCATTCCTTGCAGCATCAACTTCAGAAATTTGTTGGTTGATTTTTCCAATTTGATCCACAAGCCATTCTGTAGATAGTGTAGACTATCTTGGACCAGTATTGCCCAGAATGTTGGTGACATTTCTGACAATACTTTCACTTTCAGCTTCCTTCTTCCAGGGCAAGAAACTCTACTTGATCGACGAGTAGGGAAGGTAGAGGACCTTGGCCTTTTACCCAAAGATGAAAAATCAATAGTTTTATCAACATCTATAGGGTTGTTATCATCTCCAGGATAGCTAATATCTAAAGGTTCATCAAAACCTTTAAACACTATTGCTTTAGAAAGATCCTCAGGCAGATTTGAGGAAGTAGACATGTCTGGTTGTTGAGGGGTATTATGCTTGGGTTTTTCCGATTCTGATGAAGGGCTAATGCTCATGGATGTGTTGGTTGGAATGTTGGTTGATATTTGTTCTGACATTAGAGAGATTTCCATAGGTGAAGCTTGAGGAGAGAGTTTTGAGATTGAGATTGGAGTTTGATTTGGTGATTCCATCGGGTAGATAGGATTATACCCGAGGTGTGATGTGATTTCCCTTTTGATTTTAGGGAAAATTGAAAATGATAAAAAAAATAGCAAATAAGAGGAATATTTATATACATGGCTAACCTTTCATAAAAACAAAATTCCTTAGTTTTAGGATTTTCAGATTTATCTAATAACTTACACCTAAAATTTTGGGATAAAAAAATAAACATCACGATAGGAATTCAATTTAATGTTATCATTTTAAAGTTTGAAATTCCTATTAAAATAAGGCATAAAAATAGAAAGAAAAATTTGATTTTTCTGAAATCAGTTAAGAACAACATCCCAACATATATCACAATCTGAAAATATCAACAACAACGTTGACAACATTTTGGACAACACAAGTATTTTGATCCCACAAGAATTTTCATATTTGGCAACAAACCAAGACACGTTTTATATGCATTTTATGAGTTTGACCACTGGACCAATGTAACATTTTCCCATCATATCCTTGATCTAGTCATATAACACATACAAAAGAAATTTTCATGTCAAAAATAAGAATACTTATTTAGTATTCTCAAAATTATTTTGAAGAACTCGATACTCCTATAGAATAGGAACGATATCTTTTCAAAGGCTTTGCCCATTTTTCATAGTTGTCAAATATTTGTGAAGGCTTCACCTTATTTTGATACCCTATTTTTATGATATATATATATATATATATATATATATATATATATATATATATATATATATATATATATATATATCATCGCAGAGAACGGTATCACATTGGAAACACATTCTTATTGAAGGTTCATGCTTGTGTGACCAAAAGTTATGCACTACACAACAACAATAATCAGTTAGTGATATAACATAGGTAAATGTCACCCGAAATGTTAGACAACGTTTCAGCCGACATTCACCAAAAATGCTTTCTTTTTAGAGATTACAAAGACCAAGATATTTATTCAAACTAGAAAATCTATCATGGTCCAAAGCTTTTGTAAAAATATCATCTAGTTGATGAAGAGTATCAACATGTTCAATTTTAACTAGCTGTTTTTCAACTAAATATCTTAAAAAGTGATGTCTAATATCAATATGTTTTGTACGTAAGTGTTGAACTGGATTTTTGGAAATATTTATAGCACTCAAATTATCACAGTACAAAATCAAAATGTTGCTAGTAAAATCGTAGTCGTCTAACATGTGTCTTAGCCAAATTAATTGAGAGCAACAACTTTCAGCTGCTACATATTCAGATTCAGCAGTTGAAAGTGAGACACAATTTTGTTTGCGACTATACCATGAAACAAGGTTATTGCCAAGATAAAAACATCATCCACTTGTACTTTTTTTAATATCCACATCTCCAGTCCAATCCGAGTTACTAAATCCTATTAAGTTAGGATTAGTATCTTTGGAATACCAAATTTCCAACTCACATGTGCCAGCAACATATCGAATAATACATTTCACGGCATTTAAGTGGGACATTTTGGAATTGGCTTGAAAACGTCCACAAACACAAACACTAAACATAATATTTGGGTGACTAGCAGTAAGATAAAGAAGGCTACCTATTATAGATCGATATAATGTTGGGTCGACATTTTCACCAACATTATCCTTACATACCTTCTGCGATGAACCCATTGGCGTCTTCATTTGTTTAGCATTCTCCAAACCAAATCTCTTAACTAGATTCTTGACATATTTACTTTCTGAGATGAAAATTCCATCATCACTTTGCTTTATCTGCAAACCTAAGAAAAATGTTAGTTCCCCAATCATACTCATTTAAAATGCCGATGACATAGATTCAAGAAATGACTTTAGATAAGATTGTGAGGTTGAACCAAAGACTATGTCATCTATATAGATTTGAGCAATAATAATATCTACACTATGACGTTTAATGAATAAAGTACGATCAGCTTCATCACGGTTAAAACTAAATTCAAGAAAGAAGTTAGTTAGACGACCATACCATGAACGAGGGGCTTGTTTCAACCCATACAAAGCCTTTTTGAGCTTGTACACATAGTGTGGATGGGAAGGATCTTCAAATCCTTTTGGTTGTTCAACATAGACTTCTTTATATAGATAACCATTTAAGAATGCACATTTTACATTCATTTGGTGTAAAGTAATTTTCAGACAACAAGCAATAGCAAGTAAAAATCTAATTGACTCAATTCTAGCCACAGGTGCGAAGGTTTCGTCATAATAAATTCCTTCAACCTGAGTATAACCTTGTGCAACTAGACGTGCTTTGTTTCTAACAACTGTTCCTGATATTTATTTTTAAAAAATCCACTTAGTTCCAATTACATTTGTATTATTTGGACGTGGAACCAAGTCCCAAACTTCATTTCGAGAAAAATTTTCAAGCTCTTCTTGCATTGCTTGTATCCAAAAATTATCTTTGAGTGCTTCTAAAACATTTTTTGGTTCTAAAGTAGATATAAAATAAGAAAGACTAACCTCTTGGTATATGGTAGACATACATACATACCTTACCATTTCTCTGTAGTTGAGTGGTTCTTTCCCTCTTGTTTTAATTCCTTCAAAAACTCCCCCTATCACCTGGCTCGTAGGATGATTCTTCCTAATCCTTGATGAGGGGTTCCTTCGAATCGAACTTGATCTGATAATTCAGCATGTGACTCCTCATCTGTGGTCTCTATTTTAGGTTCATATGTTGCTTCGGGTATGACAACATTTGGGGCAACATCTGATTCTTCACCAGTCTGCACATTTTCCACTTTCAAACAATCTTCACAGTAAAATATTACTGCTTAACGTGAAGTAAGACAAAACTGTTCTAAAAAATGTTGGTCCGAATGTTGTGCCATTTATCCCAACATTTTCATGCATTCAAATCAATACTTCAGCGGATATGTTGGGTCAAATGTCACAACACCAAACCCAACATTAACAGTAACGTTTTGTATTTCAAGTGAATAAATTAAGAGAAAAAGATTCCGAGAAGAAAAAACTGAAGTTTTATCTTTTCTGATTGGGTTGTTGTATCTATTTGATTAAAATGTGAAATGTAATATTAAAAAGAATTGAAAACAAAACAAACAAAGGAGGAACTCAATTTTGTGTGTTGACGACCTAAGACAAACTTTTGTTATTGTGGTAGCATACAAGTGGCCACGCATGTCAAAGAGTCTTACTATCCCTGTTTAAACAAAAAATTGCACAAACTAATATGACACTTCATGAGCCGTTGTCCCTGTTTCAGAAGTTTGTGCAAAATTGACTTTGGCGCTATAACATACGCACGTCTTACCAATCTGTCAAAAGAATATGAGAATTTAACAATAAAGGAGGATGAAGATTGTACTTAAATAATAATGACGCTCTTATCATATAATTAGTGAACAATTAACATATGCAAGTTTTGCCAATTTGGCATGATTTATGAATAATTTAATAAGATAAGAGCATAAAGACTGTACTAAGAATATAATATTGTGACGCTGCACTCATCATATGCTTGTTGAAGCGTGATGCGGAGACCATCTTGGCACAACGTCTTTAAAAGGGGACAAAAGTTATACACCGGACACTACATGAACTTTTTTAATTGAAAAATCTAAATCACTTACGAATGGGTAGAACGTAATGTCACTCAAATTGGGTTGGATTCTGTTTGTTAATAGTTTTTAAGTCTATTTTGTTAATAACTTTTAGGCTAAAATTTTGTGGCCGAAGATCGATATTCATATTTATTGATTATTAGCGAAGAATTTTGAATAGGTTGAGTTAAACAGTTGTGACGGCCTAATTTACTATACAATGATTTACAATCTGTTTTGGCAATCGCATTGAGAAAAGAGACTAAGCATCTTGAATATGGATTCATAAGAGAAGATGAATAGCAAGCCAGAGATAAAGGGCGAAATGGCCTCCTTGTATGTTTTCTGAGTATGAGAAGCAATAATTTTCTAAAATGAGGATGATTGTAGCTTCCTTGTAAACTTGTCTAAGAATCTTTGAAAGTCAAGCATAGTTTACACCTCATCAATATACTTAAAAAAGAAAAGGGCAATCCGATGCACTAAATATTGTGGATCAAAATTAATGAGCGTCATGCGAAAATTAACAATTGAAACCTTGACGACGATAAATCAGATGACAAAGAAAATTATACTAAAGAAATATAATATTTAATATGGTTTGGCCAATTGGCTTACATATGAAAAACTAATATAAAAGAAAGCCTAAAAACTATTGATAGAAAAATCTCTTCCTAAACAAAACTCTTTAAACGACTACATTGCGGATGCTATTGTGTTGTGTATGATAAGAAAAAATTCTCTATTTATAGAAGTTCAAACTTCTCCTCCAATAAATTGGATATATATGGTAGAGTCCTTTCCATAAAGAAAATATTTTCTACCAAGAAATCCTTTTCGAAGTAAAACATAATTATTGTGAAATTCAAATAAGGTAGGAAATTCAGGGCAAATTCTAACATTAAGCTCCCGCTATGCAGGGGTCCGGTGAAGGGCCAGACCACAAGAGTCTATTGTATGCCGCCTTATCCTGCATTTCTGCAAGCGGCTATTTCTACGGCTTGAAACCGTAATCTCCCGGTCACATGACAACAACTTTACAGTTACTCCAAGACTCTCCTTCATCACATGAATGCAAATAACTCTGGACATTTCCTACAACACACGCAGTTGCTTCACACCTGCATTAGTGAAAATTGACACATAACAGAAAGAATATAAGGGTAACCATGGCCCATAGGTCAGAAGATACTTAGCACAAGTTGCATTAATGATCCTGCATACTGAAATTGACTGAGCAACTCATTTGAATCAGAAAATCTTACATGGGCTTGGCTCCTTGTCATCCACATGAAAAAAGAACCAATTTTGCCTTTCTCTCATAATTAAGAGTATCAAATCTTCATTGAAACACTATCTACTTATATGACAATTTTAAAAGTGTTTGTTTCAAGGGGTTAATTGATTAAAAGAAGAAGAAAAAAAAGCACCAGAAGCTACATAGGAAATCAATTATTGATATCTAATATTTCCTTTGTCTCAATTTATGTGATACACTTTCCTTTTTAATGTGTCCCAAAAAGAATGATACATGCTATATTTAAAAATAATTTAACTTAAAACTTGCTCTTTTACCCTTAATGAAATGATTTACAGCGACACAAATATCTATGACTTGTTTTAGAACACAATTTTTAAAAGTCTTCATGTCTTTCTTAAACTCCGTGTCAAGTCAAACTACATCACATAAATTAGGATGGAGGGAGTACTAAACATGTATATACCCTTTTCTTCTGTTTCTTTGGCTAATCAAAATTTCCTCATTATAACTTCCATGCAAGAAGCTGCACTAGTTTTTATATTACTTTGGGAACATATGTGGACTATACACACTGAACAACTGAAGTAATCATGTTGCAATTAGACCTGTCCATCGGGTCGGGGACCCGCCCGACCCAAAAATATCAGGGTCAGGGTCAGCTTATATCTGACTCGGGAGCCACCTGACCCGAAAAAGCGGGGACCCGATTATATGTAGGGTCGGGTCAGGGTCAGAATTTTTTACCCACTTGACCCGACCCTATCACCGACCCGACCCGAGTGTCTTTTTAATATAATTTATATTATTTTTTATTTTATGAATATTTATTTTTTACTTATATAGGTGAAGGGACAAACGAAGAAGAATCTAGTGACGATGATGACGATGATGTTGATGAATTATCGTGATGTTGGTTTGTACTTGCCTCTTGTTTGTTTACGGATTTACAGCTAAAAGTGTGGAATCCGCTTCAGTTCTTTTTGATGTAATTTTTAATGATTTCATGCTTCTGTTTGTTGTAATTTTTAATTGGTGACAAATTATATCGGATAACGAATTGAGTAGAATTGCAGTGTTTGCTTACTGTTTTATTTTGTTTTGTAGAGCGGGTCAGGACCAGGGTCTGAAAATTAAAAAATAAAACAGGGTCACGGTCGGGCCAGGGTAGGGCAAGCAGAAAAATAAAAAAACTACTTGACCCGGCCCGACCCAAGCTTTGGACAGGTCTAGTTGCAATAAGTTGATTCCCATCATGAAGGATCACACAAATGTAGAACCTATGCTGGTGTAATCTTTTATATTTACAGAAGTTAGAAGAAGCTAATTGATGCTGATCTCTTGCGAAATGGTGTTTTAGAGCGAGACCCTTTCAAAACTTCTGCATATTTCACCAACTCAGATTTCTGGACATTTTCTGGTTCATCGTTACTTCTTTTTTCTTGAGGTGAATCAGCAAGACGTTTTGAGATATAATCTAATCAACCCACATCGCTATATCTCCTCATACGTCTCAAATAGTTGCTGCGTTCTCCTTTATCGCTCCTTGAACCTTGATATACTGGATGGAAATCTATAAACTGTTTGGACGAACCCTGAGATGATGTTCTTGATCTGCTGGAGAACTTACTAGCTCCGGTACCTGTTACAGCCGTATCTGAATTGTATCCAGAAGAATAACTAGAGCATCTTGCAACCATTTCTGGAGAACTCTGACTATGATGATGGTCCTTTCCCCGTACTAATCTCATAAGCTTACCAAAGACTTTGCTTTTGTTTGAAGCGTCAGTCTTCTGGGCTGACGAATCATCAATCGAAGTATCATCTAAATCACCCGAGTCTGTAAGATAGGATTCTTGGGAGGATAACAATTCAGAATCTAAATCTGGAACGTGGATCCCCCGATCCCCTCGGCCTTCTTTATTTGCATATTCAAGAATTAGTTGCTTGGCTTTCTTCTCAGACTTGGGGCTTAATGTTTTACTGAGGTCCCTTGCACTTGTTTTCCCTAGGACAGGCTGATAGTTCCTCAGCTCATACCGCAAGCAAGCATTTAACCATCGAAGATAGACTAGTTCCTCAGCATCACTGCAGCGATCTGCTTGAAGCTGCTGAACTTCCTTCACTAAATCTTCATTTTGCTTTCTCAGCCGTAGACTTTCTTCTTTCAGTGCTTCCGTCTGCGACACAATAAGGTCAACAAAAACACATGAAATAGACAAAATTTCAACTTAAAAACTTACTTCATACTCTCCAAGAACAGAAGTGGCAACTATCTGTACAGATTCCAGTCTCTCAGCCAATGTCGAGTTTTCTGCTCGTAAGCTTTGGTTAGATTTCCTCAATTCATCGGCCTCGCTTGCCAAGTCGTTTAGTTTTTGGAGCTTTAACTGAACATCTGATTCAGCTTCTGCAGGATTCTTTTCTTGGTCCTGCAGCTTCATAACTCTTTCTTTAAGGGATAAAATCTGTTCCTTATTACGATCAGCTTCCAACCTGAGTTTCATTTTTAGCTGCTTTATTTTCAGTTTCGCAGCTTCAAGGTCTGACACAACCTTTGCATAATCAGCCACTTGAGCCTCTAACCCCATCTTCTCTGCCTTCAAGGACTCGATCTTTAGACCCAAATGCTTGGCCTCCATATTGTGTATCTTTAGGCGATTTTGAAGCTCCATGATGGCATTTTCTTGCTCCTTGAGGCCATAATACTCAAGCAGTTGGATCTCAAGAGTCCTCTCCCTTTCTTTAAGAGTTTCAACAATATTCTTCAGGTTCTTAATCTTTTGCTCATGGTCATCCCTTACGACAATTTTGTATTCTTTGGGTGAATCTGCATCCTGCAGTCGCTTTTCAACATCCTTACTTGGTGAAAAACTAGCCTTTGAAGACGAACCGAATTCCTTTACAAGTTCATTGAACTCCGGCAGAAGAAGCCCATCTCTATCTCCATGAGACCTACAACTTGTAGATTCACCGTTTAGTGAACTCCCAATAATATGTTTTGGTATGGAGAAGTTCTCCTGCAATAGCAACAAAGAAGCGATTAGCTCACAAGCAGGAGAACCGGTCAACAATCTGTTAATAGGGAAGCATTCAAGACAATCATTCAATTCTTTCCTCCCCTCACAACCCCTATTTTGGTCAATCAACAACTATGAGCTTTATTTTTATGGGTAATCCAAAAGTAACTATATTAAGCATAATCAGAGTGAAAAGAAGGGAAGAAACAAGAAAAAGAATCATCTCTACGAGCAATTAAACAATTCAAAGATACAGAATTAAGGAAACATTAGGACATCATGAACATTGCAGTCACTAGTGTTTTCTGCTACTGTAGATAAAACAAGTCAAAATAAGATGAAACTAGAACAGGAGTTATACTGCAATGGCCCAACTCAACTAAGACAAAACTTAATTGTTGGAAATTGTGATCATGCTAAAATTTTAGTATTTACTTACAGGAAGCTTTTCCAACAACAAATTGATTTAACAGCTACTAAAGCAATCTATTACTAACTGATCCTGTGCAGAGATTTGAATCTATATACAACCAGAGAGTTGTTCCTTCAATTCCAACAATATATATTTTAGCTTAGAACCTAAAATTAGGTAAGAACAAAAAACCAAGAACATCAAAATAAGAATCACCGATCTTATCTAATGAACTTACATATCTCCCTGGCAAATCGGAAACTGATTTCCTTGAGGCAAGTGTTGTCTGATCATCAATTTTGAGCCCACCTTTTTTACCACCTGCAACTCAACCCAACATACAAAAATAATTAGGGAAAGAAGACAACAACATACACAGTATAATCCCACAGGTGAGGTTTGGGTATACGCAAAACCTACTCCTACCTTGAGAGGTGGAGAGACTGTTTCGATAGACCCTCGGCTCATAATAAAGCAAAAACAAAGCATGTCAAAAAGGAACAATAACTATGACAAAACAGTAGGGTACGAGAAAAACAAGAAACAGTAGATAGTATCAGAAATGGAAGGACAAGAAAAAAGGAGGAAACAAAGGAACAAAAAGGTCCGATTATTTTGTCATTTCTTAGGGTTATGAAGTAGAGGGGCTAACCTGAACTGGATGAAGAAGAGGAATTGGAAGGCTTGATTCTTTTACTTCTGAAAAAGGTAAATAGAATTCCACCAAGTGAGATAGCTAAAGCAACCCCAAATTTCAAAATAATAGGCCTTATATCCCTCTTGTCACTCATCTTCCTCTGCTAGCAGTAAATGCAAAATTCAATCATCTCTTCACTCTGTACACAAAAAAAAAAATCAATAGTCTCCTTATTCCTCCTCAGCCATCTAAAAATCCCAAATCACAAAAAAAATAACAAAGAGCAAGATCCCTTGTTAGAGAGTTGAATTGGACTCTTAAATAAGTAGTGTACAAGTTTTCTGGGCATCTAAGTTGACGTGAATTCCAATAGGGAGTGAGAAAGAATCAAGTTCGAAAATGTAATTTTGATGTGGATTTGTTCGGTTTGAGTTTATGTTTGTCTGACTAAAGTACACGCAACTACAAATGGACAACTTTCAATTGTTATTATTATTCTATTCTCTGCTTTTGCTGTTTTATGACTTGTAGCTGTAGGGCTAGTGAAATATGCCAATGAAGTAGAACCAACCTGGTCCTGGTTCGTCGGTAGTTGTCTTTTCATCGAACCACGCATATATACAAAAAAATTAATTGTCTTATGTCAGGTGGATTGCAAGTTGCACTTTAGGCTTTTATCAGCTTACTTTATGCATTTCATTTGACTTTCATATAAATAACAGGGCGGAGCCGGTTAATGGTCAGGGTTTCACCCGAACCCCCTTCTGCGGCGAAAATTACTCAATACTTTTTTTGTCTTTCTTTTTTAGTTAATTTCAAAAAAATATATATTTTATTATTTGATAATAATTTAATTTTAAACTTTACATACTATGCTTAACGAGATGATAAATAACCACACAAATATCTTTTACTTATTTTAGGTTACAAGATTCAAAATTATTCTTTTATTTCTTAAACTTCGTTCTCAGTCAAATTACATCATATAAATTGAGATGGATTGAGTATATGCAAAGTTAAAGTTATTTTTATGTATATATAGTAGATGTTGAACTCCTTTAACTTCTTCATTTGTTTACTACATAATTTTAAACCCCTATGAAAATTATGGCTCCGTCACTGATAAATACCGAGACTCCAAGTTATTGTTATTACTTACTATAGTAACATTATATTTGTTGAAGCATTATGGAAATGCACTCTAGTGCCTTGACTAATTGAGGGTAGTCCAAGTTGTTAAGAAGGTAGTTAGTTGGTGTAGTTAGTTACAAGATTAGTTGTAAAGTTAGTTAAGATGTTAGAAGTAATTAACAAGAGAAAGTCATTAGAGTATTCTAGAGTAGTAGAGGTGTATATATATACACACTTGTACAGATATTTGTTTTCTAACTCAAGAGAGGAATTCTCTCAAACACTTCCAATGCATTGAGTCTCCCATCATCTCACATTCTCCCTTTCTTATGCATTCTTCAATAACGTAACAGTTAACATCGCAGTAACATAGCTTCGATTCATCAAATTAACAATATTTCCGTTGTAATTTAGATCTAACTCTTTATGTGTGGGGACCTAGAGTAGAGAAAGGAGATTAGATGCTTTGGTTCCAAAAATGGCTTTAGATGTAGTTTTTTGTTTTTTTTTTTGTTTTAAACTGAGTTTGTAAATAATTAGGAGGAAAAACTGAATTATGTAAAGGTCATTTAGCAGGGGCGGAGTTCATCCGACCCCCTTCGACGTAAAAAAATTACACTTTATATATAAAGTTAAAAATAAATTTTATGTATATATAATATATGTTGAAACCTCTTAACTTCTTCGTGTATTTACTTCTTCATATTTTTGAATCCTCTTAGTGAAAATCTTGACTCTGCCACTGCCAGTTAGGTGGATTTGATCGTTATAGGAGGGAAGTGAAAGAAATAATCTCTTGATTATTCTCATTGATAAAGAGAGGTATATATATAAATATACAATTCCTAAATATGAAAAATAATTCTACATTTTCCTACTCTAATTCTAATACATTTTTCTAGTACAAGACTAATACCATAATTACAATTATACATTAATTACAATTTGTGGAGTCCAAATCGGACCATGATATACACGATATACCATACCGTGTATATCGGTCTTTTACACCTCCGCAGTCATAGCGAGCGGTGGTCGTACACTGAGACTGTCCCTAAACTCTTCAAATAGAATCAAGGGAAGACCCTAAGTAAATATGTCTGTAATTTGGTACCGTGAAGGGACATGGAGGATGCGTACTTGTTCATGAACTACCTTTTTTCGAACAAAGTGTATATCCATCTTGATATGTTTAGTGCGCTGATGTTGGACCGGATTTCCAAAAAGATAGACTGCACTAACATTATCACAGTAGACCAAAATAGCTTTCTGAATAGGAAAATGTAACTCTAGTAGAAGATTAAATAGCCAACATAACTCAGACACCACATTGGATACCCCTCGATACTCGGCCTCCGCATTGGATCGCGATAAAGTAGCCTGGCGTTTTGCCGACTAAGAGACCAAGTTATCCCCAAGGAACATACAGTAACCAGATGTCGAACGTCTAGTATCTGGATAACTACCCCAATCAGCATCTGTAAATGACACAAGAGTAGAGACAGATGATGGATATAAATGCAATCCATAATCAAGTGTGCCATGTATATATCATACAATGCGTTTGAGCATGCATGTGCTCAATCCGTGAATCATGCATAAATAAACACACATGTTGTACTGCATAAGTAATATCTAGTCTCGTGAAAGTAAGTTACTGAAGAGCCCCTGCAAGACTACGATAATGGGTGGGATCCTCATATGGTGTGCTAGAAGTAGCACTCAACTTCGGTTTGGTATCCACCGGAGTAGAAGATGACTTACAAGAGGACGTGTCATCTCTCTCAATAATCTCAGCTGCATATTTCTTTTGTGATAAAAATAGACCACCTGCATGACTAGTGACAGCTATACCCAAAAAATAACTCCCCAAGTCTTTCATAGTGAATTGTGAACTAAGAAGGGACACGATAGACTTGCGCAATACATTCGATGAGGCAGTCAAAATTATATCATCCACATATAACAGAATGTATGCAAGAGAAGTACCACGACGATAAATGAACAGAGAATGATCAGACATGCTGTGAGAAAACCCAATAGTAGACACATAATCTGCAAACCTCTTATAGCACACCCATGGGGCATGCTTAAGCCCATACAAAGACTTCTTCAGCAAACAAACATGGTGAGGATAATTGGGGTCCTTAAAACCCAAGGGTTGATGCATGTATACTGTCTCCTTAAGATCACCATATAAGAAAATATTTTTCACATTCAGCTGATGAATGGGCCATGCTTTCGAGAGAGCTAGACTAAACACAGTGTGAATGGTTGCCGATTTGACCAGCGGACTAAATGTTTCTCCACAATCCACGCCAACCTATTGTGTTTTACCATCACTTACAAGACGAGTCTTATGCCTCTCAAAAGATCCGTTATAATTTTTTTATGAGTAAAAATCCACATAGACTGAATAATATTAACACCGGGTGGACGGGGCACCAACTCCCACGTCTTATTTTCAATAAGAGCATTATATTCGTCATCCATGACCAATTTCCAATTCGGGTCATGAATGGCAGACACTGGGTTACGTGGTAGGAGAGATTTAGTGACATTAGAATTAAGATTAAAATGTCATTTTGATATAAAAATACTTTGTTGTCTATGAGTAACGGGCCCTTGACTCGAGGTAGAATTGGACGGGAGTTGGGTAATTATCGGGTTGGCAGCGGACTGGCCAGCAGGCAGTGGGCCTGCTGGCCCAACAACTGGACGAGAAGCAGAAGCTGGATCAAAATTGGCATTGGGCGAGACTCTGGATCAATACCGATACCGGACTGGTTCAAGACATTGGACTAATGCTGAGACTATTTGGGCCAGTAGGCAGTGGGCCTACTGGCCAAGTCGACGGTAGATCGGTAATTTGTGGGCTAGCAGACAGTAGGCATGCTGGCGGATTTGGGTCACGGGATAAATGGTGTATAATATACAATGAGATCCCATCATCCAAAAACTTATACGAACTGGACATAGAACTACACAATTTAGCAAACGGAAATTGGGTTTCATCAAACATTACATGACAACTAATTATGATTTTGTGGGGACGTATGTGGAAAAAAAAATTGAAAAGATATGCCATGAGTGTCATAAAACTCTCGAAACTGCCCATTATCATATTCCCTACCATTATCACATTGAATATTTTTAATTTTCCGTTCGAATTGGGTATGGATGAATGCTCTAAATTTAAGAAGGTGAAAAAAACTTGAGACTTTTTGGATAAAGAAAATGTCCACAGAAAATTAGAATAATCATCCAAGAATAAGACATAATAACGATGGCCCAAAAAATTTAAAACGGAAGATGTTCATAAATCACTATGAATAATGTCAAAAGACATAAAAGTACGAGAATTAGAGGCTACAAACGGTAATCTAACATGTTTTTCTAATGGACAAGAAGGACAAAGTGGAGTAGTACGTGTAACCTTACAATCAATAAAACTATTTTTATGCACATAATAAATAATAGACGACCCCGGATGACCCAAACGTGCATGCTACAAGGAAAGAGCAAGAGCGGTAAAGGTTGAATGTGTGGCTTGACTTGTGGAAATGGTGGTGGTGGTGATTGGATAAAGCTCTCCCCTACTATTACATCTCATTAGAGGTATCCCCGTCTTGAAATTCTTCACAGAAAATCCAAAATGGTCAAAATTAACAGAAACCCAATTATCAGTGGTGAATTTTCGAACATACACCAAATTTTTAATTAAGTGAGGGGCATGAAGAACATTTTTTAAGACTAGATGTGGATGTGGGGGAGACAAATTCGTACGACCATAACCTCGAATTGGAATTGAGTTGTCATACCAACAATAATACCACAATTTTTGCTCAAATTGAAATAAGACGAGAGATTACCTTGTGCGGACGTCATATGGGAAGTAGCTTCGGTGTCCATGTACCAATTTGTATCCGGGGGATTTAATTCAAGTGTATGCATTGTGGCATCAATATCCATAGGTGTCGGTACCGAAGTTGGGCCCGCAACAGTGAAAGCCTGTTGAGGTTGAGGCCCAAGCATGTCAGCCTGCTGCCACGGCCCAGCAGACCGAGAGCTAGAATTCTGGATCGAGAAACTGGGCCTGGAGGTAGGCTGGAATTGGGCTCAATTTTCGAGAATTTGAGACGGTGGGTAAGGGCAGTTGGGCCACTAGCCCAGCCCCACGTCCAGTAGGCTCACAACTGCTGCCAAGTGGTCTGTTGCCCACTGTTCCGACCATCGTTATTTCCGTCGTTACCGCCTCCACGATTACCGTTACCTCTACGACCGCCGCCGCGGTTCTTGCCAATATTTTTTTAATTTTCCCCCTTTTTGCCACCACCGTTGTTACGGCTTTGACTAGAATTGTCGGTGAATGAGTGGAGGTCATCCGTCGTGGCCATCATCATGACGAAATTTGCTTCGGTAGCCGCCTTTTTAGCCAAGCTAGCCTCTTCTAATGTGAGCATGGAACGGGCCTAGTAGAACGGTGAGAGAGGATTACTTTGACGAATAAGCGTCCCAACGTCATTATAGGCCTCGGATAGACCTGCAACCATCTGAAGAACAAGACGATCATTGGTAACGGGCGCACCGACATTTTTTAGTTGATCCGCCAATTCCATTAGCCTTTTACAATAGGTTGAGACATTCGATAAATCCTCTATGTTGACATGAAAAAATTCCTGCTCAATAGTAACACCACATGAATTTTTGTTATCTTGAAATATATCACGCACCCTATTCCAAGTTTCCAGTGCTGTGGCGTCATGTTCAATAATCGTCTGCAAGAGTTCTGTAGAAATAGTGGAATAAATCCACTGAAGAATGGTAGCATCAAAGGTTGTCCATAACACAAGGTCATCCTCGAGGGTAGGCACCTTCTCCTTGCCTATCATTGAGGGGATGATGTGATGAAGGACTTGATGCGAGCGTGCGTGAACCTTAAATAATTTCGCCCACATCGCGTATTGGACGTTTTTCATCTCAAGAACGATAGGGATATAGTTCTTGGTGTTGGAGACTGTAAGGGCTGGATGAAACGTGTACTTTGAGGTAGACATGATGAAAGAACAAGTGAAGAATTAGGGATTTGGGAAAAGAAAACTTTTTGAAGATCAGAGGGAGTATGGCCGTCGGCCACTGGTCGCGCCGGGAAGCGGAAGAAAAATATTTGGAGAGGAAAAGTTTGCCCTAGACTTCTGATACCATGAAAGAAATAATATCTTGATTATTCTCATTGATAAGAGGTATATATACAAATATACAATTCCTAATTATGGAAAATAATTCTACATTTTCCTACTCTGATTCTAATACATTTTCCTAGTACAAAACTAATACCATAAATACAATTATATAATTACAATTTGTGGAGTCCAAATCGGACCATATACATGGTATACGGGACCGTGTATATCGGTCTTTTAGGAAGATTTACACAAATGGAATGGTTTGATGCCGTTGTTTATATATTGTTCCGGTTTAAGAAAGTTTTGCAAAATAGTTTATGCGCTATACTCAATGGGTAAATCTTGCTTGTTTTGTTCAATTCGTTCACAAATTTTATTTAGTTTGTTAACTTGTTTACAATATTTCCCAGATTGCCATATTTTGATATTGTTGTTTCATTGTTCACAAGTTCTGTCGGACAACGAAAACCATGAAGCAATTGCAAAATCGAGTAAATAAAAAAGAAAGAAGGAGAAAGAAGTAGGAAGAAGAAGCTGGAAGAAAAGGGAAGGGGAAAGCAAGAGATTATATTTGTAAAGCTTTTAATGATAGTGATAAAATATAAATAGTGGCTTAGCAAAAGGACAACAGTGCCATTAACGGAAGCTTCACCGTTTGCCAAAAACAGCCCAATTGATAAGGGCTGGTAAAGCTCTATTGGGCAATCATCATTAGTATTTTTGAAGGCCCAACATGAGAACTCGCAGATGGAGGCCCATGAAATGAAATAAGCCCAATCCTTATCCTCTGTTTTTTAGTTCCAAAAGATCCCGACCACCAACGGGGACAATCAATTCTTCTCCAGTCATGGTCACTAGCCAATTGCCTTCCATTAATGTCTTCTCCTGTTCATGAGTCCTTGTACCAATTGGTTGAATCTTTACTTGAATTCACTTAATGCTCGTGTATTCGCAATATAATATGATTCTTATTGAACGCAAATTACTTCGTGCACCAAGCTACTCTATTGCAGACAGCTTTAACTCCATTAAACGTTATTTTATGAGGAAATAAAACGCTTGTGTTGGAAGATGACATCAAAAATATTCTTTAGATTATGTCCGAGAGATCTTTCCCCGTTTTAGAATGTCATTAAGGAATTATTCATTAGAATCGCCAGACGATAAAAGATTTTAAATTTCCACGATGGCAATTTATAGTTATATAATGAGCTTCTAGCCAGTGTCGGCTTGATGGTCAAGTTAATGAAGCAATGGCTTTAGGCCTCAAGCTTTTATGACCCATCCTTCTCATTTCATGTGATATAATTTGACTTGATAGTGAATTTTTTTTAAAATTCTTTTTATTAAAAATAAATTTTATAGATATAATTCATCTTATTAAAGATAAAATGAGAAGTTTTTCTATTACATTTTTCTTTAAAATTAAAAAATTTAATACATCAAACCTCATAATAGTGTATTTCTTATAATTATTTATTAGAATTCATATAACTATAAAACATGAATCAAGTTACTCGCTATTTTTTGTTTAAACAGAAGCTTCTTAATAAAGCTTGGCTTTAGGCCTCCAATATTCTTGAGCCGCCCCAGCTTCTAGCCACCTCTACCCTAACGTGTATATAATTGAAATATTTTATTTGTGGTAATTTATGTGTTGTGAATGTGAAACATTACTGTTTCTGATTGTTGACTTTAATTTGGCCGAAAGGATCAAGTGTAGTAGTAATTTCAGCAAGGACAACTTATTTCTACTAGCATAGATAATGAAAGAGATGAAGTTATCTAATTGAATGACAAGCATTGCTTGTCAATAATAATTGCTTAGTAGATCTCACGTGATTGGAGAATTGATAATTTTAGGATCAATTAAATCGAAGCTATATTATTTTTTTCATTTAAATATTATATAGCTATCAAAATTATTGTTACCTATCAATTTGATTGTGAGGATGAATTAGAATATTAAAATTTCTTCATTAAAGAGCAGGATTAGTCCAAGGTGATGGCTAATGGTCATGATAAAATTTACATGGTTATCGATGAAGATGATAATAAGAACAAGTCAAAGCTTTTGTGTTTACCGACAAAACAAAGTTAAGTGTTTGGTTCATTGCGTTTACATGAATATTTGGACTAATGAATTAATTTGAGTCGCTCGAACAAGAATGGGTACGGGCCAGTTTTTTTCCCAACTGAAGACCATTGTTTCTCAGCCCAAAAGGGTCATACACAACATAAGAAATATACACACTATCATACAATATAAATGACATTTGTATAGGATACTCTCAGGTCATGATTAGGTTTACAAAATTTGTTATGATAGTTACACAATTATTTTATTTATTTGCATTCCTTACAATGTTCAGTTTTTACATTTCTAACCCTTAGTCGAAGTAGTATAAATAGTCTCCTCATTGTACAAATTTGGGTAGAGAAATATACAAGAGAAAATTTCTCAATTATTTTCCTAATTTCTCTCAATTCCTTTCATGGTATCAGAGCAGGTTTAGCAATAGATGAGTTCTTCAAATTCCTTTCATTTTTTTCTTCATACTCTGTCGATTTCTCTCTTTAAATCAGAAGAATGACAGGAAACTCTTCTCTCACTGAAATTTCTGGTGGATCGAGTGACAACACAACCTCTGATGTTGTCCCTCCTAACCACCGTTACTACTTAATGTCTCAGATTAACCTGAAATGAATATGTTGATGGAACTAGTTATGGTAATTGGAAGAGATGAATTCTCATTTCACTCTCTGCTAAAAATAAGTTATGTTTCATAAATGAGAAATCTGAAGTTCCAAATGAAGAATCACCTCTGTTTGAACAGTGGAGAAGGTGCAAAGGCATTGCTTGGCTGTTGAATTTTTTGAACAAAGGCATTGCAAAAAGTCTGATTTACTCACAGACAGCTTCAGATCTATGGAATGAATTGCAAGAAAGATACGATCAGCCAGATGGATCAAAGTTATTTCAACTTCAAAGGGATCTAAACAACATTACACAAGGTACAAGTGATGTTGCAAACCATTTTAACAAACTAAAGAAATTATGGGATCAACTGAAAATTTAGTTCTTTAACACTTTCATGATTTGTAGTTGAGATTGCAAGTGTGGTGCTAAGGCACATAATCACAAAATGAATGAGGATATCAAACTAGTGCAATTTCTCATGGGTTTGAATGAGGGATATTCTGCAGTTAGGGAAAATATTCTCACAATGAAACATCCCTCTTCTACTAGTCAAGCCTATTCTATTATGCTTAGTCAGGAATCACAAAGGGAGATACACTCGGAGAATTTGGTAGCAACTGACTCCTCTGCTTATAGTGTCAAAAAATGGAATGATCCAAAAAATTTTAACTCAAAAGAAAGAAAATCCACCGTCTACCTAACCAGAATCCTTTTATCCTAGAAATTCTCAGAACAACAATTCAACCAACCAACCTATTTTGCACTTACTGTAAGAAAACAAACAATATCAGGCTTGGGTGTTATATGTTGATAGGTTATCTACTAGGCTTCAAATTCACAAACAAGCCAAAGAAACCATTCACCAATGCTAGAGCTAATGCAGCTAGTGCAGTTGAAGAAATAGGTACAGGATCTGTTGCTAATTTTCAGGAAAACAATGCTGCAATGAGTGAGGTACAAACTCCTAGGGTGACTGAAAATAACAAGCACTCTAGTTTCAACATTAGGAATTTTCCAAAAGATCAATGTCAACAATTGATGTCTGTTCACATCAGTGCCTAATGGATTTGGTACTCAGGTGTAACACACTGCAAATATGGCTGGTATTTCTAAATTTTTTGCACCATACACTTCTTATCTCACAAGATTTGAATCAAGCCCCTGGATAATAGATACAGGGGCTTCACACCACATGACTTTTGATAAGTCACTCTTTCACAATCTTAAATTACTACCTCATCCTATTTTTGTGACTTTGCCTAATTCATATAAGGTAAATGTTAATTATGCAGGAGATGTTATTTTGACAGAACACATTACCCTTACTAATGTATTCTATGTGCCATCTTTCAAACATAATCTTTTCTCTGCTAAAAATAGGTGTTTCATACAGGGCCATACAATACAAAAGAGGCAGATTTTTGGTAAAGCTGTTGGAGGCCTATATCTGCTGAAAAGTCACACATCTACATCTACATCCAGCCCTTCTAAGTCCTCAGAGTCCTTACTTATCAAGCCTAGTTCATTTAGTTATAGTAGTCATGTAGTGTCTAATATTGAGTTTGTTTCTTGTTTTTCAAGTACTTTTTCCAGTGATTGTACTTTTGCTACCATTAATGAAATGAATTCCGATTCAGAAAATCCTGTTTCTAGCAAACTTTGGCATTTTAGATTGAGATATTTGCCTTATACTTCTATGAAAAGAATGTTTGGTGACACTATACAACACCCCAAGGTACATAATTTTTCTGTGATATCTGCCCCATGGCAAGGCAAACTAAACTGCCTTTTCCCAATAGCAACATTTCATCACATGAATGTTTTGACATGATTCATATAGACACATGAGGACCCTACAAGACTCAAACTTATAAAGGGGAGAGATACTTCTTAACCATTGTTGATGACTTTTTAACAACCTGGACTTATCTTTTGTTCATCAAGTCAAATGCCTTCCCCATTCTAAAAACTTTCTACCATATGTTGAGAGACAGTTTAAAAAAAAGTTAGTGGTGAGATCAGGTAATGCTTATGAACTGGGATTCGGGAATTTGCCTACTAAACTTTTCTTTTCACAAGGCATTGTGCATCAAACATCATGTGTTACCACCCCACAATAAAATGGGGCGACTGAGAGAAAACACAGAAACCTTCTAGAGATTTGTAGAGCTCTTATGTACCAATCCTATTTGAAACCAAGATATTAGGGGAAGCACTACTAACAGCAACCCCCATCATCAATCTACTCCCTTCTAAAGTCCTACAGAACCTTTCACCTTATGAAAAACTGTTTCACAAAGCACCTTCTTATTCACATCTAAAAATATTTGGTCGTTTATGCTTTGTCTCAACTTTGCCTGCAAATAAAGATAAAATGTGACTTAGGGCTATTTTAGGAGTCTTTTTAGGTTATTCATTTGGGAAGAAGGGTACAAGATCTTGAATCTTATCAACAAACAGGTCATGATTAGCAGAAATGTGAAGTTCTACGAATTCATTTTTCCTTTTGCACACAATGTGCCTATGTCTCAACTCTTTCCAGGGTCTTTCAAATCCATTGTTTCAATTCCTTTTGAACCTGATTCTAGCTCTCCCACTTTACCTACTCCTCAGTCTAGTTCACATTCTTCACCTACAATATCTACACATTCTTGTTCACCTCACACAGCTTCACCTCACTACCCCTTATCTTAATTTACACATTCTTCACCTCAGCCATCTGCTACTCCTATGAATAACTCTACATCTGATTCACCTCCTACTTCAACTCATAATGTGGATGTGTTACCTACAGTGACAGACTTGAGCAGATCAATTAAAAGATCTGTTTTCCCTCTTATTTGTCTCATTTTGTATGTGATAATGCCTTTTCAGTCATTTTCCATGACCCATCTATTCCACCTCAACATTGTTTTTCTTTTACTTATTTAAGCACAGAAAAGTAATAACTTTTGCATTCAATTGAAAAGATCACAGAACCAGTCACTTACCATCAAGCAGCTTGTCATCCTGGTTGGAAACTTGCCATGGATAATGAAATCAATGCTCTCAGCTCTAATTCAACTTGGGTTGAAATGATACTGCCCCCAGGTAAGAAGCCTTTACCCTGCAAATGAAGGTATTGGTTACACAGAGACGTACTCACTTGTTGCGAAAATGACAACCATACGTTGTATCCTTGCTGTTGTTATGAAAAAATCCTGGCCCTTGTTCCAGCTGGACGTGAATAACACATTTTTACATGGCGATTTGGATGAAGAAGTCTTCATGCGTTTCCCTTTAGGTGTGACTCCACTTTATCCTTCTCATGTATGTCGTTTGAGAAAATCCATTTACGGGCTCAAACAGGCATCACGCCAATGGTATGCAATAATATCCTCAGCTTTGGGCACTCGGGGTTTTACTTCTTCCTTGAATGATTACTGTCTCTTCCACAAATCATCTGAGGATTCTGTCACTATACTTGTAGTGTACGTTGATGATATACTCCTAACTGACAACAATCCACAAGAAATTACTGATCTCAAGTGTTTTCTCAATAATGAATTCAAAATCAAAGATTAGGGGATTGCAAGTTATTTTCTTGGTATGGAAATTGTACACTTACCAGATGGTTTGATTGTGACACAATGAAAATTTGCTATGGATTTGCTTTTGAAATACCTTGATCTTCCATCTCGCCCAGCCTCCACTCCTATGGACCCTTCTCTCAAACTCATCCTAAATTCCAGTGATCCATTACCAAATCCCACTGTTTACCGATGTCTAATGGGTCAAATCAATTTCCTCACCCACACTCGCCCAGATCTTGCCTTTGCCGTCCAATCCATCAGTCCATATATGTAACAACCTTGCTCCAGCCACCTTCAGGCAACACTCCACACACTTCAATACTTGCGTAAAGAACCAAGCTTGGGCCTTCACATGAATTACACTCCCTCTCTTCAAACTCTTTATTTTTGCGATGCCGATTGGGCTTCGTGTCCTGATTCTAGACGCTCAGTCAGTGGCTATTACATCAGCCTTGGTGGTTCACCGGTGTCTTGGAAATCCAAGAAGCAACCGACTCTCTCTCTCTCTCTCTCTCTCTCTTCAGCTGAATCTGAGTACCGTTTTATGCATCGTCTGGTCGGAGAAATCTCTTGGCTAGTTCGCCTTTTTTCAGATATGCCATTCATATAGCAAAAAATCCTATTTTTAACGAACGAACCAAGCATATCGAGCTTGATTGCCACTTCTTGCTGGACTCATCTCTCTTTCCTTCATATCTTCTTCTTCACAAAAAAAACTGATCTCTTTATTAAAGCTCTGGCCAGACATCTTCATCTTTTTGGGCAAGTTGGGTATCCGATCAACGGACACCAACTTGAGGGGGATGATAAAATTTCCATGGTTATCGATGGAGATGATGATAAGAACAAGTCGAAGCTTTTGTGTTTTCGGACAAAATAAAGCTAAGTGTTTGGTTCATTGAGTTTACATGAATTAACTTGGGCCACTCGAACAAGACTAGGCTACGAGCCAATTTTTCCCCAACTGAAGACCATTGTTTTCAGCCCAAAAGGGTCATATACAACATAAGAAATATACACTCTAGCATACAATATAAATGGCACTTGTATAGTATATTCTTAGGTCATGATTAGGGGTACAAAGTTTGTTAGGATAGTTATACAATTATTTTATTTATTTGCATTGCATTCGGGAGGTTGCTAAAGAAGTGCTAGGGGTCTCGCGGGGTAGCCGTGGTGGGCATCGAGTGGACTGGTGGTGGAATGGTAAAGTTCAAGAGAAGGTGAAAGCGAAAAAAGCAGTGTATGCAAAATTGGTAGAAAGCAAGGACGAAGTGGAGAAGTGGACGAATAGGGAATTATATAAGATTGCGCGGAAAGAGGCAAAACTAGCAGTTACGGCGGCGAAAACGGCTGCTTTTGAACATCTATATGTGGAATTAGAGGAAAAAGACGGGGATAAGAAGTTGTACAGACTAGCCAAGGCGAGGGAGAGGAGGGCCCGAGACTTGGATCACGTGAAGTGCATTAAGGATGAGGACGACAAAGTGTTGGTGGAGGACGTGCATATTAGGTGGAGGTGGCAGTCTTACTTCCATAAACTCTTGAACGAAAAAAAAATAGAGACATTGTGCTGGGAGATCTGGAGCACTCTGGTAGGTACCGGGATTTTGGGTATTGTGAAAATATTAAGGTTGAGAAGGTTCAGGGTGTTGTGCGCAGGATGCACAGGGAAAGAGCGACCGGGCCTGATGAGATCCAGTTGAATTTTGAAAAAAGCGCAGGCATGACAAGTTTGGAGTGGCTGACGGAGTTGTTTAACATTATTTTAAAGACGTCGAGGATGGCCGGAGAATGGAAGTGGAGTACAATGATTTATTTGTACAATAACAAAAGTGATATCCAAAGTTGCAACAACTATAGGGGTATCAAGCTACTAAGCCACACTATGGAAGTTTGGGAAAGAGTGGCGGAGATAAGGGTGAGAAGATGAGTGTCTATCTCCGAGAACCAGTTTGGATTCATGCCGGGGCGGTCAACTACAAAAGTCATCCATCTTATTAGGAGGTTGGTGGAGCAGTATATGGAGAGGAAGAGAGACTTACATATGGTTTTCATCGACCTCGAGAAGGCATACGACAAAGTCCTTAGGGAGGTTCTATGGAGATATTTGGGTGTTATAGGTGTACATGTGGCATACACTAAGGCAATCAAGGATATGTATGATGGAGCCAAGACCAGGGTACGGACAGTAGGAGGAGACTCGGAGCACTTCCCAGTGATGATGGGGTTGCACCAGGGATCAACTTTTTTCCCATTCCTATTTGCATTGGTAATGGATGGACTGACGCGAAAAGTCCAAGGGGAGGTGCCATGATGTATGTTATTCGTAGACGAAATACTCTTGATTGATGAGACTCGTAGCGGAGTGAACGCTAAGCTGGAGGTTTGGAAACAGACTCTGGAGTCTAAAGGGTTCATGCTGAGTAGAACCAAGACAACTGTGGATTCGCACGCGAAAGCGCTTTCGATTGCAAGCTTCAAGCTTCAATGTATTTCTCTTCCGAAAAGCTAGGAAATTCGGCAGAGGTTCGAGAGAGTGTTTTGATTCTAAGTCTCTAAGACTTAGAATAATAATCTGAAATTAGTGTGTTGAATAATGAAATGAATGTCTGTATTTATAGGTGAAAATTATGTCAAATCGGATTAGGATTTGACCTTGGGCCTGGCCCATAAATCGAGACAGATTAGGTCATTAGCACCGCAGCCCTATGGTGTGGGCGCCGCGGCGCTTGACGTGGACCTACCCCGTCTCGATTCATTTTTTGCACATTCTTAATTAAATCCAAAATCCAATTTTGACTTAATTAAAACAATCATTATTCATTCAAATAACTCGATTCTAAATTGAATATTTAATTCTCTCTCAATACATCCTTAGATCGAAAAAACAATCGACATAGTGTGACCCTACATGCCTTCACATATCGACATTAATCAAATTAAGGTCTACGCGGAACTCCTAGACGGCGCCGCAAGAAGAACTCAATATGTGAAGTACGTTTACACGAATCCAGTAAACTTAACCTCTATGTGGTAAGATAGAATCCTTTCATTCACGACACACTCGATCAAGCTTAGAATTTGTCAAGTGTCTATCCAAATGGCTTAATCATTGTATCTCATCTATACCAGTTGACAACTAGACCATATTCTAAATATGTCTATTGCGTTGGCCAATGACTTAGTCAACCTAATATCACCGAGAATCTGAGTGTTCTCTCGAATATACATTCGAGGAATGAATCCTAATCTTGGCTCAACTGCCACCTTTAATCCACATCGTAATGTACCCAATATAAGTCGTATCTCAACCTATAAGGCATTTGAGCTTAGGACAGGATCAAAGTACATAACTTTGTAGACAAGGTGCGTATTGACCTCAAGTCTAAGGATTTCTATCTCCCACATGCTGATAATACTTTAGACAAGTATAACAAACAGTATATTAGCAGGGTATACCAATACTTTCAAAGTATCCATTTGTCCATCACGAGTAGCCATTACTCGTAGCAGGTGAGACATACTATATCCTCTAAAGATGTGATGCAGACCACATGTCGACTTATCACATATCATCGATATCCCATTCTCGATGATCATTAGTCGAGGCTATTTTAAGAGTTATGTTATAATATTAATATCTCACATTATCAATAACAGCGTAACCTCCAGAGATGCATATTATAGAATATTATAAACAGTCAATTAATAATTTAATAATTGCAAATACTAAAATATTAATCTCCATTAATAATAATACGAATGTGTGTAAAGTACATTTGTCCTAATATAGATTGTCTCTAGGACATAAATATACTTTCAATCTCCCACTTGGCCTAGAGCCAATCTCCAAATAGACCTATCTGTATATATTGTTCGCTCATTTCTTTAATTTCATTCATTCAAATTCGATATGTACGTTGATGGTTAATAATTTCTGGTAACATGTGAGTTTGATATGTGATTATTTGGTAAAATATCATGCATAGACATTCTCATAAATTAATGTAGCATCTCAGAATTAATTTCTGTGTACGTATGATAGTTTCGTGTGAATGTCTAATGGTTGGGTAATGCCAACATGCTACCCTTGACAAGGCCCAGGTGATGGGCCGGGAAAGGTCGGGTGAAGTCATAGTCGAACATGGTAATTATTATGGGTTACAACCATTGCAGGAAATGATAAGTAAGTAAATATTACAAATGACTAGAAAGGATAAACTAAAGATTACAACAAACTGGAATCAAGAACGATACAAACTCCTTGTGATTTGCTGAGTTGAGTGATGACACTATGTCTTTAAGACAAGATTGCCCCGTATATATCCTTTTATGGTGTCGGGCAATAGTCTCCCAAGATACAACAACAACTTAATAAATGAGCAAAGAAAATTCAAGTGTTACTCTTGAAGAACTTTGAATAAAGTAAACTTGCTAGAGAGGAAGAAGAATATTTCAGAAAATTTCATGAATGTGTTGAATAATTTAGCCAAATGCGTCAATTTATAGTGTAAGGAGATGACCCATCCACTAGCCAACTAATGGCCTTCAATAGCTGTGTAATGACACTTATTGAGGGGTTACATTCAACCAAATAATGTCTGAATTCATGTGCCAAAAAATGGAGATTCAATGCTCCAAAACCAGCCCAAAAGTCAGAACTTTTCATCTTCCCGTCGTAGCATTCTGCCTCCGAAGCGCCGCGGCTCTGCGAATTAGAGTCGCGATGCCTCGGCTTTCCGACACGTTTCATCTTTACACTTTGTACACTTCTTCCTTCGTTTACCAACGTGGAATACTTATCATTTGGCCAACAATCGTCCATCATTTCTATGTCTCAAACGTATTACGTATGTACCAATATCTCTTTCACTAATAAAATTTACGATACTTGGCACTACGTGTGTGGAAATGATGTTTCCGACGTGCGGGGCTCAAATTGTTTGAGTCATAAATAATGGGATAAACTTAATTCCACATTAGTAAATTTCCAACAATCCCCTCTTAAAAGAGATTTTGGCACACTCACATGGTGCCTTTTCCAGCAATCTATCAGTGGACCGATGTTGCATCAGGAGAGTTAGCTTCAGCTTTGAACCTTCCATAGTTGAATACCATCGGACTTACTTACTTCGCGGTGAACGTAATGTCTTGAACCGTCAGTGTTTAGTGTAAGCCAAGTCAATGGTACCAACACAACAACTTTCCTTTCTCAGTTTTTCATAATATTTTGTCCGTTGTGGCTGTGGACACTTCATGGATTGTTAAGTGCGTTCATTTGAGGTGGTCTATCCTCGCCCTTAAATAGGTGGTCTCCTACAAGATATCATGTTATACCCCACTTTACAAGTGTTAGGAACCATTAAAAGTTTCCCCAAACCTAACCTCAACCGTTGAGGATCATTAAAAGTTTTGAAAACTTAACATTTACCCACACTGTATATAGCACTTAATGTCTATCGTATGAACGGTTTTAGATTGATGTTTTTTTACAAAAATCACTATCCGAAGTTCTCATGCTTCCACCGAAGCGTTCAACTGAACCTTTACAGCTTAGTTTTCCCATTGAACCTAATTCTTGGGATCTCCAGTCAGTAAGGTTGGGTTACCAGTGTATTGATCCTTATACCTTGGGTTTTAAGCCCATTCCCCTAGACAGGTAGAATATCTGATCTTTGGGTAAGTCTTTTATTAGTGGATCCGCTTTGTTATCTTTTGATTTTATGTAATCAATAGATATTATACCTGTGGTGATTAGCTGTCTAACGGTCTTATGTCTCTGTCGAATATGAAGAGACTTGCCGTTGTACATAGAACTCCGTGCCCTTCCTAGAGCTGACTGACTATCGCAGTGAATCATTACAAAAGGTACGGGTTTGTCCCAATAAGGGACATCCTCTAAGAATTCGTGAAGCCACTCAGCTTCTTCTCCTGCTTTGTCTAAAGCAATAAACTCGATTCCATCGTGGATCGGGCGATGCAAGTTTGCTTAGAGGATTTCCAAGACACAGCCCCACCACCAATTATAAATATATACCCACTGATGGACTTGGTGTTCTCTATATTAGATATCCAGTTTGCATCACTGTACCCCTCTAGTACAACTGGATATCTCAAATAGTACAACTCGTAAGTTAGCGTGTATTTCAGGTATCGTAGTACCCGATTCAACGCCTTGCAATGATCATTACTCGGATTACGGGTAAACCTAGCCAACTTGTTGACTGCATAAGCAATATCATGTTGGGTGTAGTTTGTTATATACATGAAACTCCCAATCACATGTGCATATTGCTCCTGGCATACGGGTACACCACGATTTTTATCAAGCTTTTGATTTCTATCCAGTGGTGACTTCATAGGTGAACTGTCAAACATCTCGAACTTTTTCAACACATCCTCGATATAGTGAGACTGAGATAAGACCAGTTCGTCAGACGTCTTAGATATCTTTATTCCTAAGATGACATCTGTGATACCCATATTCTTCATGTCGAAGCATTGTTTCAACATGTTCTTAGTCTCTAGGATAAAGCTAGGACTGCTCTCTGTGATCAACATGTCGTCTACGTACATGCATATCATGACAAACGAGTCAGAGTTACCTTTTGTGTAGACACATTTGTCACATTCATTAATGGAGAAACCCTTCGATAGTAGAATACTATCAAATTTTTCGTGCCATTGCTTCGGGGCTTTTTCAGCCCGTACAAAGATTTGACAAGTCGACAAACTTTCTTCTCTTGCCTTGGAACCACATACCCCTCGGGTTGTTCTATATAGATTTCTTATTCCAAATCACCATTTAGGAAGGCTGTCTTGACATCCATTTGATGTATCTCAAGGTCACGCAATGCAGCTATCGCAATGAATACTTGTATGGACGTCATCCTAGATACCGGGGAGTACGTGTCAAAATAGTCAAGACCTTCTTTCTGTCGATAACCCTTGACTACCAACCTGGCTTTGTACTTGTCTATAGACCCATCTGCTTTATACTTCCATTTGAGTATCCACTTACAACCCAACGGTTTATTTTTTGGAGGAAGATCAATCAACTCCCAAGTATGGTTATGCATGATAAAATCTATTTCACTCTCAATAGCTTCTTTCCAGAGCGGTGCATCTCGAGTTGACAATTCTTCAACAATTGTCCTTTGTTCGTCATCAACCATATAAGCTACAAAGTCAGGACCGAAGGATTTATCCTTCCTGGCCATTTTACTTCGCTTTGGTTCCATCTCTGGAGTCTCTAAATTCTGAGAATCTGAAACACTAGATTCCGGATATTCAGCCACTTCGAAGTCCACTAGATCTGAACCATCTAGATCTAGGCAGTCAACGACTCCTGGTTCCTGAGAGTTTTGTTCATAACTTCATTTGCGAGAGGTTATGTCTTTTTCCTTTCTAGGAAAAGTATCCTCCAAGAATTGAGCATTCATTGGTTCCATGATTGTACCCCCGTGGATATCTGGAATATCTGACTTATGCAATAAGAAGTGATAAGCACTACTGTCATTTGCATATTCAATGAAAATGCAATCTACAGTCTTAGGCCCAATCTTGACCTGCTTCGGCTTGGGCACTTCGACCTTTGTCAAACAACCCCACACCTTTAAATGTTTATAGGTGGGTTTCTTTCCCTTCTATGATTCATATGGAGTTTTGTACTTACCCTTATGTGGGACTCTATTAAGAATCGTATTAGCGATAAGGACGGTTTCTCCCCACATATTTTGGGTAAGACCGGAATTGATGAGCAAGGCATTCATCATTTTCTTCAATGTGCGGTTCTTGCGTTCAGCAACACCGTTCGACTGAGGTGAGTATGGAGCCATCGTTTGATGAACATTGCCCAATTCGGCACAATATTCCTCAAATGGTGCTACATATTCTCACCTCTATCGCTACGAATGGATTTAATCTGCATGCTTAGTTGGTTTTCAACTTCAGCTTTGTAACGTTGGAATGCTTCAAAGGTTTCATCTTTACTTTTCAACAAGTAAAGGTAACAATACTTGTGCTATCATCAATGAATGTCACAAAGTACTTGTTCCCCCTAGTTTGTGCAAACTACAAATCACATATATCTGTGTGAATAAGTTCTAGAGGAGCGGTATTCCTTTCGACGGATCAAAAAGGAATATTTATGAGTTTTGCCTCTATGCACACCTCACACTTATGTTAAGGGTTTACGTCGATAGATGACAACAACTCCAACTTAACCAACCTTTGGATGGACTTATAGTTAATATGTCCTAATCTATGATGCCATAAATTAGAGGACTCAAGCAAGTAAGAAGAAGCTTTAATTTTATTGCTTGCACGTATTACATACATGGCGTTAACTTTGAAGAGGCCTTCACAGACGAAGCCTCTTCCCACAAAAGTTTAATTCTTGGTGATTACAAATTTATTGGACTCAAATACTAGCCTAAAACCAGCATTAACCAATAAATGACCTGGAATTAAATTCCTCCTAATCTCAGGGACATGTATCACCTCCTTCAGAGTGAGCTCCTTTCCAGAAGTCATCTTCAGGACTACCTTTTCTACCCCAGCACGTCAGAGGAAACGTTGTTACCTATGAGCAACTTCTTATCTGTAACTGGTGTATATGTGGAGAAGACATCTCTATTGGAACATATGTGTCTGGTAGCACCAGTGTCCATCCACCATTTCATGGTATTCTCAACAAGGTTTGCTTCAAGCACCATCGCCGAGAACTCCTCAATCATGTCGTCAAGAAGCGTGTCTTTGACAACGTTAGCATGTGCCTTGCCTTTGGCCTTGGCCTTCTCTTGTTGCTCAGTATTGAGCTTGCGACAGTCCTTCATCATGTGACCAGATTTCCCACAGTGGTGACAGTTCCCCTTGAACTTCTCTGCCGCTTGGGTCTTTCCGTCTTTCTGGAACTTGCGCTTCTTGCTTGGGTTGCCTTTGGCCTCAGCCAGATTTGCCTTTGCCTCAGCAGGTTGTTTTCCCCTAGGCAAGGCCTTCTTATTATCTTCCTGAATCTGGAGTTTGATAATAAGTTCTTCAAATGTCATTTCCTTTGTCTTTAGTTTTAAGTAACTCATAAACTCATTCCACGAGGGAGGTAACTTTTCAATCAGTGATGCAACCAAAAACTGCTCATTTGGTTTCATACCTTCCAAATCCAGGTGATGTAGAATCATTTGGAATTCCTGGACTTGGGACATCACAGTTTTTCTATCCACCATTTGAAATTTCAAGAATTTCCCAACGATGAATTTCTTAGTACCAACATCTTGTGCGTTGTACTTCTTCTGCAGCTTTTCCCAGAACTCTTTGGCGGTGCCTACGGCGCAATACACCGTGTAGAGTGGGTCTGACAGACAGTTCAGAATATAGTTCTTACACATGAAGTCATTATGACTCCAAGCATCAAGAACCATCTTCATGCCATTGACGACATGGATACCTTGGCCCCATCCAGCCATTTCATTAGGTTGAGGGTCCACTTCATCTCCAGCTTGTGGAGGATCTTCTGTTAGGAAATGAGTCATTCCCATAACAGTCAGATAAAACAACATCTTCTGCTGCCATCTCTTGAAGTTGGAGCCCATAAACTTCTGTGGGCATTCATTGTGGAAACCGGAGGGTGGAGGAACATTAACGTTCCCTTGAGAAACCGAAAAGGCATTGGGTGTGCCTTGGGCAGTGGGGAAGGCAGAGGGGTTGCCTTGAGTAGCAGCAGCTGTAGAATCAGAAACGAGTTGTTTTCTTCCAGTCATCTTTCTAAGCACTTACAACAAATCTTATTTTAAAATTGTGGGTTACAACAATTGCAGAAAACGGGAAGTAAGTAAATATTACAAATTGCTAGAAAAGATAAACTAAAGATTACAACAAATTGGAATCAAGAACGATACAAACTCCTTGTGATTTGCTGAGTCGAGTGATGACACTCTATCTTTAAGACAAGATTGCCCTGTATATATCCTTTTACGGTGTCGGACAATAGTCTCCTAAGATACAACAGCAACTTAACAAATGAGCAAAGGAAACTCAAGTGTTACTCTTGAAGAACTTTGAATATAGTAAACTTGCTAGAGAGGAAGAAGAAGATTTTAGAAAATTTCTTAAGTGTGTTGAACAATTGAGCCAAAGGCGTCAATTTATAGTGTAAGGAGATGACCCCTCCACTAGCCAACTAATGGCCTTCAATATCCATAAAATGACACTTATTGAGGGATTACATTCAGCCAAATAATGGTTGAATTCATGTGCCAAATAATGGGGATTCAATGCTCCAAAATCAGCCCAAAAGTCAGAACTTTCCATCTTCCCGTCGCAACATTCTTCCTCCGAAGCGTCGCGGCTCTGCGAATTAGCGCCTCGGCTCCAGTAGCCAACCACCGATTAGCACCGTGGCGCTGCCATGGGGGCGCCGCGGCTCCGACGGGGTTGCGCCGCGGCCCTTCACGGCTCCACGGCGATTTTCGACACGTTGCATCTTTACACTTTGTACACTTCTTCCTTTGTTTACCAACGTGGAGTACTTGTCATTTGGTCAACAACCGTCCATCATTTCTATGTCTCAAACGTATTACGTATGTACCAATATCTCTTTCACTAATGAAATTTACGATACTTGGCACTACGTGTACACGTGTGTGGAAACGACGTTTCCGACGTGCGGGGCCCCAATTGTTCGAGTCATAAATAATGGGATAAACTTAATTTCACATTAGTAAATTTTCAACAATTATTTGAAGGGCTTGGTTAAGAAATGACAAGACAATAAGCACCCGATCGTAATAAGTGATACCAGTACCAATGTCATAAGTTTTATTCACAAAAACAGCATATTGTGTGTGATAGGTGTTGGGGATGGGGGTAATTGTTAGGTAACACCAACATTCTGCCTATAACACCTGGTAATGGGCTGGGGATGACAATTGGAGTCATGGTTGAACATGGTGCTTATTTGATGGGCTTGATTAAGAAATAAAGTTGCACTCTTGCTACTACCTATACCTTTTGACATGATAGTAAACTCTTCATCCTAAAATGTCTTATATTAACACTATATAGCGAAGCTTATTTATGGTCCGCCAGGAAACAAGAGCTAAAGCATAATCTAGCGTCTGTTAATCATGCAATATTTAATTTCCATAACAAGTTACTCGAGTACAATAGTACAAATCATCATGCATGAAGTTCAAACAAAATGTGTCATTTCATTTTCATTACAAGAATCAGTCATGACACTTACAAAATTCTGAAGACTGCTCTCAAATATATCTACACATAGCCAGGAGGCAGGAAGTAATTCATATTCTACGTTTATTTTGTCACAATATGATGTTGTTAATGAGTGTAATTAATATGCTGTATTTTGTGTGTTTCAGTTTAAACCAGAGGAAATAACTAATATCATGCAAGATTTTGAGGAACCTGGATTTCTTGCTCCCACTGGCCTCTTCCTTGGTGGCAAAAAAGGTTCTTTTTCACTCCTTGTTACTCTTTTCTGTTTTTCTCTTATTCAAAATCAAGTCAAATCTGTTATTAAATCTCTTGCTGTGGATTTCTTGAACTTTTAGAGATTATCTTTTGGGCAATCAGTTCAGTTTCTAATTTCTTTCCCTCTAGGAAATGATATTTATCATATTTCAAAAGTACAATGCATCAATCCTATGTGTGTGTTAAATAAAATGATTAAAATGGGTTGAGTTAATAAATAGGTAGGTCATTAATTGAATGGGTCATATTTTCATGGTATAATTTTGCAATTCCAAATCAATCCTTTCATGTCAGACCACTTTCTTTCATTTAGTGGCCTTTCACAGCTGTTGTAAATCCTGTTATGTGAAGTCCAGCATGTTTTTGTGGTTTTCTTGGTTTTACTCTTATTATTAAAGTGGAAAATGTTTAGGAGCCTGTTCAGTAATATGGCATCCAAAAGTAAAATTAAAGCGGTACATTGAGTTCAACTGAACTCAATTTGTAACTATATATACACATTAAAAAAATTATGCTTATGTTGGACCCAATTACACAATCCTTCAAACTTTGCTGGGCCTGTTTAATTGAAGTACTATATTATGGATCTGTTTAGCTTGGGCTAACTGTGAGGTCATATTTTGTGTAGGGATCTGGTGGGATAACCATCAAGAAAACAGGCCAAGCCCTGAATTTTGGTATCTGCGAAGAACCAGTGACTCAAGGACAGTGTAACATGGTTGTTAAGAAAATTGGAGATTACCTCGACCAGGGTTATAGAATTTCATAAATTCCATAATTAAATTTTTTGTATTTGGTGATTGCATCTCCATCTTATATGGCCAAAGTGTCACTTGAGCTTTCCCCCCAAAAATAATTAGCCTAACCGGTTACTATTTTCTCTTGATCTTTATTATATTAGGATGCATGAAAGGGGGAAAAGATTTTGTTCATTAAATATATCAGAACGATGATTAATGAACGTAGGAATGATACTAGAAAATATTCTTCGAAATCTCTATAGTAGTTGCACGAACAATTTTTTGGGGATTGAATTGTTTCATAGTGAAAATGTCATAAGGTGCAACTCAAGGTCCATGATATGTAAATCAAAATTAAAATAACAAAGAAAAAACTATATCGTAATATAAGTATGTTATTTCTTTCATAGATATTGTTGCGTCTTGAAATTGACTACCTAGCAATTTACAAGCACCCTTATTGCACGTATGATAAATCTTTTCTCCTTGTATCGAAATAGGGATGCGATTTAACTAACCAGAGGCTGAGACGAAATTAATTGATTGATTCTCCTAGGTGCCCTTCGCAGTAGAAACACAAAGTGAAAGTATACCATAAACCATTTATAGAAGTGATGTCAGTCTCAATGTTAGGCGGTGATATGCAGATGAAAAAACCGCTTGGGGGTATGGGGTAGGCGGTGATATGCAACACCTTACAGATGAAAAAACCGCTTACAATTTATCTTTTTACGTTCATAGCTTTTCTTTTAGATATTTATATACCTAAGAAATCTAAAAATAGCTCACAAGATAAATGGTATGATATTTATGTTTGGATTAAAAACGCATAGGCTTCAGGCAATTTGCAGAAGAAAAACTATTCAAGTAAAACTGATACTCATCAAACTAAAGGTATTAAGCATAACATACTTCTTATTTTTGGAGTGATTGATTGTTTGGATCGACAAACATCTGAGTTGCAAGCATATGCGTATGTATAATTAGAAAATACGTTCCTCTCCATCGATATAATTTATTATTTTGAGAGAGTTACACTTATTTTTTAAAATTTATTTTCTTTTATTTAAAGTGTAGAGTGCTATGTTCACCCCATATCTCCTTTTTGCTTCAATTGTCCTTTTTCTTTACGTTACGTACTTAAAACTCTAAACATCAATAATATAGGATGGAAATGTAACATTAGACAACTGCACTTTCAATTTGAGAAGTAACAACTAACCTTCGCTACAAGTTTTAATAAGAGATATGAAAATCCTTTCTTTATGATCAGGGATATTTTTTCCCCTTCTTTTATACTTTCATATTTTGAGTGGTTTCTAAAGAAGAACTAGAGAGGAAAAGGAGGATACGACCATACGGGAATACCTCTCATGTCTTCCAAGTCAGTGGTGTTAACGTAGAACATTGTTTTTTAATGATAAGAATTTGGAGAACATTTATCTATCTTCTTGGAACAATTATTAAATTATTTTTTCGAATATGTGTCAGCTCAATTGAGGGCCTAACAAAGCAAAGACAGACGGTGACACGGATATGGATGGTTTCCCTTTCTATCTTCCCAACTCATATAAATGATCGACCCTTTCTTTTTTTATATCCAATTTTCCGGCTTATGCCAGATTATTTTTGGAGATAGTAGTCCCGATCCCTCAGCACTACTACCAGTAAATTGCGAGTTGTGCATGAATGACCATGGTTTGAGAACAGAGCAACTGATATCACCTACAAGGTCCTACCCCAGAAGAGAGCAAATTGTTCCCACCAGGGTTCGAACCCACGCCACAGGCCTACAACTGAATTTTAAGTTCCCCTCCTTTGTCATCCAACTATGCCCCGGGGAACAAGATCGACCCTTTCTTTCCTTTCACGAAGAATTGACCAACATAGTTGTTATCCCAACTGTTTAAATTAAAAATAGCCGATATATATATATATATATATATATATATATATATATATATATATATATACTCGACTGGCTATTTATATAATGATACATTTCTTCATCATAAACGGGCCGATAATATAAATGAAATTTTTATAGTGTTAAATTATCTAAACGACAAATACAAATAATTATGTTTAAAAAGTAAAATAGCTAAATTGGAGGAGAAAGATGGATTATCTATCATAACAAATCAAATTTACTAGATAATAAAAAAAATATACGGTTAATAAGTGTAAATTATGTTAATGTTGGATTTGATGTTGTGATATTTGACTCAATATATCTCATGAAGTATTGATTTGAATGTATAAGAATGTTGGAACAAATGTTGCACAACATTCAGACCAATATTTTCAGAACTGATTTTGCCTTACTTCACGTAATGATTACTATGTGGTAAATATGATTTGGCAAGGTTAAAATGAGTTGGTAAACACATGTGAAGAACGAATCAAGGCTGCTGCTTTTTGTGAGGAACATGTTAAAGTTGTTAGAGGTTTTTACTCCTTGATCGTCTCCAACAAAACCTACCAGCTGCCCACCTTTTCTTCAACCTCCACAACCGATCGATGAGATTTTCAAGAAAAACTCTCTACTATAAATAGAGAGGCTACTATAGTGAATCAATATCCAGAACCAGAAAGTAAAAATACCAAGAGAGCTCTCGGGATTTCATCTCAAAAATTTGGATCACCAATGTTGTCTGAGTGTGTTGACAACATTTTGTCCAACATTACAATTGTTGTTTTAGATTATAGATTAGTTTTGTATGGAGCGATGTAATGAGAGGTTGTCTATGTCTACTTAGTTAGATTTTTCAGGCAGAAGTCATCTGCGACTTCAACTTTTAATTCATTTCTGTTTTATCTTGTAAATCTGTAAATAAAGGAATTTGTCTATTTGTATATAATATATATACAATACACTTGGTCATTGACCATCATAAGTTATATAATATATATAACTTATGAAAATTTAAAACATTTGTGTTCTTTAAATTTCTGTTGCATTTACTTTTCAAGGTTTTCTGTTTTGCTAAGTGTTGTTACTGGTGTCGGACGACATAATTGCCAATATTCGGAAACAGAATTGACATTCGATTTATTTCATCTCTTGTTTTTACTTTTCATAGCATTTGACACCCTTCAAGTGGTATCAGAGCCGACACTTAACGTAATAAGTGCTTGCTCATGTTGTCATACGCTATGGATCCGGGAAATCCAACTACTGGTAAGCTTCTTATTTTAGATGGATCAAATTATGCCTATTGGAAGATTCGATCACGTTCTCATATCAAATCAATTGATGTTATGGCATGAAGATCTATAACCAATGGGTATCTTGTTCCAATGTTGCCACCAGATGAGGAATGTGACATTCTTGTTAAATCTGAATCTGAACGGACTACGGAAGAAACCAATAATGCTAGCTTTAACGAAAAAACCTTAAATGCAATTTTTGGATGTGTTGATATGTATATGTTCAAACTCATTCAAAACTGCCCACGGCTAAGGAGACATGGGATACTTTACAAATTCATTGTGAATGTAGCTCAAGTGTTCGTCGAACAAAGCTACGCATGCTCATGAGTAAATATGAACGTTTAAGGATGGAAGAAGCGGATGATATTAAATCTTATTTTGAAAAGTTGATTGACATCTCAAATGAATGTCAAGTGCTTGGTGAACCATTAACCAACACTCAACTTGTTGAAAAGGCTCTCCGCTCCCTTTCTGAAAAGTTCAATTTAAAGATTTATGCTATGAAGAAGCTCACAATCTTGCCACAATGAACCTTCATACCTTGATGATCATTCTCAAAACTTATGAGATGAACATTAATAATCAAAAGGAATTGTATAAAAGCAAGAATGTGGCACTTCAAGTTCAATCCTCGGAGAGTCAAATCGAAGAAGATGATGGGAATCTTGAAGAAATTGGTGATGGTGCAAATGTTGCCTTACTCACTTGAAAATACAATTCGATGGTGAGGAAGTTCAACAATCAAAGAAATCATTCTAAATCTAAAGAGCACCAAAACCAAGTCTTCAATCAAAAGTCTACTAGATTCCTTTCAAATGTACAAAAAGGAAATCAACTAAGAAGAACCAACTCAGATCGTACCAAACTTGATCCCAAATAGCTTGAGTCTGTGCAGTGTCATGCATGCTATGGTTGAGGTCACTATGCTAACGAATGTGCAAACACTCTTAGAAAATTTGGTAAGAACCTATGTGTTTCTCTTAGTAATGATGAAGGAAAAGAGGAAGGAGATCGTGAAATTGAAACACAAGCAATGCTGGCTACTTTTTTTGAACGGTCTCTATCAAATAATGAAGATGTCGTACACAATGTTGTCTCATATGCCACGATATTTACTCCAACATCAGCAACGATATCAACATCCTCAACGACATTCGAAAAGTATGAATTCTTTAACTATTCTGATGTAAATTGCTTTAGTAGTTCTATTTCTGTTAGTGAGGCTATATGGATCAAGTTGAATGCAAAGATGATATGATTAATGAATTACAAAGTATTTGTAAAGCCTTAATCATAGAATTCAATCAACTTGACAAAAAGGTAAAAATCTTTAACTCATGAGAATTTAGTATTAAAAGGCACGGTAACCCGACTTGAGGTTGCACTTACCAAAAAAGATATTGAATTTGGTAAGATCCGTGCAAAATTGGATTTAGCCGAAGCAACCTTCTGTAATCTCAACACATGGACTTCAAAATTGAATGAGATACTCAAATTTAGTAAAGCTTCACATGCAGGAATTGGGTACGAAAACTCTCTTAAAACTATATGCTCTAATCTCTTTGAGAAAAATGAGAAAATATGCTTTGTAAAAGAAAAATGAATGAATAATAAGTTCTCATATATGTCAAAGAATATGAAGTTTGTGTATCATCACTGAACTTCCCTAGACACTTAAAACCATAATGTTTCAAACTTCAAGATTATGTGAGCAAAATGTTGTCCAACATTCCGGATAACAATCGAAGCAACATTTCTGAGCCAAAAGGTAAAAATGTTTTAAGAAAGTTTGGGTTCCTAAAAATGGTGTAACATGTAATGTTGCTATTACTGCATTAAGAACTAACATTTCAGGTTCTTGGTACTTTGATAGTGGATGTTCTCACCACATGACATGTACAAAAGGTTTCCTAAAGAACTATGAGTCATTCAATAAAGGAAACATGACTTATGGAGGTGGCAGTAAAAGCAAAATAATTGGAAAAGGGATCTTGGATGTTCCTGGATTTTCAGCCTTAAGAAATATCTTACACGTCGAGGGCTTAATGGCTAATTTGATTAGTATAAGTCAACTGTGTGATGACGATCTTGAGGTGAAATTTAATAAGAATACCTATAAAGTTACAAATGAAGCAAATATATGTGTCATGACAGGTACTAGAACATGTGATAATTGCTATCTTGCTGGAGGATAAAAAATATGCAATAATGCAAAGGTCGATGACACAACACCATGACATCAAAAGTTGGGGCATGTCAACTTTCTCAATTTAGAAAAATTGGTCTTATTTGAATCAGTTAGAGGCATACCCAAACTTAGCCATAAAGGTAAAACGGTTTGTGAAGATTGTTTGAAAGGTAAGCAAGCTCGTGTCTCACATAATGTTGTCCAACACGATGGACAACATTCAGGTACGTCTCACTGTTTTCAATTGTTACATATGAATTTAATGGATCCAATTGAAGTAGATAGTATAAGAGGCATGAAGTATTTCTTTGTGATAGTAGATGATTTTTCTAGATATTCTTGGATATATTTTTTGCAAGAAAAATCACATACGTTTGACATGTTTAAAATCTTACACTCTATAATTAAAAATTTATTCTATTCTCTTATTTTTCGGATTAGATCCGACCATAGAAAAAAATTTGAAAATAGTCCATTCACAATTTCTTATGAGAAAAGGGGATTTTTTCATGGGTTTTCTGCACCCAACACTCCTCAACATAATGGGGTTGCAGAACGAAAGAATAGGACATTGCAAGAAATGGCTAAAGTAATGCTTAGTTCTAAACATTTGTCAAAACATTTATGGGTAGAAGCCTTGAATTCTGCTAATCACATAGCTAATAGAGTCTATCTAAGGCTAGAAACAAATATGACACCTTATGAGATTATAAATGAAAAGAAACCAAACTTGCGTTACTTTCATATTTTTTTGGTGTATTTGTTATATTTTAAATGACATGGATCATTTGGCAAAATTTGACTCTAAGAGTGATAAATGAATTTTTGTTGGCTATTCACAAAATAGTCATGCTTATCGAGTATACAATCTGAGATCTAGAACTGTACAAGAGTTTGTAGATGTTATCTTTGATGATCTTTCTGATGTTTAAGGAAAACTATTGAAAATAGCATTATAGATACAGTAGAAAGTCCACAGATTGTAGAAGAATCGGATGTTACCACAAATGTAGCCACACCTGAAGCAACATCTGAAACAGCAATAGAGACCACAGAGGCCACAGATGAGGCGTCAAGTGTTGAATTGTTAGACCAAGTTCGCAGGGACCCCTCATCAAGGATTATGAAGAATCATCTAATGGGCCAAGTGATAGGGGGAGTTTTTGAAGGAATTAGAACAAGAGTCAAAGAACCACTCAACTATAGAGAAATGGTAAGGTATGTGTGTATGTCAACCATATACCAAGAGGTTAGTATTTCTTATTTTATATCTACATTAGAACCAAAGAATGTTGTAGAAGCACTTAAAGATAATTTCCGGATACAAGCAATGCAAGAAGAGCTTGAACAATTTTCTCGCAATAAAGTCTGGGACTTAGTTCCACGTCCAAATAATACAAATGTAATTGGAACTAAGTGAATTTTTAAAAATAAATCGGACGAATCGGGAACAGTTGTTAGAAACAAAGCACGTCTAGTTGCACAAGGTTAACTAGAATAGATTCGATTAGACTTTACTTGTTATTGCTTGTTGTTTGAAAATTACTTTACACAAAATGGATGTAAAAGGTGCCTTCTTAAATGGTTATCTAGACAAGGAGGTATATGTTAAACAACCAAAAGCATTTAAATATCCTTACCATCCACACTATGTGTACAAGCTTAAAAAGGCTTTGTATGGGTTGAAACAAGCCTCTCGTGCATGGTATAGTCGTTTAACTAACTTTCTTCTTGAATTTGGTTTTAACCGTGGCGAAGCTGATAGTACTTTGTTTAATAAATGACACGGTGTAGATATTATAATTACTCAAATCTACGTGGATGACATATGATAGACGACTATTGATTTACTAGCAATATTTTGATTTTGTACTGTGATAATTTGAGTGCTATAAATATTTCCAAAAATCCAGTTCAGCACTCACGTACAAAACACATTGATATTAGACATAACTTTTTAAGAGATTTGATTGAAAAACAGCTAGTTCAAATTGAACATGTTGACACTCTTCATCAACTAGCTGATATTTTTACAAAAGCTTTGGACCATGAGAAATTTTCTAGCTTGAAGAAATCTCGTGGTCTTTGTAATCTCTAAAAAAGCATTTTTGGTGAATGTCGGTTGAAATATTGTCTAACATATCGGGTGACATTTACCTATGTTATATCACTAACTGATTATTACTATTGTATGATGCATAACTTTTGGTCACACAAGCATGATCCTTCAATAACAATATGTTATCAAAGTGATATCGTTCTCTGCGATGATATATATAGATATATATATATATATATATATATCATAAAAAAGAGTATCAAAATAAGGCAAAGCCTTTACAAATATTTGGCAACTATGAAAAATGGGCAAAGCCCGTGAAAAGATATTATTCCTATTCTATATGAGTATCGAGTGCTTCAAAAGAGATTTGAGAAATGCCATAAAAGTATTCTTATTTTTTAAATGAAAAATTCTTTTATATGTGTTATATGATTAGACCAATGACACGATAGAAAAATGTTACATTGGTCTAGTGGTCAAACTCATAAACTACGTATAAAATGTGTCTTCATTTGTTGCCAAAATGAAAAGTTCTTGTGGGATCAAAATACTTGTGTCGTCCAAAATGGTGTCAACATTGTTGTTATCATTTTCAGAATGTAATATATGTTGTGATGTTGTGCTTATCTGATTGTTGAAATATCATATCTTACTCCCTATTATATGCCTTGTTTATAGGAATTTCAAAATTTAAAATGATAAGATTAAATTATATTCCTACCGTGATGGTTATTTTTTTAATATTTTAGGTGTAAGTTATTGTGTAAAAGTGAAACACCTAAAACTATGGGAGTCCTGTTGCTAAGAAAAGGTTTGTCATGTATATAAATATTCCTCTCATTTGTTATTGTTTCAAAAACAACAAAAAAAAGGGAAAAAGTTCAGCGGGTGTATATCGTCCTACCAACCCAATGAAAACATCAAATCAAACTCCAATCACTTTCACAAACCCTAATTCCTCAAAAACCTCTCCTCAAGTCTCACCGATGAAAACTTCTCCAATGTCAGAACAAGTGTCAACCAACATTTCATCCAACACTCTCATGAGCATTAGCCCTCCGTCAAATACACCTCAGCAATCAGGCTAGTCTTCTTCCTCAAATCTCCCTGAGGATCTTTCTAAAGCAATATTGTTTAAAGGTTTTGATGAACCTTTAGATATCAGCTATCCTGGAGACAATAATAACCTAATAGATGTCGATCAAACTTTTGATTTCTCATCTCTAGGTAAAAGGCCAAGGTCATGTACTTTTCTTACTCGCCGACCGAGTAGAGTGTTTGAGAAAACAGTCCAAAAAGGTTTGAGTAGCAAAAGGCCTAAATGTGAAACATCTAAACCCGCTTATTCAAGCAGTGATAGTGAATATACAGACTCTGTTTTCTCAACTGAGGAAGAACCATTTGCTTCTGAACAACCAAGTGTGCCTTAAGAAAGGGAAATCTCAGATGAAACCCCCTTGAAACAATTTTATCCAAAGGGAGTTCCCAGGACTACAAGGACAAATGTTGCTCCAAATATTGTCACAGATGCCACAACATCTCAGACAATATTTCAGTCAACATCAGAAGAGACACACACCACAACATCCTCCAACAGTACCAAATCCATCAATTCAGACATGTCTGATTCAGACATTGAGGTATCTGTTTTCTCAGATAAATTATATTCTAAAGCTAACCATGATATGTGGTACTTTTACAAGAATAGAATAATTAGGCCCGAGAGAGTGTTAGATATTGCTTTCTGTACTGAATATGGTTTGGTAGAATTCTTAAAGGACAGACAACTTCTTGGTTCTGTCACTGAAAAAGAATCATATGTTGATGAGATAGTAAGGTTATTTTATGCCAATTTAAGCTCTGCTATAGAGGATAACTCCTCAAAGAAACTTGAGAAGGTATATCTCTATAACAAGGTATACCTTTTTACGCCTGCTATCATAAATCAATGTATTAGTCAAAATGTTGGAGATAATGTTAGAGAAGCTGAACATGTGATAGACAATAAGGATGAAGTAATTGAATACCTCACTGGAGGTTTAATGAAAAAATGGATCCCTAGATGTCCAGCCTCCAAACTAACATCCATGTTTTCCACCATCCACAAAATTGCTATTCACAATTGGCTTCCTTCAATCAATTGTGACATCTGTACGAGCCACCAGGCAACTCTTTCGCTCTATAGGGATCGGGCCTTTTGTATAAAATTGGGAAATGTTTGAAAGTTGATTTGGAAAAAATGATATTTCATCAAATTGCCAACTTGACTGAGAAAAAATCAACTTCAATCCTTCATTTTCCCTCGCTGATCTACAAAGTATTAACCACCCAAGGCTTTGAGCCTAAGAGAGAAGACACTTTAGGAAAGGCTCATGAGTTTTATACTATAAACAGAGTCATCGACTTGCCCTGGAAGAAGGAAGCTGAAAGTGAAAATGTTGTCAGAAATGTCACCAACATTCTGGGCAACACTGGTCTAGGACAGTCTACACTGTCTACAAAATGGCTTGTGAATCACATTGCAAAAATCAACCAACAAATTGCAGAAGTTGATGCTGCAAGGAATTCCCTGATACAAGCTAGAGACCATTTCATGATGCTACTTTCTTCACAAAAAGGGGGAGATGATGCTGATGAAGGGGGAGGAAGCTAAAGTTAGTGCAGAGGAAGATGAAGTTGTTATGCATTGGTAGAAAGTTGCTGGAAGCTGCGGCTGCTGTATGATGAGCAAGGAGGAAGCTGAATGATGTTGCTCAACCTAAGCTATAAATGTTTGTTAAATGTTTTGATGGATTGATGTGGATATTTGTTGACAATGGTTTATTTCTATTCGTGCTTTGTATATATTAGATGATGTGGGTATATATGTGCTCATATTTTGTTTTCTCTAATCCTATGAATTGGTATACACATAGTTGCTTGTATGCCATCACATGTTAAGGGGGAGCATGACCTTGAAATTATTGATCACAGATGTCGGACAACATTTGTGACAACACCATAAGTCAACTTTACTTTTTAACGAGTTTTGTGAAGAAATGCAAAAAGGGGGAGATTGTTAATGTTGGATTTGATGTTGTGACATTTGGCTCAACATATCTCCTGAAGTATTGATTTGAATGTATAAGAATGTTGGGACAAATGTTGCACAACATTCGGACCAACATTTTCAGAACTGATTTTGCCTTACTTCACGTAATGATTACTATGTGGTAAATATGACTTGGCAAGGTAAAAGGAGTTGGTAAACACGTGTGAAGAACGAGTCAAGACTGTTGCTTTTAGTGAGGAACAAGTCAAAGTTGGTAGGGGTTTTTGCTCCTTGATTGTCTCCAACAAAACCTACCAGCTCCCACCTTTCCCTCAACCTCCACAACCGATTGATAAGTTTTTCAAGGAAGACTCTCTACTATAAATAAAGAGGCTACTACAGTGAATCAACATCAAGAACCAGAAAGTAAAAATACGAAGAGAGCTCTCGGAATTTCATCTCAGAAATTTGGATCACCAATGTTGCCTAAGTGTGCTGACAACATTCTGTCCAACATTACAATTGCTATTTTAGATTCTAGATTAGTTTTGTATGGAGCGATTGTAAAGAGAGGTTGTCTATGTCTATTTAGTTAGATTTTTCATGCAGAAGTCATCTGCGACTTCAACTTTTAATTCCTTTCCGTTTTATCTTGTAAATCTGTAAAGAAAGGAATTTATCTATTTGTATATAATATATATACAATACATTTGGTCATTGACCATCATAAGTTATATAATATATATAACTTATGAAAATTTAAAACATTTGTATTCTTTAAATTTCTGCTGCATTTATTTTTCAAGATTTTCTATTTTGCTAGAGTATTGTTACTGATGTCGGATGATATAATTGCCAACATTCGAAAACATAATTGACATTCGATTTATTTTATCTATTATTTTTACTTTTAGTATCATTTTACACCGTTCAAATTAAATTTGCTATAAATCGTAGTGTTTATCCTCTTTTCAAGTTAGTGACACTATATTCAAGGCATTCATTTGAAACCAACCATACAAGAAGATAATATTGAATATGAGGATAAGGCAAACAGGCAGGACATATTCAATTGAGAATTATTTTCATTTATCTATGTTTGTTGTGCTACCTATTCAACTCTCGACACGTGTACAGCTTTTTTATGCTGATCTTGTTCTATCTTGATCTGGTATCACCAATTTCTGTGTACTTCCCTGTCACGTATGTCCCAAAAGTGAAAGTTAACTAAATCCACAATTTATCTTGTTCCGCAAGTCTACCTCTAAGTGTTTTCTCAGCATTCAAAAAAATCCCATGTTCTTTTGCATGCTTAATAGAACTAAAAGACCAAAGTTTTTTGCTGACTCTGCTTCTTTTCACTTTTTTTCTTGTATATTTTCTTCTTACATTTCAAGAATTACTTACACAAAATGGGTGATGGCAAGATTAAGATGTCTCAGGATCAATGGTTTCAATGTGGTAATAATTTGGAAAATAAAGATCATTCTTTATGGATGATTAATGAAGGAATTAATAGCCTATCGTCTTCGTCAATTGGAGAATCAACGATCTCGAGTGTATCTTGTTCTTCTTCACTAGAAGAAATAATGGATGATGCATCCTCACCCGCTTCATGTATTTCATCTTCTTTTGATGGGGCTTTGTGTGATTTATCAACCCTTATGGCACAATTACCAATCAAGTAAGTGACTTAAATTGAAATAATTTAACTTATATACACTACCGGTGTAACTGAATTTGTCTACTTTATTTTTCCGGTACTAATTCACTTTTTAAATGATATGATCACCTCTAGTTAGGTCACTATTAGTGAATAAATGTTAATTTAAAAAGAAAAGAACTTGCTATGAATTAAAAAATTTAGTCTTGAGTTCGAGCTGTGAAAATAGTTACTATTGCTTTCATTAGGATAGGTTGCAATGGGCGCGGCCCTCCTTGAACTCTACTATCGCAGGATATTTTTTGATGTATTGAGATGCCCCTTTTTTAGTTTTGTGTAAAATATATTCTGCCGCAAAGAAGTCATAAATATTATTACCATAGTCTTTAACGGATAATCTCAATTTAAATTTAATTGTACATTCCAGCAGAGAACGATCATGCGTGTTCAATTTATCTCTTTCAACCTAAATGCCATGAGATTGGGCTCTTTTGTTCCGACGAATTTGAACTTGAAAATGAAAGTGCGTGTTATAATTGTAATATTATCTGAGACTAAATGTTTACATCTTTGGATGTATGAATGCAGGAGAGGGCTTTCGGAGTATTATGAGGGCAAATCAGAGACATTTACATGTTTGGCAAGAGTGACAAGTGTAGAAGATCTTCCAAAGAATGAAACTAGGAAAATGAAGGTCTACAAGAGTTCTTACAAGTCATACACTCTTCCTAAGCCAATCATATTGAAGAAAGCTTCGAGGAGCTCATTATTATCATCTTCTTATACTACTAGAAAGTCAAATTCTTCTATCAGCAGGAGCAGACCCCCTCTAATTCCTGTACAAAGAACCTAGTTTAATTTTTTGTTAATTAGATATATGATCACCTTATTATGTTAACCTTAATTATTACATTTTGTTAAGAGTCCCACATCGGATATGGAATGAAAACATGGACTCCTTATATGGGACTTGGACAATCCTCATCTTACAAGCTAGCTTTTGGGTTTGAGTTAGGCCTAAGATCCATTATTTACATGGTATCAGAGTCAGACTCATTCCAATTCTTTGTTCACCGGTGTTGAACCCCCAAATTATATTATTCACGCTCCAGTTAACAAGGTCTGGGGCTGCGGGGAGTGTTAAGAGTCCCATATCGAATATGGAATGGGAACATGGAACATGGACTCCTTATATGAGATTTGGACAATCCTCACCTTACAAGCTAGATTTTGGGATTGAGTTAGGTTCAAGATCCATTGCTTTACACTTTTAACTAAGATATGAAGAATTTACGAATTTTGAAGACATGGTATTATGGTTACTAATTCTGACTTGGTAGCCCAAGTGTGGTTGCCGCACCTCTCTTCTATGGAAGTCCCTATTTTTAATCTTATTCAAAATTATATTTTGCAATTTCTTAATCCAATTTTTAATGTCTAAGTGAGCTTAGAACAAATAATGAGGCTCTAAAGCATACACCTTAGAGAAAATTACGCTTTATTTTTATTTTAAAAATATTTACGCCATGTATTCTATGCTTTGAGCTTGTTTGTTATTCGATTTAGTCCCATATTTGTATATAAACACGCTACTACTAAACGTTTTGGGCTGCCATTGACTCATTCAGTTTGGAGAGTCTCATTGTAAAATGGAGCCCAATGATACAGGTGGAGTTTGATTATACGATGGAGCCCAATGACAAATGATGGAGTTCCATAATTGTAGGATGGAGCCAATGACAGATGGAGTTGGACTACTTATGAATCTTTCAGCTTTAATTAGATCTACTATGTTATGCTCTGCCATGAGATCCTTCAATAGGGTCATTAGCATTTATGTCCCTATTTTGTGCTGGTTTTAAATTTTTATGCATAGTAATAAATACTTTCTTCCATTTTAATTTATACGAGGGTTGATCTATTTGGAGAGTCAAACAATTCTTTCATTAATTTAATTTCAAATATAAATTTTTAAAATATTTTACAATTAAATTTACATATTTAAAAATTACATAAAAAGTACTATAAATCTGCAAGTTAATAATTCACAACATATAAAAAGAGTTAGAGAAAATTTTAATAAAAGAAAGAGTTGTTTGACTTGCCAAATAGGTCAACCCTCATATAAATCAGGACTGAGGGAGTAACTTTTTTGCAGGACATAAATTTAATAACTTTTTTGCGGGGCATAAGTTTATATTTTCGCATCATAATATCTCACAACTTATTCACCGCATGACGTTGCCCTTAAAAGAATGTATGTCCCTCTAGACATAAGTTCAATTGTCAAAGGGCAAAAAATTAAAGATCACCCCATTTGTTCCGCAAATCGTGCAATTTGTTCCCTTCGATTCACCGCTTCAGGCTATAATATTAAATTAAACTTAATATGTATTAATTAACTATGATGTAGTAATATAATTATATCTTAAGATATATTTCATGTATTTATTAGGTTGGTATAGCTATCGAGTGTGATCGTGTGAGTAAGTTTTTTACCTCTGTAGAAAATGAAATTGAGTGTTTTCTATGGTAAATACATACGCAATGTTGATATGAAACTATATAAACAACCTATGTGATGTATCTACTGTGAGTAAGTTTTTTACCTTTGTAGAAAATGAAATGGTGAGTGTTTTCTACAGTAAATACATACGCAATGTTTATATGAAACAATATAAACAACCCTATGTGATATATCTATTGATATATATTCCCTCACCTCATTTTAAGTGTTTTACTTTTTTTTTATTTGTTTCAAAAAAGTGTCTCTTTCCGCATTTAGTAAATTGATAATTCAAAGATCCTATGTGATAAGTTTATAACTACAAGATAAAGAATATTTTAATATATTATATCACAAGATTCAAAAATTTCTTTATTTTTTAAATTTCGTACCTAATCAAAGTAAAATAATTAAATTAGAACTGAGTAGTATAAACCGAATGCAAATAAATTTTACACGCATTTCTAAAGCCGGGCACCCACACTTTCACGAATCTCAAAATGAAAAAATAGAGGAAAAGGGGGAAAAGGAAGTTCCTCTTAGAAAACAAAGAAAAGAGTAAGGTATGCCACACTTGTAGAGTATGTCCGAACATCTTGATAGATTCCACTACTTTTAGGTATTCAAATTCAATTGATACCTCCTCTCAGTATGTAAAAGATATTCTCGATTTACATGCTTTACTCTTTTCTTTTAATTTTTTACCACAGATCTTTCACTAGTAATTTATTTTGGCCCTCTCATTCTTTATCAGAATTGTTGAGAAACAACAAAATGTTTCTTTTGTCCCTTCCATGTGATTGAGAAATAAAAAAGGGCTTTTAACATACTTGATAGATTGGTCAAAAATAATTATAGCCGCTAGCTAATACATATTAATTATGTATAAAATATGTATATTATATATTATACAAAAAATATATAGTTACTGGTTATTATTTTGATGAACGTTCTATATAAAGTAAAAATTCTAATAAAAGATTGATTAATATATTTAAAATAATTATGCATTTACACAATAACGTCTAAGTGAATCCTATTTTGTGTTTTTTTTCTTGGTTTTGATTGAATCATTCCATTCTCTTGGACTTCTATCTAGGTGGGAAAAATGGCACGTTCCAAGAAGGTCAAAGTGGGACTTTTGTGTTTATTAGCTTCTCTTTGAACTTCATCTAGTATTTCATCGAAATTATCTCTTAGGGAGTTATAAAGGAATGGAAAATGGACTGTATTTCATGTATCATTTGACTAAACAACAAATTAGCCGTTTCTTTCAAATTATGTTTTGATTAGATCCAGATTAACTCTCCATCTCTCTCTCTCCCACAACCACACTCTTTTCAAAATTCAAAGTTTGAAATGTCACTACGAGGATATGGGAGATGGGACTACTTATAAAACAATACTCCTATTTCAAGTAACATAGCTTTTCGTGTTAATTAATGATTAAACAACCCTACATAGATCCTTAGATAAGGTTATTTAATTATAGTATAGGACGAGACCACGTTAAGTGACGAAAGCAATGCGTTTCCCAGCAACTAATCCACATGTCCCTTGTCTTTCTCCTTGTCCTTCTTCTTTTGAGCAAACATATATTGTACCACTTCATAACAGACATGCTACTTAATTAGGGTTACTGGTTCATTAATCCTTCTGTTACTACATAACAAGTGTTGTTCTTTGCCTCGACACTATAAGAATGTATTAATCTCCATAGGCAGATCTTTTTCATTAATACAAATATATATGGTGTGTATAAAATGAATCCTAATTGAATGAGGATCTATATTTTACACAATTACAAACCAGTATTAATTACATAATATACGACGAATATATGGTAATATATTCGCTATCACACCCCTCAGTCGGAGCGGGAGGAGGCCGGATGCTGAGACTAGATCTGAAGTCTAGGAACAACTGCCGAGGAAGCCCCTTAGTGAAAATATTTGCATACTTATACGAAGAAGGCGCATGCAACACCTTCACATGACCTATAGCAACCTTCTCACGAATAAAATGTATATCCATCTCAATGTGTTTGGTTCTCTGATGCTGAACCGGGTTATGAGATAAGTAGACCGCAGATATGTTATCACAGTAAACTATAGACGCCTTACATACGGAACAATGAAGCTCCAAGAGGAGGTTTCGGAGCCAGCAGATTTCAACAACAACGTTTGCAATAACTCTATATTCTGCTTCTGCACTCGATCGGGAGAGTGTGGCTTGCCGCTTGGCAGACCATGAGATGAGATTATCTCCTAAGAACACACAGTAGCAGGACGTGGAACGTCGCGTGTCTGGACAGCCTGCCCAATCGACGTCCGTATATGATATCAACCTGGTCGGTGCAGAGGGGTAGAGATGTAATCCATAATCAAGAGTGCCCTTAACGTATCGAATGATACGTTTAAGAGCTGTAAAAGTGAGGCTCCCTGGGGGCATGCATAAATAAACACACTTGCTAAACAACATATGCAATATCAGGTCTGGTGAATGTAAGATACTGAAGTGCACTTGCGAGACTCCTATAAAGAGTGGGGTCAGAAACCGGATCACCGTCAACAACACTGAGTTTCGACTTCGAGTCTACTGGGTAGACATAATCTTGCAGTTTTCCATTTTAGCCTTGTACACAATTTCTTCCACATACTTACGCTGACACAAGAACATAGTATCTATATATCTAGTCACAGAAATTCCCAAAAAGTAACTCAACTTCTCCAAGTCTGTCATAGCAAATTCAAATTTGAGTAGTGTAATGATCTCATTTTTCAACACAGCAGAGAAAGCAGTCAGAATAATATCATCCACATATAATAACAAGTATGCAGTGTCACTACCTCGATGAAAAAGAAGTGAATGGTCATTTTTGTTGCACATGAACCCAATCTGCATAATGTCAGTGGCGAAGTGCTCATACCAAGCCCTGGGGGCCTGTTTCAATCCATACAATGACTTACGAATATGGTAGACATAATGAGGAGCCTCTGGATGTACAAAGCCTGGCGGTTGGTGCATGTAAACAATTTCTTTCAAATTCCATCTAAGAACACATTTTTTACATCAAGTTGATTAATCGGACAATTCTTAGCCATAGCGATGCTCAGAACAGTGCGAATGGTAGCCAGTTTAACCACCGGACTAAATGTCTCACCACAATCAATACCCTTCTGCTGCCCATTTCCATTAGCCACAAATCTCGCCTTATGGCGGTCAAGATCACCACTGTCTCTGAATTTATGACAAAAAGCTACATACGCCGAATCACATTAACCCTATCCGTCTTTGGAACCATATCCCAAGTTTGTTATTTTGTTAAAGCATTAAATTCCTCACGCATGGCTGCATTCTAATTCGAGTCAAGTTTGGCTAATTTTAGGTTTTTAGGAATTGGGGATATAGTTTGAGTGGATATGTTAAAGTGAACTTTGAGTTTGAAAATCCCGTGTGGAGCACGAGTTTCCATTCTGTGCGTGGGGGCAGAGGCTGTTTTGGCAGAGTGGTAGGGTGAGGTCTGGCAGTGTCTCGGGTCAAATATCGACGACAGTAAGGATGTCGACGGGGCAGTGGCACTAGTGGGTGGGTGTCGGGGCTGATCGACGGGATTGGGGAGCATTGGGTTCGATTCCAGTGACCGGTGTCGGGAGGGAGTGTCAGCAGGGTTGGTTGTTGGGTGACTATGATGTATTGGCAGTAGGTTAGTAGTTGGGTTGAGGTGTTCGACGGGAGGGTGATTGTCGGGTAACGGTGATAATTGGGTTATCGAACTGGTAGACCAGTGGGTGGGGGAAGCAGTGGCGGTTTGGATCAGCGTCGTAGGAGGGATTTTCGACGTTGGTACCGTAACCTTGGTACAGTGACGGAACAATGGGGACGGTGGCACGACGGAGTATGGTATGGATGATAGGGGATGCATCGGACTCGTCGAGAAAGGTATAATTTATGTTCCGTAATTTTTGAATGTTTGCAAATAGTAAGATTGTTTCATCAAACGTGACATGACGAGAGATTATGATCTTACGTGTAGACATGCCATAGCGCAAATACCCCATATGATTGGACAGGAAGCCTAAAAAGACGAAGGGAGTGGTGCGAGGTTCTAGTTTATGAGTGGTCATGGAGGCAAGATTCGGGTAGCAGAGGCAACCAAAAATCCGAAGGTGATCATATAAGGGGATCCGATAGAATATAATTTCGGTGGGGTTCTATTGTGAAGAGTGCGGGTAGGCATATTAAGAATGTATTATACTATTTTAACGAAGAATATTGACCATCTTCTTGATCAAGAACTAAGGGAATGGAGTTCTTGATATTGGTGATGGTGAATGCCGGATGGAAAGAAGAGGGAGATGATGAAGTGGGGGTTGTGGGTGATGATTGGGGAGGAGGAGGAAGGCGTGGGAGAGGTGTGAGTAGCCATGGAAGCCATTGGAGGGGCTAAATTTTGGTTAGGAAGAGAGACAAAATTGGGGTTTGTGGGATGGGGGAGGCCGCCGGCCGAGAACTAGGGGGCGACGGTCCTGATTGAAGAATGTTTTTAGGGTTTGGCTTCTGATACCATGTAAGAATGTATTAATCTCTCTTGGGAAATATTTCTCATTAATACAAATATATATAGTGTGTACAAGATGAATCCTAATTGAATGATGATCTTTATTTTACATAATTACACCAATATTAATTACAGAATGTACGGCGAATATATTAGTAATATATTCGCTATGAGACACAATCTTTAAGAAAATTATTCACTCCTAAAAAGTAGTAATAAGTAGCTTTACTAATTTAATCTTATCAAATGCCTTGAAAGAGAAGCAGTTCTTTAATGATTTATTGATTATGTAAAACTACACTTATTTAAATAAAGGTCAATTGGAAGAAAAAAAATTAATCTCTTCTTGATTTGGTGAAACACCACTTATTATGAAATAGAAGGAGTAATTTTTTTTATTACCATAGTGTCCGTGTTAGTTTCCTATAACTCGATTAATTTCAAAATATTTACTACCTCCCACAAGCAGAGGTTGAAGGAATATGGTGACACTAAGTTCATTTGAACACATTATTTTTGGTACGAAATAAAAATTTATATATAAGAATTTCGATACGAAGTAAATATTTATGTATAAGAATTTCGATACGAAGTAAATATTTATGTATAAGAATTCACTAAAATTGCAATAAATAATTAGTGCACTTAATTAAAAAAACACAATGAGTTCAATACTAAGAACTTTAAGAAATTCATAATTAAAGTTTAAATTTTTTATTCGCCTCTCTACTCCCACCAACATAAATATTAAATAATTTTATCAGCCAAATTGAATAAATAAAAAGAAATCATCATATATTTTGTTTTTGTTGGAGTTTGAACTTAAATATCATAGATATTGGACAAAGCTAGGGTACATAAATGAGGCTCCTTCGTAGAAAAATTACATTAGGATCAATTTTATATATATTAAATCGACTTGGATTCTTCTATTATAACTTCTTTATATTTTAAATATTTTTAGTAAAAATTCTAGCTTCTCTTCTATTCTCGACCCACCTCCATTCGTTTCTAATTTAGTGTTTCTTAGCTAGTTGGAGGGAAAATTAGCTAGGATTAAGATTTCATGAACATAATATTAATCCTTTTGCACAAAGGTAGATATGGTCAAAGACGACATAATTACTGGAAGACTGTCTTTTAGGAAGAAGATAGGATGGGTGAAGAGGTGTGAATGTGATGATGCAATGGGGTACAAGTTTCAAGAGTTCCCTTTTGAACCAAAGGCCAGTGCTATCCATCAAATCAACAATTAATCATTGCTGATTAGAAATTCTAGATTTGACCATTTGCCCTTCAGTGTCCCCAAGTTTTGTATAGGTGGCTACACTTTTCTGAATTCTAAAAAGAGAAAAATGGTCAAATCTACTAGTATTGAATTATGTAAAATAATACTTCCTCTCCCTTCAAAATACGTATCTCATTTTATTTTTTAAGAGTCAAACTATATAAATTTTGATCAATAATTTAAATTATATTATTTTTGTTAACACTAGAACAATTAATGTTTGGCTAATCATGAAAACTACTTTACTTTTGTTAACACTAGAACAATAATATATGCTTGGATAATGTTTCAAATAGTGCTTCTGCTTCCGGGAAGAAGATATTCTTTTTCAAGTTCTAAAAAACTTCAATTACTGCTCAAAACACAGTTCCCTCTTAAAATTGAACAAAAACCTCAACTCTCTAAAATAAGCTTTTTCATTTTAAAAAATAATCACTTTTAGCTTTTCAGAAGCTTAACCAAACCGTCTATTACCTTATTTTTTTAAAAAAAAGCACAAACACATTAAAGTCTTCTTCGTGTATGTTTAATTTATACATTTAATTTATATTTTAATAGAATTAAACTTGATTAAAATTTTAGTTGTAGAAAAAGTATGATTAATTTGACACTTAGTTAGTTACAAACGAAAGTGCAAAACAGAACCCCAAGGTCACCACTACTATTAATAAAATGTAACAAAGAACAGTGACTAAGCCAGAAAGGATCTCACCCTTACGTATTCACTAGGGACACGTGCCATTCATCTAAGAGTGTATTGAGACTTACAGGAGCAAACATCACTTGAGCAGAACCGGTCCCTACTCTATTTATGTGTTATATTTTAATGATAAATAATAAAATAAAATTATATCTTAAACTTTTAAAATATAAATAATTTAATTTAATTTAATTATTTTTAATAATTACTATAAATAATTTGAGACGGAGGGAATATCTTTTTCATTTTCGGGTAGAATATTTACTGAATATTTCCACTAGAAATCGCTAACTAGATGGTAAAAAAGAAAACATGCGCCACCTCACACTAGAGCTGTCCAGTGGGCCGGGTCAGCTCCCACCTTACACTAGAGTTGTCCAGTGGGCCGGGTCGGGAGCCGGACCAGCCCGGCCTGCTACCCGATCCGTCCAGTCCCGATCCCCCATTAAACAATTTTTTTATCGGTGTCGGGATTTGAACTCGGAACGGGGCCTGGGATCGTCCCAATCCCGCCCCGCCCCATCCCGATCCCGATCCGTCCCCCTCCCCCTTTGCAAAAATAGTCGTTGCAACAACGATCAAATTTTAATTTTGGCCGTTGTGCAACGGCTATAACGGTCATTTTTTGTCCATATACCTCCTTAATATTTATTTTTAACACCTAAGTTAATATATTTACACTTTAACCCTATTTCTCAACTATAAATAACTCATTTTCCTCTTCATTTTTCTCACAAATCTCTCTAAACTCTCAATTTATCTCTCTACAATTCTACAAATCTTCCTACTATTAGTATTAAATATTATATCAAAGTTAAAAATTTGGGAGTGAAGTTGACAACTAGCTTGAAGATCATCGAGCAAAGTTTCAATATTCAACCTCGATTACACGTCGACGTTATGTCGGCGTTTGGTACCTTCGTTCCTTTTTTTAATTATTATTGTTACTTAATTTTAATTATCGCACTTAATTTCATTTACTTTAATTATTTATTTGTATAATTAAAATGGAAGGATTGAAACGTATGATTACGGGTAAGGGTAAATGTGCTTCTTATAGTAGGGGTAACAAGGGTAAGAGTACTTCTTCTAGTAATCATATTCCTAGTTCCGATGATTTGATTGATTTCAGTCAGATTGATGAAATTGTTTTTTTTAATGATATACCATTAGATGATGAAGTGTAGATGAACCAGACTTTAATTTAGACTAATATAGATGACACACCCACTAGTGCACCTCAACCTCAGGATCAGAGTCAGCCTGAGTCTCAGCATGAAACTGCAACTGCAACGCCTCCTATTCCCCTAGTATGAATTGAGGCCCCACACAACGAAAATTAAAATCTGCTGCATGGCATTTTTTTTTATAGGGACCAAGAGAATCAACTAGCTAGATGTAAAATTTATAAGAATGTTTATAGATTTAAAACCGGAAAAGGTCAAGGTGGGACGGGAGGTTTATTGAAACATGTACAAGGAGAGCACGCAACTAGGTGGAATCAATACAAGGCTAAAAAAATCGAGTGTGCCAATGCCATCTGAGTCGGGACAAGGTTCTCATAGTGTCCCCGACCTAGTACATGGTCAAATTAACCCGATGACGGGGGGAGTTTTTGGTCCTAAATATGATAAAAACAAAGATAAGGAAAATATGAAAAAATTAATTACGGTGGAGGGTTTGCCTTTTTCATTTCCTTCCTCTCCTGATTTTATTCATTACATTTGAGAAACATATAATCCTACTTTTAATGATTTTTCTAGATCAACTGTTAGAAGGGATGTTTTTAAATTTGCAAGTGAATATCAACAATATTTTCATTATGCACTGTATCATTTTAATGGCAAATTGGTTATCACTTCTGACATAGGCCGTAGTACTAACAATAATGATTATTTAACGGTAACATGTCATTGGATAGATCAAAATTAGTTTATGCAAAAACGTATTTTAGCATATAGATATATAGATGATAGGCACACTGGAAGTTTTATTGCAGAAAATATTAATGAAATTTGTGATTACTATGGAATAATTAATAAAGTTATGACTATTACATTAGTAAATGTTTCTTCTAATGATTATGCTATAAAACTTTTAAAACTTAGATTAACTCCATCTTCTCCTGATCATTTTCATATAAGATGTGCGTGCCCTATTTATAACTTAATTGTAAAGGATGACCTAAAACTTTTTGAAAACATTCTTGATAAAATACAATTTTCTATAAACTTTATTTTTAAAGGTAAAAAAATACAAAGACGCAAAGAGTATAAAAAACATGTCATGATTGTGGATTACCTTATAGAAAAATTCCAAAAGAAGTTTCGACTGGATGGAATTCTCTGTATGAGCAACTACTTGTTGCTTACGATTACAGACAACTTATTATTTTATTATTTAACGTCCATAATAAAAAATCAAAGGGATATGCTTGTAGATAATGATTGAGAAATTTTTAGAACTTAATGGATTTTTAGAGAAATATTATCAAGCTACTAAAGAATTTTCCGATATTTATTATCATACTGTTATTTTATATAGCTCTAATATTTTTGTTACTTAATGAATATATGCAAAAACCAACTTATAAGTCATCTATTGAAAAGATGTTTAAAAAATTTAAAAAATGCTTTTATCCTATCCCCACTATTTATATTGTTGGTGTTGTATTAAATTCAACTATTAAAGTAGACGGTTGTAAAACACTTGTAGAAACGATTTATGATTGTATATAAGTACTTCTAATAGACCCAACTGAAGAACCAACTCACAAACCAACTAAAGAAGAAGTTACGTCTAGCATACACACCGAATGCAAACAAGTATATATGTATTACCAACAACAAAGTGCAAATAATCAACCGGCTTATGTACCATCTTCTACTACTTCGCTGCAACCTTATAAAAAAAATGTGATTTCTGCTGCTAGTATTCAAGGCCTTAAAAATAAAATGTGTAGTGGTTCAACTTCTTCACAAGTTAGCGAATTTGATGTTTATGTTTTACATGGTGTTGTATCGTACGAATTAATTGCTAATGATGAAGGACAAGAAGACTTGCTGAAATACTGGAGTGAGAATGAGAAGACATTTTCGACACTAACAAAGATGGCCCGAGATGTGTTGAACATTCAAGCGTTATCAACAGTGTCTGAAACGCTTTTTCTGCAGGAAGATTTCAAATAAGAGAGCACATACATTCATTGGCGGGAGACACATTGGAGACCAACGAAGAAGAAAACTACAACTACAATGAAATCTTGTCCGAGTGAGCAGAAAACGACGTTGAAGAATTGACAAACAAATTCCAATTACAACAGAAGATGCTCAAGACATTGTGAGGAAATTCAAAAAAGTATGGTTGAATATGTAATTTTTTTAATTACAATTTTACTATGTGATTTGCAGCTTTTGCACAACACCACAAAGTTGCAATTTTGAAATTGTATTACAAAAAAATTATATTTCTATTAAATAATATAAAAGGCACAAAAACAGCATTGAGATATTTTATTACACTATCTTGTTCAATTATTGAAGTGTTTGTATATATTATTTTTAAAAATTAAGTGGCAAAAAAAATAAATCCCTATCCCGCCCAGCCCCAACCCAACCCCGTTCCGGTGGGATGTGGGACGGGACGAGACCTCTTCCCGTCCCGTCCCGTCCCGCCTCGCTCGTCGAAACTTGAGTCCCGACCCTCCTACGTCCTGCCGGGCCCCTTCCGCCGGGACCCGCCCCGTTGGACAGCCCTACCTTACACAACCTTTTTAGCAAATGTAAAAAGTGGTTTGAAGAATTACAAAAAATGTACTTTTAGCCACGTAGATTACAGTTATGAAATTTACGTTGCCTATTTTGATTCTCAGCGAAATCAGGTACCAAATCAAATAATTTCAAGAACGAATCTCGTTAAAAAACAATACAAGAACAATAGCAGAGAACAAATACGTTGGGGGGCCATTTTAATTAGTAATTTATTTTAGGAGTCAGTCTAACATATGCTATAGTATATCTCTGCAAATCTAGCAGAAATTGAGGGGAAGTAGGGCCAAAAAAATTATTCTAATAAAACTTCAAATTGAAAGGAATCCTTATACAGTGTTTAATATTTCCAAGTGACTGTTGATGATGTTATAGGAGAATATTCTTGGCCAAAACCAGTGGAATAAATTTGAAATTTGAAGAAACAAATCACTAAAAATTCTTTTATTTTTTGGCTGCATAAACAAACAATGGATAATGAATCTAGAGTAGTGCCTGCCTAATTTTGATTTGTTAATTGTCATTTTTATTACATCAGCGGGGACTAATAAGAACCTACCTAGAAGGTTAACCCCATGGGAAATAGAGAAAGCATTTTGAGAGAAGATATTTGGGAAAACATATTTGACAAAAGTATTCACAATTTTCCATACTAGAAACATGCATCTTTCTTTCCAAGACTTTGATTTATTGCTTTATGCACCACACCCCCACCACACCATAAAGGCACAAACTGAAACTCCTCATTTCGCCAAAATCAGTTTGATAAAAAAAATACTTAATCTGTTTCAAAATAAGTGTTATTTTAGATTTTTTTTTATTTTAAAATAATTGATTCTTTAGGTTTCAAAAAAAAATAAATCTTATTCTTCTAAAATTATCCTTCTTTACATAATCAAGAATCATTAAGTATTTTTTTTCTAGATATTTAATTAGAGGTATGTTAGTAAAAACACTTCTAATTTCTAAGAGTAAGCAATTACTTAAGGAGTGTGTTTGTAAATACTAAACTATATTGGAGTATTGATAAAAGGCTTTAGTTTGTATATACTGTTATTTGTTAGTGCAAAAAAAGTTTTGTATTATCTCATTTTTTAGGAGAGCCTTGGAATAACCGGTAAAGTTGTTGTCATGTGACCAGGAGGTCATGAGTTCAAGCCGTGAAAACAGCCTCTTGCAGAAATGTGAGGTAAGACTGCGTACAATAGACCCTTGTGGTTCGAACCCTTCTCCGGAACCTACGCATAACGGGAGTTTAGTATATTGGACTGCCATTTAAACTCCACTTATTATGAAGAGCTATATCTTTTAGGTTATTAAATTCTTTTACTAAATTTAAATGACACGTATTGTGTCACTTGACACATTTTTAACTGTTTTAGGAGCGCAAAATACATGCACCAATAAAATATTTAGTCGGATGTATTTTAACCCTTGAAAATTATTGTTCAACTGTAACGAAAATAAAGCGTAGTTTAAATATGAAACTTGAAAAAACATTGTAGTAATAATTTAGGAGGTTCTTTAGCAATTAACTTTAAAATGGAAGAAAAAAGATGAACTTAAACGCCCTTATTAAATTAGGGACGGACATTGAAGTCAAAAGGGCCTTTTTTTGGTCCAAGATCCTCTGGAATTAACAATTTTTGTAACTCAACAATCCTAGGATGTCTAAAGTTTCATAAAAAGCTTTCAATGGATACATTCATGAAGAAAGATTCATTCATAAAACACTGTCAAAGAATTTACACAAGCACACCATTCTATCCTAGTACTAATTTGTCACCATTTCATGTGGTAGGATAAGAGCACTAAGAGAAGTTAACTCTTCAGATTATCTTCTCTATACAAGCCATATCTTATATCTATGATTCAATGACCCAAAGCTAAGGTAGGCCAAAGGCAACAAAAAATTCTCAGAAACAGTACTCTTCTTGCACTTTAGTAAAAGACTTTTGCATTCTAACTCCACTAAAACTTGTTCTTGATGCCATTATTTCGTTCAACGACAGCCTCTTCTTTGGCCCCAGCTCAGGTCTTTGCTTTGGCGCGCTATGTGACCGTAGCTTAGCGTGAAACGACTGTGTGTTAGACATGTAATTAGGAAAATTGGCATATGGCCGGAAGTATCCGTCCCCACAAACGCTTTTGGCTGGTGTAGGTGGTGCGTTGGACCGTCCTGAACCTGCAAAACGAGGGGTACTTTGGGCAGAGGCAAACTTGCATTGTTCGTCTGCCAGAAAGCTCCAGTTAACCTCCTGAAGATGACGGCAATCTGGGATTGATAGATGGGTTGGAAGTGGACACGGGAGTGGTGATGACATAGCTTGATAATGCTGCTCATCTCCTGATTCAGACATACAAGGATTGTTCATTCTACGCGACCTTGATTTGGTCCTGTATGTGTCGATTTCTACAATTTTCGGGCTTTCATCAAATCCATCATATGACGTCTCATTCGAAGTTGAAAGCCTCTTGCTGTGGAATTCATTTCTATATTCATCAAATCTTTCCTGCAAAACCAAAATGAACAAGATAACTCATTAATAACTCCTCAATTATGACATAGTATGACAAATTAAAATAAAATAAAGGGAACTACATTCTTACAATGGATCTCCTAGCTCGAATCTCGGTTTGGAGTCTATTGCCATTAGTTATTGAACGACGAGCTTTTTGAGATCGAACAGAAGCCTGCGCTCTGATGAGCGCCTGCATACTGTGAAGAGTTGCAGCCGCTCTTTTTCGAACAAGGTAACCCCTTACCAAAGCCTGCAATTTCACTAGTCCTTTGAGAGCTCTAAGTGCTTTTCTGGCCTGCAAAAAAAAAAAGCCTACAATTAGATCTTGCATATGAACCAATATTAAACAACCTTTTCGACAATGAAACAAACGTAACATAAAACAGAATGCATAGAAAGAATTACATCACTTTTCTTGGGTAAATCAGTAGTGAGAATATTGAGGACCAACTACTGCCAGATGGATTTCAAAGTGAAAAGTGTAACGAAACTTCAACTTCACTCCAAAGACCAAAATTCAAATACCTTAAAATTTCAAATTATTGGACGGCATTAAATGGGCAAGTATTAAATAGTATAGGCAAAGACAATAATTTCATAGACCAACATGAAAAACGAAGGGCAATAGTACTGTTCGATTAAGAATGTTTGGAAGGTACTTTGCTGACATTTTAAGCAACCATCAAACACTAAATTTAAAAACTAAAAAAAAAAAAAATTCAAATAATCAGTTTGAAAAATTTGATGACTTACCAGATAACCCCTGAAAACAGTTTGAATCTTGGCAGCAGCCCATTTCTCCCGCCCACTGTTAAACATAACACCACTACCTTGGCTTGTTAATCTCACCACCGCCACGGCCGCCTGTGCCGCCGCTACCGCCGCATCAGCTGCGGCAGCTGTGGCGGCGGCCACGGCAATTGCGTGCTTACTTTGCTCCTTCTCATTCTCAGAAATGTAAGATCTCAACCAATTACTATCCACCACCGGATTACAACCCGGAAAGTCCACCGGGTTCTGACCCGACCGGGTTGAATCTTTAGACGACTTAGCAAAACTCCACTTTTTTTTGTCTCTCTTTTCGGATGAATTCGACATGTTGTCTACATTTTCTTTGTCTTTCTTCATCCCTAGCAACCCTTTGAACCACCTTGTAGCTTTCCCCATTTTTCTACACACTAAGATAAGAAAATGTAACAAATTAAGAAGAAATATAGAGAAGTGAGGGAAGTACTAGTACTAATTAAGAATTACGGAGAGTACACAAATGAAGTAAAAGCAAAGACAGAAACTTTCAGAATCTTTACATGTTGCGAGCAACGAAGTGATGAGAACAGAACATTACTGTGTGGAGGAAAAAGTTAATACAAGGCATCAAACAGTATATAATAATACCTGGGGTTAAAGATTGAATTATTATTTTTGGGCAAAAAAAATTTCATTACTGACACAACCTCGTGAAGAACTGTGAAACAAGACAAAAAGGTGTGGCAGCAAGAAATATGTTTTTTTAAAATATATATAAACTTCCCCCCACCAAACAAATAATAAACTACAGAACTAAAATCATTGAATAAGTTTGAACTAAAATTTTAAAATGGCTTCAAATATTGCCTCCTCTTGCAGTTCAAATAAGGAATTATAACTTCCACCAGTAAGAAACTGAAGTAACTTGCAATAAAGCATAATCATTTTCTTGTTCTTCCCCCCTCCCCCCGCACCCCCACCTAGACAGAATCATCTAAACTGAAACAAGTGAAAAAGTTGTAATAATCACCTATGTGGAACAAACACTCGTGTTGTTTTTCAAAAACCAACCTAGTTAATAGTATCACTTTTTAAACAACTAAATCTATCGCCCACCGAATTAAAGATTTTAAAAAGAACTAAACTTTCTTCACTTTTTTTTACCTTAAGAACAAAGATACTTTACTTTCTCTCACTATTAAGAACTCTCTAATATCACTCCTCTCTCTCTAACTTTGTGGAGCAACGTGAAACAAAAATAACTCATAAAAATACTTATAAAAATGAAGTGATACTTCACCCCCCCCCCCCACAAACCCCCAACCAAAATTTTCTAGGCTGACACAACATCCGTGAATTTGTTGTGGATATAACAGAGGCCCCATTATGAGGCTTTTGCTATATTGTTATATGGCCTTTCTTCTTAGACCCTTTATAGAGCAAAATGATTTCGTACTGTACATATTTTTTACTACTACCATTAAAAGCACTTACCAAAAATACTTGCTTGAACTTTGATCTCTTGTGTTCTGTACGTGCCCAAAATTGTATGTTAATAGAAAAAAGATCCCTCGGATATAGCTCTCCGTATCACTAGCTGATTTTTCATTGACTTTGAACGATTTGTTCAGAAAAACTTTGCCCTTGAAGATCTTGAAAATATGAGTTATATTGGAAATAACAAAGAAAATTGGGGTGTGAAAACAAACTCTGTTTTTTCTTATATATTTGGAAACACGAGGACTAAGGAGTAAAAATAGTTAAGCTAAGTGTGAAAAGATTTAATATAATCACTACAACTAATTCGAGATTAAAGCCTAATTGGTATAGGGATTTTTTTAAAAAAAATATTCCTAAAAATGCGGGGATTTTGAATTAATTAGTGGACAGTCACAAGGAGCAGCCTTTGGGATTAGGTTGGTAAAAATGGTATGTTGGTAATGGTAGCTCTCAATACTCGATTTCTCAGACTTAAAGATAGAGGTTATCTTTTCAAATATTTTGTTTTCTTTAATTGGTTCAGATACTGTAGATCTTATGAACTGCAATTACTCGTTATATTTTACTAATAGTAGTAGTAGATTTGGACATTATTTGAAAGAAAAAGATAGTAAACAATAAGAGGTACCTGTAGCCGGCTAGAGTTATAAAAATATTAGTAATATAAAAATTAGTTATATGGAAATTTGTTATTTATTATTTTATATAGTGATTAATTATATATGATTTAATTATTTAAGTACTGCCAAACCACCCCTAAGAAGAGACAGTAGCAGGTCAATTATCTAATCCAATTATGAGTATAACCTCAAATCTTAAAACTAGATATTAGTTGATCTTTCGTTCTTAATTTTCCGTGGCGTGCGATTTTCAATCGTGTAATCTAATCTTTAACATTAATAGCAATTATTAGACATTAACGTATTTTGGCGCATACCCTGAAAAAAAGAAAAGCATAAAGTAAAGCAAGTTGTCCAAATCCATCCACTTTTAAGAACCCAAAGGACCACTGATTATTTTTAAAGATGAAGTCGAGAAATTTGGTTCAGCCATTAAGCAATCGCTGTCTAATTTTCTTTTAAATTGATAGCAACTCCACTTATATCGTTCACTTCGATGTTTGTTGTAGACTTCAAGCAGACCAAATATGTCATGATAGAATTGAGTTATATCTAATTTAAGTTGCTATAGTAGGTTAAATATCATATTTACAAGCATACCAAAGATGATCGTTCAAATTGTTAAACCGTATGAAAGAATTTTGGTTAGTTTAGCAACTTAAATCCTTGACAAAAATTTAGTTCGTTTAGCAACTTAAATATGATATGAAAGGTCATGAAAAATTCTGAACCGTATGGCGAATAATTGACTGAAATAGGAAATAAAAAAAGAGTTCATTTTGGGCTTGGATTGTAGCACTTAGGGTAGGCCCGAACGACCCAAAGTTTGGTCTCTTTAAATTGGGCAATTCACACGATTACCCCTAAAATAGGGTGGTTTTTAATTTTTTTTATCCTTTAAATTAGTGGTCTTTAATATTTTTTCTTCGTCTAAAAAATTGATCAAAAATATCTTTGAAGTTGTGGGTTAAAATCTTAGCGGAGTAAAAAAGGAAAAAAATTCGCAAGGGCAAGACTTCATTAGAAAATATGCTTATTCGGCCAAAGTTGTACATAAATTATGCCTTAGGGGCATAGTTTCTATGTAATTATGCCTCCGAAAATACCTCTAAGGTTGTGGGTTCGAATCCCAACAGAGTCAAAAATAAAAAAAATCGAAAGACAAGATTTCATAGAAATTATGTCCATTCAACCAAAGTTGTACAAAAATTATGCCTTAAGGGACATAGTTTCTATGTAATTATGCCTGAAGGTAAATTTTCGTTGAAAATTAAGATTCCGGCTTCTCCGGCTAGTTACATAGAAACTATGTCCCAAGGGGCATAATATCTATATAACTTTGGCCAAAGAGGCATAATTTCTATGAAAATTTTATCTGGCGATTTTTTTATCTTCTTTTTGCCTCTGTTGGATTCGAACCTATAATCTCTGATTTAGTAGACCCGCGAATAAAAGGTATTTTGGCCCATAAATTTCATTAAATGAGAAGTAGGGGAAAAAAATTAAAGAATAGCAAATTGAGGAGTAAAAATTAAAGACCAGCCCGTATGAAGAGAAATTCACCCAATTTTTTGATAAAAAGGCCAATACATCAACGGCCACCTAAACTTGGGAAAGTGCACAAATAACCATTTGTTGGACTTCTATTTAAAGAAAAACCAAAACTTTCAACATTTAATCGCTTCAAAATCTACCTTAAACCGTTGGATTTGAAGTTGAATAATAAGTCGTAAGTTTCAAACGAAGGTTTGAAGTTAGGCTTTGGCAAAGGTTAGATTATGTCAAAATCTAACTTCAAACCTCAACGTAAATCACGCCCCACAGAGCCTAACTTCAAACCATAGTTTAAAGTTGACCCAAATGTCAGTAAATATGAGAAGTTTGAAATTTGTCAAAACTGAATAAATTTTAAATAACTAAGAAAAACTAAATATGTTTTAAATAGGGATGCTCAAAACGGTTACTTGGTGTGATTTCTACCTAAACTTGACCTCGTTTTCATTTCCTACCAAGAAAGTCAAATTACAAAAGTTTACGTGTGTGGAGAGCAACAAAAGTTAACAATCTTTTCACAAATGCATATATCTATGCGATAATTGAATTTTCATTACTCCCTCGATCTCCAAATATTTATCATTTTTTGGTTTACACGCTCTTAAGAAATAATGATTAGAAGAGATATTTTACTATTTTAACCTTAGTCTAAGCTTTCATTTCTCTCCATTAAATAAATGTGTGTTAATGACATTATCTACCGTAAATGCAAATGTATGGAATGATGTTTCAATTTGTGCTGTACGTAAATTAACAGCTTGTATGGAATGATGTTTCATCTTCTTTGCCTTCAAAATCTTTTCAAAATGATTGAAAATTTTCAACTAAAATTATTCTAGGAGCCATTTGAAAATTTAAATTTCCCACCTAAAATTTCCTATAAAAAATGCTCACTTGATTAAATCTTGAAATAAACATGGATCCAACACAAAGTCATGAAATTTCATTAATTCAAATTGATCTAAAATATGCCTGCTGTTCATGATGCTGCTAATATGTTAGACCTCAAATTCCCGATTTAAATATTACTGCAGATCCCATTCCTGACCAAAATATTGAGTGTACCAATCAAAGAGTTAGGACATCTTTTGTGAATCATTTATCTTTGGATTTAAAGTTTTAAACACTGAGCCAAGTTGTGAAGAGAATACAATACCATTGGGAGAGATGCAATTATCAGGAGATGAGCTAGCACTGCAAGAGCTAAATATAAATATTGGTATGATCAAATTTCTAGAGTAAATTTAGATGTGATATTTCATTATTCTATTTACCTTGATAAGATAGTTTATTTCATTCTCCTTGAATAACTTTACACTACTAACATGTTTATAAATTATAAGCATGATAAAAAATTAAAGTTGTAATCTTGGTTCAAGAATGTATACAGGAGAATTTAAGTTTGCTGTTTTGCTTCCTTTCTGAATGTACTAAAGTTACTCCTTTGAATTTATTGTCCTAAAGCTTCCCTGCAGTATAGATGAACATTACTCCTTTGAGCTTCACTGCTTCATTTTCATCTTTTGTATGTATATATTCTTATTTTTTTCCTTTTTCAAATGTAAACAGATGAAAATTTTGATGATAACGATACAAATGAAGATCGTCAGGACCATCAAGGCATAATTTAAGGAATAATGAACGAAGAGCATTATATGAAATGCTGCTTAAGAAAAATGTTGATGGAAAACTGCAAAAAAAGGATTAATGCAGACGATCGCAAGACAATTTTCAGTTTCATTGCCGACTGTTCAACGCATTTGGAAACAGTCAGAACGTGGCACATATGAAGATGTATCTCATAGACGGACGGAAAATTGTGGTCGTAAAAGAATTGGCCTTGATTGTGATCGATTTCGTCAGATTCCTTTGCATAAACGGACGACTTTTTGATCTCTAGCATGTTCATTAGATATGGATAAGTCCACTTTGGCTAGGCGTTTGCGATGGAAGGAAATTCGCCGACATACAAATGCACTAAAACCACATTTAACCGAATAAAATAAAAAATCTCGGTTGCGATTTTGTCTGTCAATGATTGATGGTGATAGCATACCACATGCTCCGTCGTTTATTGACATGTATAATGTTGTCTATATAGACGAGAAATAGTTCTATATGACAAAAAGATCTGAGCATTACTACATGCTACATGATGAAGAAGAGTCATATCGCACTTGCAGAGCAAAAATTACATGGCGAAAGTAATGTTTTTAGTGTGTACAATGTGGAGTCCTAATACAATGAGATATGTCAACGCTTGGAGGAGATTTTTAAGGACAATAAGAACACTCGTGCAATGTATTTAGAGGAGCAGTTCAATAATACGCGTCTTGAATTTTTTTCTAATATGTCAGAGTATTGTAAACAGTTGAAACTACTTGCGGATCAATTATCCAATATGGGGACATCGATTTCCAAAATGAAGATGGTTCTCCAATTAGTTGCAGGCTTACCGAAGGGTGAATATGATACTCTAGCGACCATGATACATCAAGCCGATCCACTACCCAGCTTCAACAAGGCCCGTTCACAATTATTATTGGAGGAAACTCGACGTGCAAAACAGGACAAACACAATAAAAATGTTAGTGGTTGAAAATCCAGCAGAAAATGCTGCCTCACCGCCCAACCACCAACCGCGGGGCAGCCACGAAGGTGGAAAATGTGGCAGAGGCCACAACAATGGAAAGGGTGACAGAGGTTGCGGACGTGGAGGCCATAATGGCCAGCAGCAGCAGTCAGGCAATTTCTAGGCATGTGCCGGCCCAGGGCAGTGGCCCAATCCCAGCCACTAGGCCACGAATCCCTTCTCTTTTCAAGATTCATCGGCCTAGTACCTTTATTCTTGGCAACCTGGGATTTTGGGTACTGCCCCAGGCCCATACCAGACCAGTGTTCAGCCCATCAGGCCACTATTGCAGCAGCCTAATCCCAACAGTCAGCATACGACCTGGCCCCATTGATTTGGGCCAGGCCTTCATTTCATTAAACGTACAACAACCCGATAAAAATTGATACATGGATACGGGAGTCACATCTCACCTTACCCGCTCCTCATGTAATCTTTCTAAGATGTCTCGTTTAAAATATCCTAAATTTATTACAGTTGGTAATGGTTATCACATTCCAATTCATGGTTATAGTACAACCTACATCCAACCACCTTACCCGCCTTTCTCCCTAAATGACATCTTGTATGCTCCAAACATCACTAAAAATTTAATATCTATTAGAAAATTCACTCGTAACAATTTTGTATCTGTTGAGTTTGACCCCTTTGGTTTTTCTGTGAAAAATCTGCTTACGGGGACACCCCTTACGAGATGCAATAGTACAGGGGACCTCTATCCATTCTCATCCACTTCTACTGCCAGATCCCGCTCACACACCTCTCTCGCTGCCATCTCTCCATCAACCTGACATAATAGACTTGGACACCTAGGAACTCCTGTTTTTTAATTTTCTTAGAAGCAATAATTTTATTCGATATAATAATGGAAAACTTGCCCAACATTGTTTTTCTTGCCCCTTAGGCAAACATGTTCGCCTTCTATTTAAGTCATTTTTAAGTGTTATGTTTTCTTCATTTGATATTGTTCATGCTGATTTATGGACATCTCTCATTACTAGCTCACTAGGCCATACATATTATCTAGTCTTATTAGATGATTTTTCTCACTTTCTTTGGATTTACCCACTAAAATTCAAGTATGCAGTTTTTTTCAAGTTTCTTGAGTTTCGTATTTTTATTAAAAGATAAATTGAAAAAGCCATCAAATCTTTTCAGTGTGATAATGGTCGTGAGTTTAATAATTCACGTTTCATAAATTTTGCAAAAATAATGGCATGGTTTTTCAGTTTTCGTATCCCCACACCTCCCCTCAGAATGGAAAAGCCGAACGAATTATCTGCACCATAAATAACATGGTTTGTACTCTCATCTTTCATGCCTCTCTCCCTCCCCTTTTTGGGTCTATGCAATCAAAATGGTAGAATACATCCTTAATATTTTACCTACCAATACTCTTCATAACATGACCCCCACCGAAATTCTATACCGTTGGATCCCCTCCTATGATCACCTTCGGATCTTCGGTTGCCTTTGCTACCCAAATCTTGCCTCCACTGCTCCTCATAAATTAGCACCCCGAACCACTCCATGTGTCTTCATAGGTTTCCCTTCTAATGATAGAGGCTATTTGTGCTATGACTTGTCCACTTGTCAAATCCACGTCTCCCATCACGTCACGTTTGACGAGTCAGTCTTCCCTTTTGCAAATATTCAAAAGTTTCGAATCACGAACTATACTTTTCTAGATAAGTTCGACACCTCCCCCATCATACTCACTGAACTCCACTATGCCACCGCCACCGCCACCACTCCCATATCCCAGTCACCATCAAACACTACTGCCACCACCGGTACTCAGTCAGACTACTCCCCGACACGTCCTGTCAACGTCTCCCCCACCCACCGGCAAACCCAACAACCAATCTCTGTGTCGCCGCCACCTACCGCCGTCACTCCAGTCACCCCTACCACCAGCCTATCACAGTACCACCCAGAAACTGTTAGTGTACTCGCACCCAAATTGCCCCACTGCAATCCCGTCACTTTCTTCCTACCCATTCACCGTCACTAGTCCCATCGCCGGGAAACCCACACCAAGTCGATCTGCCCAGATCTCCTCCCCCACCCAACCCGACTACATCACCAGAAACTACACACCCAGTACCTTACTCAATCGCCCAACCCCAACACCACCCAAAACTGCCACTGCCATTGCCTCAAATACCCCTGACCCTACACCCTACCAAAATACCCAAATGTCCCCTTCCCCAATGCACCGTATGGAAACCCGTGCTTAACACAAGATTTTTAAACCCAAAGTCCATTTTAACCTATCCACACAAACCATATCCCCAATTCCCAAAATTAACCAAACTTGACCCTAATTGGAATGCGGCCATGCATGAGGAATTTAATGCTTTAACGATATAGCACACTTGGGATTTGATTCCTAGACCGGATGGGGTGAATGTGATCCGATGCATGTGGATATTTCATCACAAATTCAGAGACAATGGTGACCTAGAGAGATATAAGGCAAGACTTGTGGATAATGGTACTAATCAGCAAGAAGGTATTGATTGTCGTGAGATGTTTAGTCCGGTTGTTAAACCGGCTACCATTCACACAGTTCTGAGCATTGCTAAGGGTAAGCTTTGGCTGATTCATCAACTTGATGTAAATAATGCATTCTTACATGGGGACCTGAAAGAAACTGTTTACATGCACCAGCCGCCAGACTTTGTCCATCTGGAGGCCCCTAATTATGTATGCCGTCTTCGTAAGTCACTTTATGGTTTGAAACAGGCCCTAGAGCGTGGTATAAACGATTTTTACATTATGCAGATTGGGTTTATATGCAGCAAGTGTGATAATTCTCTCTTTATTTTTCATCGAGGTAATAACATTGTTTATTTATTATTATACATGGATGATATTGTTCTTACTGCCTCCTCTGATGTATTGAAAAATGAGATCATTGCACTACTTAAAATCGATTTTTCTATGACTGACTTGGGGAAATTGAGTTATTTCTTGGAGATATCAGTGACTAGATCTGCATATAATATGTTTCTGTGTCAGCGTAAATATGCAGATGAGATTGTGTACAAGGCTAAAATGGCGAACTGCAAGATCATGCTCACTCCGATTGACTCTAAATCGAAGCTCAGTGTTGTTGATGGTGATCCAGTATCTGATCCCACTATTTATAGGAGTCTTGCAGGTGCACTTCAGTATCATACTATCACCAGACATGATATTACATATGTTGTTCAGCAAGTGTGTTTGTTTATGCATGCCTCCATGGAGCCTCATTTTACTGCTCTTAAACGTATCATTCGATACGTTAAAGGCAAACTTGATTATGGATTGCATCTCTACCCCTCTGCACCGACCACGTTGTTATCATATACAGATGCAGATTGGGCAGGCTGTCTGAACACGCGACACTCCACCTCTGTCTAGTATGTGTTCTTATGGGACAATCTTATTTTGTGGTCTGCCAAAAGACAAGCCACCTTATCCCGTTCGAGTGCAGAAACAGAGTATAGAAGCGTTGCAAATGTTGTTGCTGAGATCTGTTGGCTCCAAAACCTCATGTTGGAGCTCCAATGTCCCTTGCGTAAGGCGTCTATGGTGTAATGTGATAACATATCCGCGATATACTTATCTCATAATCTGGTTCAGCATCAGCGAACCGAGCACATTGAGATGGATATATATTTTGTTCATAAGAATGTTGCTATAAGTCATGTTAAGGTGTTGCATATGCCTTCTTCGTATCAGTATGCGAATATCTTCACCAAAGGACTTTCTAGACAACTATTCCTCGACTTTAGATCCAGTCTCAACGTCCGACCTCCTCCCGCTCCGACTGAGGAGGTGTTTTATTGAATATTAGAAGATATTCACCATATATTTTGTAATTATTAGTGTTGTATAATTATGGTAGATATATGATCCTTATTGTATTAGGACTCCCCATTGTACACACTATATATATTTGTATTAATGAGAAAGACTCCTCAAGAGAGATTAATACAATCTTACGGATACAAAAGGAAATGAAATATTTTCCAGAAAAATTGGCATATTTCCTTTTGTCACGCAAGTGCCAGCCAAAAGAAGCAGCGCCAATAGACCTGCATTCACACTAGAAACAAAACCAATAACTTCAGTTACTAGAGAGATTTCAAGGTCATATCTGATTGAAAAAGTAATACCCGCCATCTAAGGAAAAATGGCCATGAGAAGACTCAAGATTTCCAATTTTTATTCATTAGGATAATGCGAGAACAAATGTTAATTCAAATGAAGAAACGCAGAACGGATTTGATATTCGCTTAATGTATCAACTTCCTAATTCTCCGGATTTAAATATTTTGGACCTCGGATTTTCCAATGCTATTAAGTCCTTACAATATAAGGAGGCACCCAGTACTGTTGACGAGCTCATTCAAGCTATCGTGCAGGCATATGATTCTTATCCAACAGAGATGTCCAATCGCATTTTTCTATCGTTGCAGTCATGCATGATAGAAATTATGCGAGCAAGAGGTTCCAATAAGTACAAGATTCCGCATAATATGTTAGAAAAGGAAGGTCGACTTCCTACTCATCTAGAATGCGATTCTGAATCGGTACAAGAAGTTTTGAATTATATAGGTTGATTTAGTTCGTAGATTGATTATTCAGGGAAATGGTATTGTAAAATTGTTATTTACCTTAAAAAGTTTTTAAAAATCTATCAAGTATATGCTGTTTGTTTGGACTGGAAATACCGTGTTCTTGGATAAATACTCCCAATCATATGAGATGAGACATCAACGCTACTTTTCCAATTGTCTGTTCCATTAATTTCATGGCATTTTAACGAGAAGGAATATGAAATGATCATTAGCTTCATATAGCAAATTGAACATATTCATAATCTTTCCTCATCCTAATAACAACTTCTGATAAGGAAGAATTTAAAGAGATACATTGCCATATATATCCAACTAAAAGAGATTCATTAATAAAACTTGGGCAATAATTTTTTTAGCATAGTCTGAAACGTTCCTTGAAGTTCTTCGTCCTTGAATGCATTTTCTCCTTCATCCGGAAATTTGTTCAAATCATATCCAAGATCAACCACATCCAAATCAAACTCGTGCCGAACACTTACAATCTAATCTTCGACGTTCTTCTTTTGGTCTTCAACAATATCCATTGAATCGTCAACTTTAATATCCCTTGAACCTTTTGTATCGTTAACTTTGTTATTGAAGGGGCTATGGAACAATAAAAACAAAATGAAATAATCTCGAATGCCAATTCTGTTTCCGAATGTCAGAAATTATGTCGTCCGACACCAGTAACAACACTTTAGCAAAACATAAAACTTTGAAGAGTAAATGCAGCGGAAATTTAAAGAACACAAAGATTTTAAATTTTCATAAGTTATATATATAATATAACTTATGATGGTCAATGACCAAATGTATTGTGTGTGTGTGTATATATATATATATATATATATATATATATTATGATGGTCAATGACCAAATGTATTGTGTGTGTGTGTATATATATATATATATATATATATATATATATATAAATATACAAATATACAAATTTCTTTCTTTACAGATTTACAAGATAAAATGTAAATGAATTAAAAGTTGAAGTCGCAGATGACTTCTGCCTGAAAAATCTAACTAAGTAGACATAGAGAAACTCTCATTACAATAGAAGGTATTCCTTGAAAAGCTCATTGATCAGTTGTGGAAGTTGAGGGAAAGGTGGACTATTGGTGGGATTGGTTGGAGAAGATCAGGGAGTAATAATCTCAACAACTTTGGCTTGATCCTCACGACAAGAAACATCTTTTGACTTAGTCCTCACTCATTTTTTTACCAGCTCATTTTTACCTTGCCAAGTCATTTTTACCTCATAGTAATATTTACACAAATATTACTGCATCGCGTGAAGTAAGGCAAAATCTGTTCAGAAAATATTGATTCGAATGTTGTGCAACATTTGTCCCAACATACTTACACATTCATATCAATACTATAAAAGATATGTTGGGTCAAATATCACAACACCAAATCCAACATTAACAATCTCTCCCTTTTTGCTTTTCTTCACAAAACTTATTAAAATGTAAAGTTGACTTAGGATGTTGTCACAAATGTTGTCCAACATCTGTGATCAATAATTTCAAGGTCATGCTCTTCCTTAAACTGTGATGGCATACAAGCAAACATGTGTATACCGATTCATATGATTAGAAAAGAAAAAAAATATGAGCACACATATCACATATTATCCAATATATACAAACCACAAATATAAATATCCATTGTCAATAAATATTAATATCAATCCACTAAAGATCCTCATACAACATCGACAACAGCAACAGCTCCCTCATTGCTCATCATACAGCAGTAGCAGCTTTCTACTCTTGCATAACAACTTTAACTTCCTCTGCACAATAACCTTTAGCTTTCTCCCCCTGCATCAGCATTATCTCCCCCTTTTTGTGAAGAAAGTAGCATCATGAAATGGTCTCTAGCTTATATTAGGTATTTCTTACAGCATCAACCTCCGAAATCGGTTGGTTGATTTTTCCAATTTGATCCACAAGCCATTCTGTAGACAGTGTAGACTGTCCTGGACCAGTGTTGCCCAGAATGTTGGTGATATTTCTGGAAATATTTTCACTTTCAGCTTCCTTCTTGCAGGGTAAGTCGATGACTCTGTCCTTGCTCTTCAAAATTGCTTTGTTTACAGTGTAAAGCTCAGGAGTCTTCCCTAAAGCGTCTTCTCTCTTAGGCTCAAAGCTTTGGGTGTTTAATACTTTGTAGATCAGAGAGGGAAAATGAAGGATTGAAGTTGATTCTTTCTCAGCCAAGTTACCAATTTGATGAAATGTCATTTTTCCCAAATAAACTTTCAAACCTTTCCTAACTTTATACAACATGGTGGCTTGTTCAGATGTCACAATTGACTCATTCATTGAAGGAAGCCAATTGTGAATAGCAATTTTGTGGAGGGTGGAAAACAGGGTTGTTAGTTTAAAGGCTGGACATCTAGGGATCCACTTCTTCATCATACCTCCAGTGAGATATTCAATCACTTCATCCCTATTATCTATGACATGTTCTGCTTCTCTAACATTATCTCCAGCATCTAGTCACATACATTAATTTATAATAGAAGGCGTAAATAGTTAGACCTTGTTGTAGAGATATACCTTTCCAAATTTTGTTTGAGGAGATATTCTCTATAACAAGGCTCAGATTAGTTATAAAACAGTTTTACTACATTATCAACATCGGGTCCTTTTTCAGTGACAGATCATAGGAGTTATATGTCCTTTAAGAATTCTACCAGTCCATATTCAGTACAAGAGGCAATATCAATTACTTTCTCAGGCCTGATTACTCTATTCTTGTAACAGTCCCATATATCATAGTTAGTTTTAGAATAGAATTTATCTGAGTAAGCAGATACCTCAAAGTCTGAATCGGTGGATTCGGTACTGCTGGAGGATGTAGTGGTATGTGTCTTTGTAGATGTTGGTTGAAATGTAGCCTGAGATGTTGTGACATCAGTGGCAACATTTGGAGCAGCACTCGACTTTGCAGGTCTGGGAACTCCTTTTGGAAAGAATTGTTTTAAAGGAGTGTCGTATGAGATTTCTCTTTCTTGAGGCACATTTGGCTGCACTGAAGCAGATGGTTCTTCTTCACTCTCCTCTGTTGAAAGCATATAGTCCTATCTTCACTTGCACTGCTCGAGTAAGAGGGTATAGATGTTTCATATATCTTTTGTTACTCGATCCTTCTTGGACTGTTTTCTCAAAAACTCTACTCGATCGACGAGTAGGGAAGGTAGATGACCTTGACCTTTTACCCAAAGATGAAAAATTAATAGTTTCTTCAACATCTATAGGGTTATTATCATCTCCAGGATAGCTAATAGCTAAAGGTTCATCAAAATGTTTAATCACTATTGTTGTACATGGGTTTTCTGGGAGATTGAAGGAAGAGGATGACTGTTCTGTTTGTTGGGGATCATTATGCTCGGAAGCCTCCGTATTCATTGGAGGGCTTGTGCTCATTGGAGTGTTGGATGACATTTGTTCTGACATTGGTGATGTTTCCATTGGTAAAAAATTGGGAGAGGGTTTTTGAGAAGTTAGGGTTTCTGATAGAGATTGGAGTTTGGTTTGGTGATTCCATCGGTTAGGTAGGTAGATGTATACCCGATGTGATTTTCCTCCCCTTTTTTTATTTTATAGAAAAATCGGAAATGATAAAATAATAGCAAATGAGAGGAATATTTATATATATGGCAAACCTTTTCTTAGCAACAAAAATCTCTTATTTTAGGTGTTTTAATTTTACACAATAACTTACACCTGAATTATTGGGATAAAAATAAACATCACGGTAGGAATAAAATTTAATCTTATCATTTTAAATTTCATTAAACAAGACATATAATAGGGAGTAAAATTTGATATTTCAAAATCAGATAAGAACAACATCCCAACACATATCACATTCTGAAATTGTCAACATCAACGTTAGCAACATTTTGGACGACACAAGTATTTTTATCCCACAAGAATTTTCAGATTTGGCAACAAACCAAGACAAATTTTATATGCACTTTATGAGTTTGACGACTAAACCAATGTAATATTTTCCCATCGTGTCCTTGTCCTAATCATATAACACATATAAAATAATTTTTCATATAAAAAATAAGATTCTCAAATTGCTTTTGAAACACTCGATACCTATATAATAGGAACGATATCTTTTCACGGGCTTTGCCCATTTTTCACAGTTGCCAAATATTTATAAAGGCTTTTCCTTATTTTGATACTCATTTTTTATGATATATATATATATATATATATATATATATATATATATATATATATATATATATATATATATATATATCATCGTAGAGTACAGTATCACTTTGATAACATATTCTTATTGAAGGATCATGCTTGTGTGACCAAAACTTATGCACCATACAACAACAATAATCAGTTAGTGATATAACATAGGTAAATGTCACCAGAAATGTTATACAACATTTCAACCGACATTCACCAAAAATGCCTTTTTAGAGATTACAAAGACCAAGAGATTTCTTTAAGCTAGAAAATCTCTCATGGTCCAAAGCTTTTGTAAAAATATCAGCTAGTTGATAAATAGTGTCAATATGTTCAATTTGAACTAGCTATTTTTCGACTAAATCTCTTTAAAATGATGTCTAATATCAATGTGTTTTGTACGTGAGTGTTGAACTAGATTTTTGAAAATATTTATAGCACTCAAATTATCACAGTACAAAATCAAAACGTTGCTAGTAAATCCATAGTCGTCTAACATGTGTTGTAGCCATATTAATTGAGAGCAACAACTTCCAGCTGCTACATATTCAGATTCAGCAGTTGAAAGTGAGACACAGTTTTGTTTACGACTATACCATGAAACAAGGTTATTGCCAAGATAAAAAGATCCCTCACTTGTACTTTTTCTATCATCCACATCTCCAGTCCAATCAGAGTCACTAAATTCTATTAAGTTAGATTTAGTGTCTTTGGAATACCAGATTCCCAACTCACATGTGCCAGCAACATATGGAATAATACGCTTCACGGTATTTAAGTGGGATATTTTGGGACAGGCTTGAAAACGTGCACAAACACAAACACTAAACATAATATCTGGGCGACTAGCAGTAAGATAAAGAAGGCTACGTATCATAGATCGATATAATATTGGATCGGCATTTTAACCAATATTATCCTTACATACCTTCTGCGATGAACCAATTGACGTTTTCATCTGTTTAGTGTTCTCCAAACCAAATCTTTTAACTAGATTCTTGGCATATTTACTCTGTGAGATGAAAAATTGATCTTCACTTTACTTTATCTGCAAGCCTAAGAAAAAGGTTAATTCCCCAATCATGCTCATTTCAAATGTCGATGTCATAGCTTCAACAAATGAATTTAGGTACGACTGTGAAGTTGATCCAAAGACTATGTCATCCACGCAGATTTGATAAATTATAATATCTACACCGTGTTATTTAATAAACAAAGTACGATCAGCTTCGCCACGGTTAAAACCAATTCAAGAAAAAAGTTAGTTAAACGACCATACCATGCACGAGGGGCTTGTTTCAACCCATACGAAGCCTTTTTAAGCTTGTACACATAGTGTGGATGGTAAGGATCTTCAAATACTTTTGGTTGTTCAACATATACCTCCTTGTCTAGATAACCATTTAAGAAGGCACCTTTTACATCCATTTTGTGTAAAGTAATTTTCAGACAACAAGCAATAGCAAGTAAAAGTCTAATCGACTCGATTCTAGCTACATGTGCGAAGGTTTCATCAAAATCAATTCCTTCAACCTGAGTATAACCTTGTGCAACTAGACATACTTTGTTTCTAACAATTGTTCCTGATTCGTCTGATTTATTTTTAAAAATCCACTTAGTTCCAATTATATTTGTATTATTTGGACATGGAACTAAGTCTCAGACTTCATTTCGAAAAAAATATTCAAGCTCTTCTTGCATTGCTTGTATCCAGAAATTATCTTTAAGTGTTTCTACAACATTCTTTGGTTCTAATGTAGATATAAAACAAGAAAGACTAACCTCTTGGTATATGGTTTACATACACACATACCTTACCATTTCTCTATAGTTGAGTGGTTCTTTGTCTCTTGTTCTAACTCCTTAAAAAATTCCCCCTATCACTTGGACCGTTGGATGATTATTCCTAATCCTTGATGAGGGGTCCCTATGAACTTGGTCTAACAATTCAGCACTTGACTCCTCATCTGTGGCCTTTGTGGTCTCTATTGCTATTTCAGATGTTGCTTCAGGTGTGGCAGCATTTGTGGCAATATTCGATTCTTCTATAATCTGTGGACTTTCCATTGTATCTATAATATTATTTTAAATAGTTTTTCCTGAAACATCAGAAAGATCATCAAATATAACATTTACAAACTCTTGTACAGTTCTAGATCTCAGATTGTATACTCGATAAGCATGACTATTTTATGAATATCCAATAAAAACTCATTTATCACTCTTAGAGTCAAATTTTGCCAAATGATCTCTGTCATTTAAAATATAACAAATACACCAAAAAAATATGAAAGTAACGCAAGTTTGGTTTCTTTCCATTTATAATCTCATAGGGTGTCATCTTTGTTCCTGGCCTCAAATAGACTCTATTAGCGATGTGATTAGCAGTATTCAAGGCTTCTGTCCATAAACGTTTTGACAAATGTTTAGAATTTAGCATCACTCTAGCCATTTCTTGCAATGTCCTATTCTTCCGTTCTGCAACCCCATTATGTTGATGAGTTTTGGGGGGGGGGGGCAGAAAACTCATGGAAAATTCCTTTTTTCTCACAAAAATTTGTGAATGAACTATTTTCAAATTCTTTTTCATGGCCAGATCTAATCCAAAAAATAGGAGAATAGAATAAATTTCTAATTCTAGAGTGCAAGATTTTAAACATGTCAAACTTTTGTGATTTTTCTTTCAAAAAATATATCGAAGAATATCTAGAAAATCATCTACTAGCACAAAGGAATACTTCATGCCTCATAGACTGTCTACTTCAATTGGACCCATTAAATCCATATGTAGCAATTGAAAACAGTGAGACATACCTGAATGTTGACCGTCGTGTTGGACAACATTATGAGAGACACTGGTTTGCTTACCTTTCAAACAATCTTCACAGACAGTTTTACCTTTATGGCTAAGTTTGGATATGGCTGTAACCGCTTCATATGAGACCAATTTTTCTAAATTGCGGTAGTTGACATGCCCCAACTTTTGATGCCATAGTGTTGTGTCATCGACCTTAACATTATTGCATGTTTCTTGTATTACAACAAGATAGCAATTGTCACTTGTTCTTGTACATGTCATGACACATATATTTGCTTCATTCGTAACTTTACAGGCATTCTTATTAAATTTCACCTCAAGATCGTCATCACACAGTTGACTTATATTAATCAAATTAGTCATTAAGCCTTCGACGTGTAAGACATTTCTTAAGGCTGAAAATCCAGGAACATCCAAGATCATTTTTCCAATTATTTTGCTTTTGCTGCCACCTCCATAAGTCATGTTTCCTTCATTGAATGACTCATAGTTCTTTAAAAAACCTTTTGTACCTGTCATGTGGCGAGAACATCCACTATCAAAATACCAAGAACCTGAAATGTTAGTTCTTAATGAAGTTATAACAACATTACATGTTACATCCTTTTTAGGAACCCAAACCCTCTTAAAACATGTTTTACCTTTTGGCTCAGAAATGTTGCTTCGATTGTTATCCCGAAGTTGGACAACATTTTAGGCAACATTTTGCTCACAGAATCTTAAAGTTAGAAACAATATGATTTTAAGTGTCTAGGGGAGTTACAATGATGACACACAAACTTCATATTCTTTGACATATATGAGAACCTATTATTCATCCATTTTTCTTTTACAAAGCATATTTTCTCATTTTTATCAAAGTGATTATAACATATGGTTTTAAGAGAGTTTTCGTACCCAATTCCTGCATGTGAAGGTTTAGTAAAGTTGAGTATCTCATTCAATTTCGAAGTCCCCGTGTTGAGCTTACATAAGGTTGCTTCGACTAAATCCAATTTTGCACGGATCTTACCAAATTCAATATCTTTTTTGGTAAGTGCAACCTCAAGTCGGGTTATCGTGCCTTTTAATACTAAATTCTCATGAGTTAAAGATCTTACCTTTTTGTCAAGTTGCTTGGATTCTATGATTAATGTTTTACAAATACTTTGTAATTCATTAAATATATCATCTTTGAATTCAACTTGATCAATACAATCGGCCTCACTAACAGAAATAGAACCACTAAAGTAATTAATATCAGAATAGTTAAAGAATTCATACCTTTCGGATGTCGCTGAGGATGTTGATGTCATTGCTGATGTTGGAGAAAATGTCGTAGCATCTGAGACAATATTGTATACGACATCTTCATTATCCGATAGAGACTGTTCTAAAACAGTAGCCAGCATTGCTTGTGTTTTAATTTCACGATCTCCTTCTTCTCCTTCATCATCACTAAGAGAAACCCATAGGTTCTTACCAAATTTTCCATGAGTGTTTGCACATTAGTGAGCATAGTGACCCCAACCCGAGCATGCATGACATTACAAAGATTCAAGTTGTTTGGGATCAAATTTGGTACGATCTGAGTCGGTTCTTCTTAGTTGATTTCCTTTTTGCACATTTAGAAGAAATATAGTGGGCTTTTGATTGAAGACTTGGTTTTGGTGCTCTTTAGATTTAGATATATTTCTGTCATTGTTGAACTTCCTCATCATCGAATTGTATTTTCGAGTGAGTAAGACAACATTTGCACCATCACCAATTTCTTCAAGATACTCATCCTCTACTTCGATTTGACTCTCCGAGGATTGAACTTGAAGTGCCATATTCTTGCTTTTATACAGTTCCTTTTGATTCTCAATGTTCATCTCATAAGTTTTGAGAATGCATATCAAGGTATGAAGGTCCATTGTGGCAAGATTGTGAACTTCTTCAATGACACAAATTTTTAAATTGAACTTTTCAGGAAGAGAACGAAGAGTTTTTTCAACAAGTTGAGTGTTGGTTAATGGTTCACTAAGCACTTGACATTCATTTGAGATGTCAATCAACTTTTCAAAATAAGATTTAATATCATCCGCTTCTTCCATCCTTAAACGTTCATATTTACTCATGAGCATGCGCATCTTTGTTCGACGAACACTTGAACTACCTTCAGAATGAATATGTAAAGTATCTCATGCATCCTTAGCCGTAAGACAGTTTTGAATGAGTTTGAACATATACATATCAATCCATCCAAAAATTGCATTTAAGGTTTTTTGTTAAAGCTAGCATTATTGGCATCTTCGTAGTCCATTCAGATTCATGTTTAACAAGAATGTCACATTCCTCATCCAGTGGCAACATATGAACAACATACCCATTAGTTATAGATCTCCATGCCCTAACATCAATTGATTTGATATGAGAACGTAGACGAATCTTTCAGTAGGCATAATTTGATCCATCTAAAATAGGAAGGCTACCAATAGTTGGATTTGCCGGATCCATAGCTTATGACAACAGGACCAAGCACATATTGTATTAAGTGTCGGCTCTAATACCACTTGAAGGGGGGCTATGGAACAATAAAAATAAAATAAAATAAACTCGAATGCCAATTCTGTTTTCGAATGTCGGAAATTATGTCGGACGACACCAGTAACAACACTTTAGCAAAACAGAAAACTTTGAAGAGTAAATGCAGTGAAAATTTAAAGAACACAAAGATTTTAAATTTCATAAGTTATATATATAATATAACTTATTATGGTCAGTGACCAAATGTATTGTATATATATTATATACAAATTCCTTTCTTTACAAATTTACAAGATAAAACGGAAAGGAATTAAAAGTTGAAGTCGCAGATGACTTCTGCCTGAAAAATCTAACTAAGTAGACATAGAGAACCTTTCATTACAATCGCTCCATACAAAACTAACCTAGAATCTAAACAACAATTGTAATGTTGGACGGAATGTTGTCAACACACTCAAGCAACAATGGTGATCCAGATTTCTGAGATGAAATCCCGAGAGCTCTCTTAATATTTTTACTTTCTGGTTCTGGATATCGATACTATGTAGTAGCCTCTCTATTTATAGTAGAAGGTCTTCCTTGAAAATCTCATCGATCAGTTGTGGAAATTGAGGGAAATGTGGACTGCTGGTGGGATTGGTTGGAGAAGATCATGGAGTAATAATCTCAACAGCTTTGGCTTGATCCTTACGACAAGCAACAACTTTTGACTTAGTCCTCACTGATTTTTTTACCAACTCCTTTTTACCTTGCCAAGTCATTTTTACCTCATAGTAATATTTACACGAATATTACTGCATCGCGTGAAGTAAGGTAAAATCTGTTCAGAAAATATTAATTCGAATGTTGTGCAACATTTGTCCAACATACTTACACATTCATATCAATACTTTAAAAAATATATTGGGTCAAATATCACAACACAAAATCCAACATTAACCGTTAGCATTGTCTTCCGGTTCATCAAGTGTTGCCAATTCAACAATCAAATCAGTTTTTACTTCCTTCCCCATTTGGAAACAGTGAGGACTTTTTTGTGTTGAGAACCAAATTTACTCCCTTCTCAATTTTTTGTTAAATATTTAACCATTTCATGTGAGTACTGTAGTAGAACTGTGTTAAGAACCACCTTATACTCCTAATATGGTGAAAGTGGTTAACTGTAGTAATTACATGTGGTAAAACGTGATCGGGTGTTTAAGTTAGATAACAAGGTTGGCATGTTGTTGGTACTTGCACAAGAGTAATAACACCCCATAATCAAGGAGTTTGTAGTCTTCAAGAAAAATTCTTCCAAGGATAAAGTAGGAAAAAAAACAACTAATTTTGCCTTGAAATTGGAAAACGATAAATAATTTTAGACATCTGTTTATAATAATCATGACAAATAATTTAAAACAGAGGGAGTATAAGTCTAATATGCAACCTTTGAGTCGACGATACCAGATACTTTGCGCTTGAATTTCACACAAAAATTGATTACTCCCTCCGAATCAAAAAGAGTATCAACTTTTATTTTTTATATAAAAAGAGTATTCACTTATCAAATTAACAAAGAATTAGTTCTATTTTTTTTTCCAGATTTTTCCTAATTAAATGTTAGGTGATCAAACCTCAATACCTATTTAATTAAGGGCATTTTAGTTAAATTACCTATTTTTACCTAGGAGTTAATATTTTCTTAAAGGTGTGCAAATGGCTAAGCGGACACTTTTTTTTATCCGGAGGGAGTAGCATATTGTGTTTTAAAATTAAAAGATAATCCATCTGTTTTATAATAAGTGATGTTTTTAGCTTGAACACACCTCATAAGAAAACTAGTCGCTCCTAGAAAATAAAAAAATATTTATACTAACTTACCATTAATCAAATACCTTGAACAAGGTGTTTAATGTTTCTTGGTTATGTGAAACTACATTCATTTAAATAACGGTAAAGTTGGAAGAAAAAAATTAATGTCTTCTTGATTTTTTGAAACATCACTTATTTTGAAACAAAATAAAAAAGTAAAAATACCACTTATTTTGAAACGAATGGAGTATCAAAAGTTGATAGAAGTAGAAAATAATTAATTCAATATTGTAAAATATTCTTGTATCCGGTAACTATGGTTCAAAATTAGTATAAATAATATTCCAGCCAATTTATTTACACTCTTTCCATATTTAATAACAATTTAATATTAAATTTTTTATTTTACCCTTAATGAGATGACTTATCAGTAAAAATTTAACTTTAAATTTTTCATTTTACCCTTAATGAGACGATTTATTGATATTCTTCTTTTTTATTTTTAAACTTCATGCTCAATCAAACACCATTACATAAATGAACGGAAGAGTATGATTAAAAAAATTCTAATCTACACATACACATGTGGTGTCTATTCTATCTACACACTTCGACTAATCTATTTGTTAATGATACTCCCACAACTTACCATAAACACATGTAACATGCAACTCCACGTCTCCATTTACCAAGACTGGGCTTTCAACAACTCTTTGTTGTTTATTCATGAGAAGTTAAATTTGTCCCTTTTTAATGCATTTACCCCGAGGAACTTTGAGTTTTTGCTGCATACAAGTATTTTTTAAATAGAGAGAATTACTTCCAGCATAGTGTCACTAACCGCTAGAGGTGTATCCAGTATATTCCTTACATTAGCTTTTTAACGGTTTCTGCAGAAAAAGTTCATGACATTCATGTGCTAATCCAATTATTGCCTTGATATTTTGCAATAGATCTTCAAACTCTATATATTTCTCAAAATTCTGAGTCCACTTTTAACTAACATGTTAGCTCGTTCATTAGACCGACCTCACATCCATTCTCTCGTCATCTCTAGTCATGCATATTTCTCCACATTTTATTGCTATAGTACGCAAGCAACATATGCAGACAGCCAATAGATTAGTCTAGCAATGACTTAATACCCCTTTTTGTTAAACCCTAAAAATTTGATTGCAGTTGGAAAACTAAAGCCAAGGGGAAGAATCAGCAGTGTTGACTGTCATATAATTACCTTGCACCCTTTTTCCAGAAGAAATAGGTTGACATTCCCATGAATTATATCCTAAACTATAAACCAAGTACAAGTGCTGGAAAATTCTGAAAATAATTGTTAGAAGAACCAAAAAGGGGGAGAGAAAATACAAAAGAAAAGGCTAGAGAAAAAAACATAACAGAAAAGGAAAAGAGTTTTTTCCTCTAGCTAAATATCATCTTAACTACTCTCAGCCTCGGGACTTGTCTTCAACATACATGGAGTTAGAGGCTGCAAGGAGTGCGGCGCCAATGCCAGAACCATCGTTCGCGTGCTGGAAAACAATGTTTGTTGACATTTCCGCTCCAAGCAATTCAACCAAAGTGTTCTCCAAGCACTTTCTGTATTCTGTATAGTGCTCATACAATCCGCCATCCATGGCTACGACGATCTTTTCTGGACCAGTTTCCCTGGGTGTATCCCTTCCCATCTTTTTGACAATGCCCAAGACCCCAGCTGCAGCAAGTCTTGCACCACGCGTCGCAACAATATTACACAGCTCAACAACTAATCTCCTTGTCTTCAAGGAGGTATTGGATATCTGAAATAGGATGAACAAAATATCTAGTTTCAATTCCTCTATTTGATCCAAAGGAATATGACCAAAGAAATGATATTGTGCAAACATTTGTAGAAGGAACAATAAACCACATCACATGAATTGAAAAATGAGAGAGTAAGAAGAGGCAGAATAAGTGAACTTGATGAACCAAAAGACATTCTTTTTCACATTCTCTTCTTTTTTCCTTAAGAGGTATTGATTACGGCAAAGAGCTAATACCTCTAAGATATCCTTCAACTTGTCACCAACCACTCTCAAATCAGAGGATGTGTCATGATGCATAGCAGACATTTCAGGTGTCCTGCATATTTTTTTAAACTGTTATGAGAGCATCTGCTTGAATATAAAAAGGCAAACAAGACCGACATCAAGCGGACACTTCAACAAAACCTAGAAAGGATAGTGATGCAAATGACTAATTGACTTTTGGTGCTAATAATAAGTTCAGTAGATAAATCTCAAGGCAAACACTATCTCATTGTTCAGTACTCTTTTTCTTTTCAAAGATCCATTATCTGGAGCTGATTGATCCTAAAAATATAATATGTAAATCAGCATGCTTCCTCAAGTATTTTAATTGATTAATTAGCATGCCTGTTCAAACTTTAGAAGTATCATGTTTCTGCCGTATACATCAGTAGATTGGATGCAATTAATTTCATTTAACTACAAAGCGAAGAATAAACGATAGATTCAATAATTAAGTGGATAGGAGAGAGCTGTAACGCGTTTCCAAGCAAGTTAGACAATGAATTTGATATTAATTGTGAGTTGTGTATGTCCCCGAAGCAACTATGTAAAGCACCAAAAATGCAATGAAAGCTCATAAATGTATGAGCAATATTATAATACTCAAACTTGATCAACTGACAAGCCAGGACAGCAACAGAAGAATGCAGGCAAATTCGTTAACATGAGAAGCACTGCCCAGCAGTTTGTTTGGGCATTTAACAGTGTTTTGTTTTGCACAAAAAGATCACTAATAACTCTATAGTAAGTAAGAAATACCTCAATATGAATGAACTCTTGAGTTTTGAAGGGACCTCATCACCGAAAATGCCAGCTTCTTCAGCCATTCTAAGTAGAACTCTGCGTAAAATTTCTCCCAAATACATGCCGGAACATATCTTCTCAAATATCTGTCAGGATAAATAGATATATCTCTCAGGTTTATCAAGTTAATTGCAAAATTGAGATTAGCCTAAATAAACAAAAGGTATACAACTGGATAAACAATTACCTGTTCACCAGGATTCAAACTATCGGTATCCATTGCATGATCGTACTCTGTCAAGGGAAGATGGGAGGACCTAAAGTTACCCCATTCCATATTGATCACCTAGAAAGTAACATAGAAGGCCTTCAACAACTATTCCACGGTTGATCACCAAACAAGTGAAATAGATACAAAGAAGATCAATTGAAAAGTTCCCAAACCATTTCTCCAGATTTAGGCAGAGGACCGTGCCATTTAGGAATTGCCTGGGCCCGTTCCACATATGCTGCATTGGTCCCGGTACCTAATATCACAGCAATGGATACATCCTTATTGGAGAATCTACCACCAGCCAATGTTCCAACAGTATCATTCACCTTTCATCAACAAGTTACTCAAAATCAAACTTCTACAACTAAGCTAGATAATATACATACAATTTATTTTTACAAACACCCTTCAAAAAGAGTGATATTATTGAGTGGCATCAAGCAAACTTACAAGCGCTGACACCCTCATAGCAATTCCTTGTCTTTGCATGGCTTTTGTCAGTTCTACAACAACATCTTTGCCAACCTGTCACCCAGTAACTATGAGAGCTTATTTTTCAGTTCATTAAATCTAATAAGAAAAATTTTAAAAAAGGGCAGCCCGGTGCACTAAGCTCCCGCTATGCGCGGGGTCCGGGGATGGGCCGGACCACAAGGGTGTATTGTACGCAGCCTTACCTCACATTTCTGCAAGAGGCTGTTTCCACGGCTTGAACCCATGACATCCTGGTCACATGACGTCAACTTTACCAGTTACTCCAAGGCTCCCCTTCTAATAAGAAAAAAAAAATGGGAGTTAAATTACAATAGATTAACTTAGTTGTTGTAGTAGTTTTAATATCAACTGCTGCAACTTGCTTGAATTTACTTCACTTTAATTGCAAACAATGGGAGTACCAACCAAATATACATTATCATCAATGTTTCCCATAACAGGAAAACAGTGCATCAAAGGTAAGCATAGTTGATGGCGTGCAAGCTCGTCAAACCCATCAACCAAAAGAAAGATTAAGTTCTCCGAAACCAAACATCTAGAACAGGAAAAGCATATGAGTGATTCAATTTGAAACTACCTCAAAGTTGTCTTTCTGACAAATCAAACTTTAGTGTCAGATTATACACAATATACATGAATGGAAACGTAAATCTGCAGGCTGCGTCCAATCAAGGCTAGAAAAAACCATTTGACTTATATTTCTATAAGAACAAGTAAAAAACAGCTAGGCACAAACAACTTCAAGTTAATTTGCCACAATTGCCTAAGAAAAGCAACAAAGAAGATGTAGTTGCAAGGGAAATAGATACCGTGTCATCAATGGAGAAACCTTTCGTCCACCTGATAAGAGTTCCAGAATTGATTGAAGTCTGCATTATTGGGAACGAGAAGGTGAAGCCTAGTTCTCTCTGCCTACCAGGAGGTGGATGAAACTTTTCTTCTTCTTCAGCAACAAATTTTGCAAGTTCTGCCGCAATATAGTCAAAAAGTGCCTGAAATCATATGAACTTCAAAAGTTCAAAAGCCACGCAAAACTAAATAACAGAAAGGGGTGAACATTAGTGGAGAAAATTCTTACTTCTGAACTCCCGACCATCAAATTTGGAGGAATTGATGCCTCCGCAAATTCTTGATGGATAATGCCACCATCTTTTCTCCCCAATTGCACCCGCAATACTCGAAAATTTGTTCCACCAAGATCCAATGCATAAAAGACTCCTCCTTCATCGCTAAATACAAAATTTACCAAAGAAACAGATTTTAACTTATTTTCCTTTACCAAGGACACAATACAGTCATTACACAGAATATAATTAAATCACTCCTCTCCACAACCGTTATTTATAGTAATTCTTAATAAAATTTAGCTGTATCTATACAGGAGAGGGATGAAGCTGCAATGCATTGATCATAACATCATAAAGAAATTTACTTTGACCATATATTCAAGAAAATAATTCATTTAACATGAAAGTTAACACGGGAATACAGCCAAAACATGGTCATGCGAAAGAACAGCAACATATATGCTGCAACATATTCAGTTGTGGATGCTTCTGATGAAGCTCAATAAGCCTTAGTTTTCCGAACATTGTTCTAGATTGAGTAGCTAGTTAAAGCACAGAAAATATGTAAAGCGAGAACAAAAGGAGGGTCTTGTGAATGCCGCAAAGCAAATTCAGGTCATTGATATCAACATAGCATAACTCCCAAGCTTAAGCATACAGATTAAATCATAAAGAGTTAACCTTTTACAACATTTCAGATAGTCATCATCTACAACACATTAGAGACAACGAAAAACACATTAGAGACAACGTAATCAAGCAGAGCACATCAAAAGATTCTCAACGTTTCAGGAGAGTATTGGATTTCTAATCGTTTCTTTAATGATGCCCAACAAATTGATGTCCTTATGAACAACTCCCTATGTCCCAATTCGTTTGGCACTATCTATATCAAGTATCTTTTATTTCTTTAGATAACTGTGGTGTTTGATACAGCTTATGTGCACCTCAACTAATTCCACGGAATACCTGACACCTCCCACCACTAACAGGTACCACGTAATATCAAGAATCATTTAAAAAGTTACATTTTTTTTCCAATCATTTTTTAAAATTATAATATAGTACTTTTTATGTACTTTCTACAAACATAAATTCTATTTCATAAAAAAAGTTAAGGAATTGACATTAAATACTCCCTTTGTCCCAATTATGTTATCCAGTTCGGATTTCGAGAGTAAAATAATAAAAAATTTATCACGATTTATTCATATGCCCATTAAATTATTAATTATTGTGATTTATAGTACTCGTATGTAATTTCTAAAAATGTAAATTACAACATAACCGGTGAAATCACACAAAGTAGGCCCGCAAGGAGGTAGATGTAAACTTTTTAAAAAAAATTAAAGATTGCGTGTCTAAATTCACAGTCGAAATAAAAGAAAAATTTTTACGCTTTGAAATTCGAAATGTGGCACGTAAATTGGAACAGAGAGTAGAAGAGATGCATATAAAAAGAGAGGAGTTGTTACCCAGTAGGTAGATTATTGACATAGCTGATAAGCATTTTGAGCTTGCTCCCGCCTTCAGAGGCGAGGCCGGCGTGCATCTCCACCGTCATGGCATCAGCCACTTGTTTCAGCTTTGCATCTGGTGTCGCACATTTCTCTTCGAATTCTTTCAGAATTGACATGGCACGTCCCTTTTTATTCGATTTCCTCATGCGGTGGCGCACGATTAGTGCCGCCACAGCTACCGCCGCCGCTGACCCTACTACCACCGCTCCCACCGTCGCCTTCTTCATCGTTACTATCGGAAATAAAAAGAAAATGATAGGAGAAGGGGAATTGGAGATTAAGGATTGTTATTATTACAGTAATAAATTATTTGTGGATATGTTAGTTATAAATGAGATCAGATCAAGAGATGTATGTATAATTATAATTAATGAAAAGAAGAACGAGAAAAATGGGAAACTTATGATTTAAGGTGAGGGAATGAGGGAAAATCGGCAGCAGCCACCGTTATGGATTTGACTCTAACATCATCAATACGTATATATTTTGCAATGATGCAAAATACTTTCATTTGCATAAAAAATTATATATGTACAACAGTAGTTTATAGTACACTCCTTTTCTTCTTCTTCTTTGTCTCAATAACACTCCTTTTCTTCTTCTTCTTTGTCTCAATAGGTCCCGGAGGTAATAACACCGATCCTTCAATATTATTATCAGTAAATCTCGGGATATGTTCCGGTGGTCAATTTTCTGGGAGCTACAACTGATCAATGAGACAAGGTCAAAAAAACTGTGGTAGGGTAAACTTTTTAAAGTGACTGGTTCCACCGCATTACGGCTCCGGTGACCAGTTTTCAGTTGTATTAATGAATCAATGACTGAACTAAGACGAAAAATTAAATGTTCTAATCTTTTTTCTTTTTGAAACGAAAAGAGTAATGTGTTGGATGCTTTGGTGTATGACCAAAATTTAATCATCAATCTCTTTCTTATTGAAAGCATAGGAACGTGGCATCAGCTACCCCAGTTTTAATATTTTGCACGTTTTCATTGATTAAGCTATTTTCTTTTTATCCTTTTAACAGTTTCTTAATCCAAACGGAAACTAATCATCGTGACAATTATTACAATTTACGAGTTGCAAGATTGAAAGGATGATGACGAAGTTTTCAAGTAATACATGTTTATATCAAACTAATAAATATATATTATATACATATACTTTTAACATTTAATTATGGTTAATTATAATAGAATATTTTTTAATATTCTTTCATTAATTATATTAATTGTATATCTCCTGTAGAATTATAATTTTTTTGTAATTAGGTTAATTAGTTACTTAGTTTATATCAAAGTAAATATTTTTGTAACCTTATATATATTGTAAATCATTCATCAATAAAATCAAATGAACATATTCATTTATGGTATCGGTAGCCTAAAACTACAAACTCTACCCTAGCCGCAGATACACCTTATTGGCTGCCACCTTTTTTCCATAATGGCACCTAGCCCACGTTGAAACCCTAGTCGCCGACCTCTCTCGCCTCCCCCTCCCCCTCTTCTCATGACAGAACCCTAGTTTTTCCGGCCATTCTCCCTCCTAAATTTTCTCTTCCATGACTGACAAAACCAAATTTCATCCGGCACTTGCCGTAAACAACATTAAAAACTTCATCCCTATAACTCTTGAGATGGAAAATGGTCAATACTCCTCGTGGGCAGAGCTTTTTAAGATCCATTGTCGTGTTTACGAACTTATCGACCACATCATCCCTCCCATGCCGAAGTCCACAGACATAACATCGGCTTTGACTTCTGATGATGCACTATGGTCTCGTTTGGACGCAACCGTCCTCCAGTGGATATACGACACGATATCTAATGATTTGTTGCACACCATCATTGAGACCGATGTCACTGCCCGCCAAACGTGGGAACGTTTGGACAGTATTTTTCACGACAACAAAACTCAACGAGCATTATACCTTGAAAATCAGTTCAAGGACGTTCATCAGGACGATTTTCCAAATGTGTCTGCCTATTGTCAAGAACTCAAGATGTTTGCCAACCAACTCTCCAACTTCGGTGCACCAATCACTAATCAGCGATTGGTCATGCAACTTATTGCAGGTTTGAACGAATCCTATGACGGTGTTGCCACCATCCTTCAGCAATGCACATTGTTACCTTCATTTTATGAGTCCCGTTCGAAGCTCATCCTTGAGAAAACTTGAAAAATCAAGTGCAGCACCACTCGGGCCAGCATTGCCGAAGCCGCCCTCACCATCACCGTCGGGCCCTCCGCCGACAGCAGGGCCTCCCTGTCCGGCAACCAGAACCGTCGGCCAGAGGACCCGCAATAGTCTGCTTCCTCCCGTAACAACCACCGGAGTAGGCAGTCCGGCAAGGGCAGCGACGGAAGAAATTCTGGCAACAACGGCGGTGTGAATGGGCAGTCCCGCCAGCCGGAAACAGCCAGTCTCCGCCATGGGCTGCCTACCCGCCGTGGCCCGCGTGAACCCCACCGTCATGGGCCTCCCCTTCTTACCCGTATACAACATCTTCGTGGAAGCCACCTCATAACCGACAGGCCCAACCTGGAATACTTGGCCCACGTCCACAACAGGCTTACAAAGCATAGCCCCCCCCCCCCCAATCAACTTATGCCCAACTGACATTGAGGCAGCTATGTGCATAATGTCACTCAACACTCCAGATGAAAATTGGTATATGGAGACGCCACATCTCACATGACGATAACACAAGGTACTCTCTCGTCGTATTCCAATTTGAGTAATTTAAATCGGAATATTATTGTTGGTAGTGGACAAGGCATTCCCATCCGCAGTTATGGTCATACATCCATATCCCCACCACATCCACCACTAATCTTAAAAAATGTCATTCATGCCCCTAAACTCATTAAGAATCTAATCTCCGTGCGACGTTTCACAACTGATAATTGGGTTTCCCTTGACTTTGATCCTTTTGGTTTTTTACCTTAAAGGATTTTACGATAAGGAGATGAATAATGTGATGTGACAGCACCGGAGATCTCTATCCTATTTAAAACGCCGTCAATAATCTAGCCTCAGTTCCATCAACTTTTGCTGCTCTTTCGTCTTCCTTATGAAATTCTAGATAAGGATATTTGGGAGACTCTATTTTACGCTTCCTTAGGAAAAATAATTTTATTAATTGCAACTGTAATTCTAGAACTCCTATATGTGAATCTTGCGTTTTTGGGAAACATGTCAAATTACCATTTTATGCATCCATAAATTGTACTTTAATGTCTTTCGATATCATACATAGTAATTTGTAGATATCCTCTATTTTGAGTACGGATGGCCATTGATATTATGTATTGTTTTTGGACGATTATTTCAACTTTCTATGGACTTTTCCAATTGCAAATAAATCTCAGTTCTACCCAATTTTTTCTTCATTTAGTGCTTTCGTAAAAACACAATTTGAAAAGGGCATTAAATATTTTCAATGTGACAATGGCGGCAGGGAATTCGATAATATCAATTCAAACAGTTTTGCTCCAAAAACGGTCTTACCTTTCATTTTTACTGCCCTCACACATCCTCCCAAAATGGTAAAGCCGAACGAAAAATTCGAATCATAAACAACCTCATTTGTGCCCTACTTGCTCACGCCTCAATTCTCCCTCAATTCTGGCATTACACAATCTCCATAGCCACATATCTCCTAAACATAATCTCAAATAAGTCTCAAGATCAATGGTCTCCCACTTAAATTCTATTTCGTAGGAACCCCTCTTACCAACACTTGCGTATTTTTGGATTTCTTTGTTACCATCTTCATCCGACCACTCACAAACTTCAACCCGGTCTTCCTCGTGTGTATTTCTGGGTTATCCTGCCAATCATCGTGGTTACTCGTGCTATGACTTGTCGAGCCGTAAAATTATTATTTCATGTCATTTCCTATTTGATGAGTCTTAATTCCCAGTTTGCCTCTCTACACTAGCAACCTCAACATTCCTATGACTTCCAAAATGATGGCCTAAAACCTCTTTTAATTCTTTACATAGTCTGACATCCCAAACCCCGACACCCACCACCACCTTGGCCAGTCCGGGACTAGCTGCCCAATCGGCTCTGCCGACGGTGGGCTAGAACAGCCCGCCTCAGGGTGATTCCGCATCCACCTCTCGACAAACCGATGTTCGACTAGCCAGTACCGTTGCCCCTACCCTTCCTCCTCTTTCCGGCAGTCTCGCGGCAAACCCTCCTCCCATCTCGCATCCCGAGACACACTCTCGGACCATGGAAACTCGTGCCATGCACAGAGTTCATAAACCTAAATGGTTGTTTAACCTTTCTGTTTCTGTTGTCCCTTCCCCTGTCCCTCATAACCCGAAGGATGCCTTGTCCGACCCTTATTGGAAAGATGCAATGATTGATGAATATAATGCTCTTATTGATAATAAGACGTGGGACCTAGTACCCCATCCACCTGATGCTAACATTATTCGTTCTATGTGGATTTTTAGACATAAAAATAAATCTGATGGTTCTTTTGAGAGGTACAAGGCTCGTCTTGTAGGTGATGGCAGGTCTCAACAGGTGGTATTGGACTATGATGAAACGTTCAACCCAGTCGTAAAGCCCGCAACCATCCGGACTGTCCTCAGCATTGCTATATCCAAATCTTGGCCCATTCATCAGCTTGATGTCAAGAATGCCTTCTTACATGGGGATCTTCATGAAATGGTATATATGCATCAGCCTATGGGTTTCAGGAATCCTATTCATCCAAATTATGTGTGTCTATTGCGGAAATCGCTCTATGGATTGAAACATGCTCTTCGAGCATGGTACCAACGGTTCGCCGATTATGTCTTCTCTATCATTTTTTCACACAGCAGATCCGATCATTCCATGTTTATCTACAACAAGGGTACAAACATGGCTTACCTATTATTAGAATTTGATGTTATCATCCTCACCACATCATTTGATGCTCTCCGCCGGTCCGTTATGTCTCTCTTTTCCTCTGAGTTTGTTATGAAAGATCTGGGCCCTCTGAGTTATTTCTTGGGCATATCTATCACTTGACATTCTGGCGGCCTATTTTTATGTAAGAAAAAGTACCCCGAAGAGATCATTGATCGTGTAGGCATGACATATTGCAAACCATCCCACACGCCTATAGATATTAATTCCAAGCTCAACGTTGATTCCAGCCCTTCATATTCAGACCCGACTCACTATCGTAGCCTGTTTGAGACCCTGCAGTACCTCACATTCACGAGACCAGACATATCCTATGCCGTGAAACAAATCTGCTTGCACATGCACAGCCCGACGGAAACACACATGCATGCCCTCAAACGTATTTTACGATACGTCCAAGGTACACTTCACTTCGGATTGCATCTATACAGATCTTTGCTCACTGATCTCACTGCTTATTCTGATGTTGACTGGGGTGGATGTCCTGACACCCGACGCTCCACGTTTGGTTATTGCGTTTTCCTCAAAGATAACCTATTATCTTAGTCTTCAAAAAGGCAACCTACACTATCCTGATCCAGTGCAGAAACAGAATACAGAGGTGTTTTCAACGTCGTCTCTGAGACTTGTTGGATCCGTAACCTTCTACTTGAGTTTCACTACCCGATTCAAAAGACAACACTGGTCTACTGTGATAATATTAGTGCGATTTATCTTTTCGACAATCCCGTTCAACATCAGCGCACTAAACACATTAAGATGGACATTCATTTCATTCGCGAAAAAGTGGCTCGTGATCAATTTCATGTCCTTCATGCTCCTTCTAGATATCAGATTGCCGACATCTTCACCAAAGAACTTTCGCGCATACTATGATGATTTTCGAGTCAGTCTCAGTGTTCAAGAACCTCCCGCTTCGACTGCGGGGAGTAATAGAATATTTCACAATATTCTTTCATTAATTGTATTAATTGTGTATCTCCTATTTTATGTAGAATTATAATCATTTTATAATTAGGTTAATTAGTTACATAATTCGTATCAAAGTAAATATTTTTGTAACCTTATATATTGTAAATCATTCATCAATAAAATCAAGGGAACATATTCCTTTAAATTAATACATTTTTTTGCTTCACCAAATTACTAGGTCATAGTAAATTAAATTAATTTGGTGTAAGTAACTAATTTTGACGTTGATGCTTGTATTTCTCACTTTAATCCAGAGGAAAAGAACTGTTAACGCCTAACGTACAAATACCATATCATGAATAGACGACTTAACCATTTACTTTGACCACACACAATTTTTACTGAACTAATTTATGGTTGACCTTTCATGAGCAACAGCGATTTTCGCGTGTTACATCCACCAAATATATTTATTCAAATTTCAGTCGTATCCTCACCTGATGTTGATAATTTGTAACTCAAAAGGATGATTTACTAGTGTAAAATTAGGAGTGTCAGATTTTATAACCTGTCCAAGTCTAAGCGGGTTGAGTTTGACTGATTTATTGGCAGTTCATTTTCAACAGAGCCCAGGTTAATCAATTTAAAAGCTTGGTATGCAGTCCAAATTGATCATGCACAAATATATTAAAAAGAAGAAAATTAATTTTAGTCATAATAAATAAATAAATAAATAAATAAATAAAATGATTTTAGTAATTTAATTTGATAATTTAACAAAACTTTCGGTAAGTTATAATTAAAGTCGGTCCGGATTCGGTGGATCCAGATCCGTTTTATAGGATATGAATCTTCAAAATTTGGACCCGACGGATACGGATCGGACCCGAATCCGTTTCTGACGGATGAGATCTGGATCTGAATCTTGTATTTGAGATCTGTATCCGGTCCAGATCCGACCCGTGAATCCGTTTTTTATTAAATATATTCATAACCTATTAATTAATTTTATTTATTTATTCTACTGGTAACATTACTACATGAATAAGCATAAAAGATGGAATAAGTTTTTTCTTACCCGTTCTTCTATTCATTAATGATTACATAATCAATCAGTAAATTATTTTGTTGTTTCATTTTACGAATAAGTTAATAACTTTGCTAAGTTGGCAAATTCAAAGATGCTTCAAAATAATTTCTTACGAAAGGATATGCAAATTATTTCATTTCATAGGACATGAATCTGCTACTAATGTGGTGATCTTATAGGTTCACCATACAAGCAAAGTTGTATCTTTTATTACTTGACATTTAACAACTATCTTAATTTAGCTTGGCATATATAATCTACTTTAGTCTTCCAGTAATTTTTTTCAATAATAAAAAATAATAATACTCATCTTTTATGTTTCAATAAAAAGAAATCCAGTAGTATTCACTAGTACTAATCCTTCATGTTTTAAAAGTATAAACAAATATTTGGCGAAAGAGATTAACAAAAAAAATTACATATGAATCCAGATCTGATCCATAGACCCGGTGAATTCGATAGATCCGGATTTGAATTGATTTTTATGGACCCGATGGATCTGGATCTGTTGGATTACAAGGATTGCAAGAAACGGAAATTACAAGTAACTGCTTATGTAAGAATTGAAATTACAATTCAACTAGAAAACTGAAAATTACAATATAACAACAAAACTGAAATTACAATATTTGTTGAACAAGAAGACCGAAAACTGCTTTGATTTTTGCTGAGTCGAGTGTGACACTCTGTCCTTAAGACAATATTGCCCCTTATGTATCCTTTATACGTCCCGGACAATTCGTCTCCCAAGATAAAACAGCAATGGAACAATTGAGCAAAGGAAACTCAAGAGCTACCGTGAAGAATATTGAATAAGAAATGATGCTTGGAAGTTATAGGAAGAAGCGATTTTACGGTTGTATATTTTCGTGTATATCAAGTGTGCCTCAACAATGGTGTAAGGGGTGTTTATATAGGTGATGAAGGGATTGTTTGTTGCCTCCATAATGACCATTATTGGCCAAATAATGATCATTATGGAGGTAGTAAAGCCACCAAATTAAAGGGTGAAAGACCAACGGATTTGGCCATTATAGGAGGAGTAATTCAGCCAAAATAAATGGTTGAATTGAGTCTTTGACGTTTACATTCTGTCTGCAAATTTCGAATTTACGGAAACTTCAGGGGACCAGCGTACATCTTGAAACTTGAGGACCAAAGCGTACATCTGAAAGAATTCTGGTCCAAACTGTACATCTGAAGCTTCGGGATCAAACTGCGTATACGGAAAAGTTCTCTGGCCCAAAAGATAATACCCCACGGCCGAGAACCAGGACGGGCGAGGCGGCGTGGCAAGCGTGTGGTCTTTCCTCGAGCAAAGCACATCTAGGTCCTCCCTCCTTTAAACACATGGGATACCCCTTGGGGTCCCAAACCCCAAACCAATTTCGAGTCTTATATACACAACAATTCTTTCTTCCTCTACCGATGAGGGAGAATTGAACACAACACCACACTTTCCATGCTTCAAACACCTCACTTCGTGAACCAATATCTCTTTCATTTCTCAATGAAATTTGACGATTATTGGCCCTACGGTTATCTACGTACTTAGTACATCATGCATGTGTGAAGAACCGGATTCTCCAACATACGTAACACTAGTGTTTAAGCCGTTAAAGTTGGTCGGTCGCAACTCCTGCCAAAAGCTAATTTCCAACAGGATCTAGTAGGATCAGCGTTGCCATCCCTATTATAACCAAAGATGTTTATTAGTTTAATCTGTTCAACTGTAAGTCAAAGCCGTCCATTAAACACCTCTAGTATAAATCATGTCACACACTCTGTATATAAAAGTTGAAGAGGGGCATGAGATGAAGTCGTTCAGCTTTTTCTCTATTTGACGCGAGAAACAACACGCTGGGACTATGATTTTTATAATATGAGATAAGTATCCGATTTAGAAAACCAACAACGACTAATCTGTTAGAAAAGACAATTTATAAGTCCAAGCAGAACATAAAGGACATGAAAATTCACACGGCATGTTTGAAATTGCGGATTTGATCAATCGAATGTGACTACCAATTCCGTCTAGATTTCTAACACTACGATTAGACGCATCAACCTTTTAGAGGGGGTTTGAATCAACTTATTTTAAGATTTTTTTCGACTTTTAAACTCTTTTCTGTTTTTTTAATGTGTTTGGAAAAGATAAAAAAAAGTGCTAAAAAGACAAAAATAAGCTAAAAAGACAAAAGTTGAGTAGGACTAGCTTATAAGCTATTTTGAAAACTCAATCCAAACACCCTCTTAATACGGTGTTCAAATTATCATTTTGCAATTCTGTGAAAATCAGTTTTCTTAGATTCGGCAAGGATATTCTTCAAGATTTAATTCACACACAGAGAGAGAGAGAGAAGGAACTGAGAAAGATACTGGAATATGGTGTCATTAACTCTCATCGGTCTACAAATATTAAAAGGAACAAATATACTGTAAATCCCCCTTTCCCATACACCCAGTACATCTAACAATTTCCATTATCCACCAAATGTAGCATCGGCTTCTACTCGTTAATTCCCCCAAATGAAAAGAAAGATCTACTGAAGTGATGTAGGAGTCCACATGACCGTTCTACCTGGAACTTCGCCTCCCCACCCATATCTCAACGCTCTCTTCACAATTTCAGAAATGCAAGCCGCCTGGAAAAGAAAAACATAGAGAAATGACAGCCAGCAAGTAACATTATACTTACCGCGTTGAGCTGACTTTTCATCCCTCAATGCCGTGACTCCACTTCTTTCAAGCTGTTGATGTAAGACTATACCTACAAGACGAACCATAAAAAAAACAACCAAAATACAGCACCTTTAAAGACAAAAAGTCTGAAATATTAAACAAAATGTAATAGCAAGTATCAAACCAAGTAACATGCCTTGTAGAAGATTTCTGTAGAGACTCCGAACCAATGCTATCCAACGATGTTAACATTCCACGTGCTGCATTTGGCTTCATGATACGCAAAAAAATACAACTGGTTAAAGGTCATGGCAAACGCTAAGAATAGAAGTATAAATGAACTATACAAATCAATGACGTCAGAGAGATAAGAGGCAATAAACTTATTCAAAACCTCCAACTCCAGCAACGCATCTTCAAAAAATCTTGAAACATTTTCACATACATTATTCAATAGTGACTTGGACTCAGCCCTGTATAAGTCACCCTGAGAGGAACAGAGAGAGTTGTAACCATTACTGCCCACTGGACGACCGTCATGGCTGAGTCAGAGCAATTCATGCGCAGGATCCCCAAAGGTACCAGCTTCAACATAGGCATGTTTGTCCAGAAGGGCAGACTGCATCTTGTCATTCGTCAAATTATTTGAAATTTCTTCAGTCTTTCTCTTCCATCCAGAAACTGTTGAGGAACACTGTTGTAAGAACATGCCATTTTTCTGACCAACAATAAGTTCAGGTGAAGATGAATCCCTTCTTGGAGGGCTAATTGATGGTCTTTTATCCAGACTCTGTTGCTTCTCTTCTGCACCTTCAAGCTCTTTTTTCCTTTTCAACCCGCTCTCAGAGGAAGGTTTCTCTGCCAGCTGTCCACTCATTAGCCTTGGTGTTTGGTATCGTTTATAACTATCTGGTAAAACATAAGAGGGAATCTGCTTTCTGCGAACATGGGACACAAACATTTCCATTCCTGGTTTCCAATATATATACATGTTCACTTGGAGTCTAAACACATCAACTGTTCCACGAATATCAAATTGCTGCCCTTCTTGAACTAACTCCCCTGGCCTCCTCAGCAAACCCATGAAGAAGGCACGATGGGCACATTGTTTGGAGGGGTCCACATACTCATTGGGGTAAGGATGGCACTGCAATTTCCCAAATGTGTCCCGCTCTATCTGCTAAGATACAACAAGAGTTATAAATAAATGGAAAACATCTGCTTCACTTGCTACCTTCTCTTTTTTCCTTCTGTAGAGGCTCGAATAAAGGAACTAAAGCCTCCTGAGCATCAGTTATTCAATATGTAATAGATTTTACCATCAAAGTAAGCTGTCTTAACCGGGATTCGACCCAGCCTCTCCACACAAGCAAGTCATCAGCATCAGCTGCAACTATGTCAACTTGCAAATAGTTTTTGTAGCTTTCGAAGAAAGGATATTTCTCAAACAGTGCAGTCCACCGAGCTTTATTCAGCTCAATTTCCTGATGTGGGAAAGCAAAAGGAGGTAAGGACAGCACAAGCTAAATACAACATAATTTACAGAGGGGAATTATTCATACCTGACATATGTTGTTACCGAAATCAAATTGTTCTGTCATAACTCGAAGAGTACTTGCAGACACGTTGTAGCTAGAGTTCATGCAAGGATAGGCAGGTGTAATAATTGGCATTTGATGCGTCCGGTCCCAAGGATTTTTACGTGGATCCCACACAGAAAATCCAAATTCTTTATCCTCTATCTCACAAAGCATCACCGGGTTTGGCCAGCGCCATTGTGTATATACACGGAAAAAACGAGAAACCAGCATACTCGGAACAGCATTTGGATAGAGTTGGCAAACACGAGCAACCAGAAGAGCCCAGTTTACTCCACCAAGAAATCCAGTCACCTAAAAGAGAATCCAAAACGAACAAAAAAAAAGATGGGTCAAAGAAAAGAGCAAACATTAATAAGCAGGAGAGGATGACTAGGAAAAAGAGGACCTACATTTGAATAAACACCACGCTGTTTAGCCCAAAACTTTAAACATCGAAGTGTGGTCCGGAAAAACTGCATTGCAGAAGAAAACTGAGATATTACTAATCAGATCTAGAATATTGAAAATATTTACTCTTCCTTTTTGGTTGGGGATCATCACCTCAATATTTGGAACATGTTTAAGGGTTTTATCTGCCACCCTGCAGCCATTTAGGCTCCTTACAGTTGGCTCATCGACATTGCACAACACGGATTCACTGGATATATCCAAATCCTGTCCACAAGAAGATATAAAGAAAACATCAGCATACTACTACTAGTAGTCTAAGCAGCTGATTGATGCCATAAATTGGATCTCAATTCAAGTTTGAGAAAATAGAGCATTCACGTATCCCCGTCCTGTATGGACCCCCATGACTTGGTAAGCTCCAGGAATGGTTAGAACTCAGGTGTACGGGTACCATGGAATACACATGAAGAAATTCAAGAATGTAAAAGTCCTCAGATCCAGAAAGGGTTGAGCTGAAATTCACATTGCTGAGGGTGAAAAGGATTAAGCATCCAGAGTACAAGCAGAAATTTAGAAGAAATCAGCCTTTTTCCAGAACAAATGTTGGTGTAGCCAAATAAATTTCTTCTGAAGCAAGGTAGAAAAAGTCTCTCGCCAGGGAGACCGAAAGGACATGGACTGATGGACAACTATCACAAAGAAATAACACTTACATCTGGTACAACCAAAAGAGAAATGCTTGCATAGAGAAGATCAATTAAGATCCCATCAAACTTAAACTTCATAACAGGGACATGTGCATCTGGAACTGGTTGTAGTTCAGTAACTTCTTCCCTCTCCGCCAAAATATTATGCAATACAAAAAAGAAGTCATCCTGGAAAACAATGTCAGTGTTAGATGCTATATAATATGGCCAACTGAGACTCGAAAACAACATCAGAAACTAAAACGACCTCTCGATTCACGTAGGATGGTCCAACACATAAGGTGTCTATGTCAGCTCCAGGACCATGCACCTACAAAAAAAATCTTATAATTAGTCAAATACAGTTGCTAAGGAACATCAAACATTCAGTCATTCCCCCACAAAATGTAAGGCTTGTAGAACATAATTGAAAATACACGCGTGGAGGGTAATTGTAAATCTTATACTCCCTCCGTCCCAATCCATTTTATATGGTCTTTGACTTGGCACAAAGTTTAAGAAATAAAGGAACACTTTTGAAACTTGTGGTCTAAAACAACCCATAGAATGTGTCTAGAAATCATTTCATTAAGGATATAAAGGTAAATTTAAAGTTAAATTATTACTAAATATAGAAAGGTGTCATTCGTTTTGGGATTAACTAAAAAGGAAAGTGTCATAAATTGGGACGGAGGGAGTACTGTTCAAGGGAACGTCAGAAAGAAACTGCTTACCCCAAGCCGATAAGAACCAAAGGTTAAAATGACAGCATTTGCATCCTCAACCATCTGATCACTGTAGCCTCTCAGTCGAGTCAGATCTTTCACCCAGTCCTTCACAATCTAGAAACGAAAAGATTTAGAAATGTCACAAGACTGGATTGAGCGAAAGTAGAAATGAACTAGTGTATGAAATGCAAAGGAAAAGGGAAGGTAGCAAAGGCAAATCCTTAGACTACTCCTTCCATTCTTCTTTCCATGTTTTGAGAGTTCAACGGAAAATGAAATTCTATATTAATTTCCTATCCTTACCAGCAACTAAGAAATATCATTACATTCCCTTCATCTTTCTTAGAATTAACCTATTAATTCTTGTGAGGGGGACAAAAAAGCAATTATTCTAGAACGTCCTAACATGAAGGAGGGCATCCACATTGACATCTTATTGTTCATCGAGATCAAGGAAACAATCCCGGCACTGAGTCGCAAAACAGGAAAGTTTGGAGATATGTGAAGTTTCAGAAATAAAACTGAAAATAATTAGTGACCACAAATTAAACTAGCTTAGTAAGAAAACAGTGACATTAATACATCAAATGTTACTTCAAATGACTACTAAATCCAAACAGGGAAAACAAGGAAGCATAAAGTGGAAGGTCAACAATTAATAAATGCATGTGAAGGGGGAACAGAATATTATCTATTTCACAAAACAATGAGATAAATATTTTTCCCAACAAAGCACAACACTGATCAGATCTCTCTTCGCTGAGATCCAAATGACCATCCAATATTTACTAATCCAAAGTGTATGCAGTCACCGTTCACAGCCTACTCATGCCATGTTCAGAATTCAGAAGTTACTGAAAAATTACTGCTCCTCTCAAGACAGGCACCAGAAATAATGTACTAGAATGCCTAAAAGTCGAGAAACATGGAGAGTCCACAACTCTTAATGTACTGAACAACTAGAGTCACAATTTGATCCCAAAATAGTTAGGTCGGCTATAAGAATTCTCAATATTCCATTCTGCCCCATTTGGAAAATTTCCATTTCAATACTAGACCACTTAAAATTCAGGAGCCATTGAAAGTCCACTGTCTCTAAATCACATGTTACTTTGTAATCAAGGCCTTAAGTCTCAAACAGCATACATAATTCTTCTTCTCTACCCTATATCCAGACATAATATAGGATAGTATATAAAGACATTAAGGTGAATAAGCTAATACTTAGTTGACTATAGTCAATTAATTACACAATCATAAGTTACCTGTTTTAGTTGGCAGAGAACTACTTCTCTCTTAGCAGCCTCCTCAGCACTTTCATATAGTTCAGCACCTACCAAAAACTACAATTCACAGAAAACCAACATATCATCAAAACACATAAACTGAAGCACAAAAAAACAACACAGTAAATAAAAAAGAACCTTTAAAAAAACAAACCTTCTCCAATTCTTTGGTACGTTGAATATCAGCCTCCATAGGCCCTGCTAAAGACAAAGGATTTGTCACCCCATACTTCTTAGACAAAGTAGTAGAACAGTTTGAAACCCCCATTATTAAACTTGGCAAAACCAAGAATCTTGTTCTAGTAGTTCAATATAAGGACCAAAAATTCAAGAAACGGATTGGGAATTTGAAAAAATGAATTTTGGGGGAGACCCTAAAGGTAACCTAAGACAAATATGAAGAAAAAAGGTTTTCTTGAGTTGTTAATACCCAAATAATAAGGAAAGAAAAGAGACACCCTAGATCTAGAAGGAGAAGAAGAAGGTTTTTTTTTTTTTGGGATATTACGAGTTGGGGTAGGAGATATATGGGGAAAAGATTTGTTTTTTGTTTGAGAAAAACAAAAATAATTTTGTAGGTTTTTTGGCCAGTTGGCAACTTGGTTTGGTTATTAGTGGCAGTTTTCAAATCTTTAATTACCATATAACTTTCTCTTTCTTCACTTTAATTTTACTATACTTGTTTGAATTTGAAAATATATCGAACTATTTTTAAGTTGTTCTTTTAAATTTTATTGATATATTTTTATAATTTTGGTGTCCTGATTAGGGGTGTGCAAATTTTGATGCTATTGACTTATCGGTTCGGTTAACAATTCTTTAATTTTCAGACAATTGAAATAACTCAATAAGGTTTTTAAATTTACCCTTTTACTCTAATAAGTTACCAACTTTTATCATCTACTTCACACTAGGTTTGGCTTTAATTGAAATTTTGAAGTTGGAGTTTTGTTTGGTTTAGTTTTGCGAAAAATATTTGGTTGTTTCAATATACTGAAACTGAAAAAAAAAAAGTGAAAATAATTATTTAGGTGTATTTTAAATTTCAATACAATTTTGATGGCCAAATACAGATTTTCAAATAAAGTGAAAAAAAATTCTGACAAAAAATAAAAAACTATCATGGCTTCCTAACATTCAGCTATAACTAGTGACGAGAGTAGTTGCTTAGGGACCTAAGAAATTATGAACTTAAGTGGAGTCAATTTATATTAAAAGCAAAAGAGGTTTTGCCAAACTAATCCGACTCTCTAGATATTTTGTTGATTCGAATAGAAAGCTATATCCATATCTATAATAAAGCTGGGCGAAAGAAGAGTGAGGTGTCACATTTCTTTGGCCAAAGATCTTTTTCTTTTTTTTCCTCATTTTTTACCTTTTTGCTACTATTTTTATGTTTTCTTATTGTACAAGAATAAATGTATCCATTATTACTCCTCCATTTATTCCTATTCTTTATTATAAAAAAACTTGAACGTTTCAAAAGTTATTACTTCTCTTATTCCTATTCTTTATTATAAGAAAATTTAAAATTCTCAATATTTACTACTCCAACTTTTCATTTCCTCTATGAAGAATGAACTTATATTAAAATGGAGTCATACCTTTGAATATCATTTCAACTAGGATTTGGAAGGGTTCAAGTAAATGATTTTTTTATATAAACGAACAATTCAGAAAAGTTAAATTTGCTCCCTAAAAGTTTTACACAGATCGTTGAACTCTCCCATCCCTATAATTGCAGCAGGTTCTGTATGTGAGTTTTACATATTCTTAGATAATTTATCTGTGTATGCACACCCATACTAATTCCATTCAGCTTTATACTCAATTTCATGATTTATTTGGCTAATTTTTAGGTTTTGGCTAATCTGCTCATAATTACACATTTAGACTATTAACCAAACAAATGATAAACCAGTCACGAGGGCTTTGGCACTGAAATAAAGAATCAAAAGGCATGTAAAACATGAAAACTAATTGCAAGAAAACCTTTCAGAAAGATCAAAGGTGCAAAAACCTTAGTGACCACTAATCTTTACATACATTTATGTTGTTTGAACTCTCTAATAATGTTGTCCGATGTGTGTTGGATTCTTCAAAAGCAATACATTTTGCAGGATAGAAACATGGGTGCGGTGACACTTTTGAAGAGTCCGAGCAAAGGTGAAATAAAAAGTCATGTAAAAACGTAAACTAATTTAAAGGAAGCTTTTCAAAAAGAACAAAGGTGCAAGAAACCTTAGTCACTCACCACTAATCTTTACGTACATGCCACAAAATGATTCAGTACCAACTATTCATCTCGATTTCTAATCAGCTGATTTTTCACTTCTTTTCCGACATTTAATATGTATTCTACCACATTAGAAAGTGTTAGTCTACAGAGGAATGTATTCTCCCTTGCATTTTGTCTGTCTTGCAAGCTTTTAACTTGTAAATAATGTATGCAAAGTTCTAATAAGAAAAATGAGTTACGCATGATTTGACACCAAATCCAGAATGTCATTGCAAACAAATGAGAGTGTTCTAGGATAATTTGCTTTAAGGTTTGAAAATTCAGAACCAGAAATAAAAAAACAATGTCATTGCAAACAAATGTCCACAAGAGATTGCAGCTACTAGTACATCACCGAAACAAGTCATCACCAAATTTATTCAAAACATAAAAATTATCTAGACGCAACTACACGGAAGGAACCATGAAACTTACTCAAAAGTTCATCTATTGAATTTCAAAGGCTGCATTCCGATGGATTTTCAATTATGCTCAAAGTATCTGTATTTGTGAGAAAATAGTTTCTCAACTTCTCTAGCTCCGTACGTGCAAAGTTTTGCAATTTAACTTTCTTCAATTCATGCCTCCAACATTTCCAAGCTTGAGATGCACAACAAGGTTTCTCGTCTTCGTTGGCTGCATCTCTGTATGTAAACTACAAAACCAGGAAAACCACAACAGGAACAAAGGTAATAAATGTTTTCATAAACAATCAATCATAAAACCAATATAGAAACGGTTAAACTTCTTTGGTACCAGCTTATAGATAGTGTCAATATGTCATGTATCAGCATGTAGAATGTTTGTCCCTGCTCCCCATGTATTATGAATTAAATCCTTGTGCTAATATACAGTTTCTTGAGTTGACAGCAAAGAACTTTGTCTAGAAATTGAATATAAAAAAACTTTAATAGCTTACAAGAATCTAGTAACCTCACTAATCCTTATAAAAGGCTCAAGATGACTAGTCTGTAGGTATTTCACATATGCAGTTGGTTGACTAACTTTTAGGTTTAGACTAATCTTCTCATAATTAGACCTGTTAGGTAAACAAAAGATTTTAAACCAATCACGAAGGCCTTGTCACTAAAATAATGAATCAAAATGAAACTAATCGAAACAAAACCTTAAATAAAGAATAGGGTGCAAGAAACCTTAGCCAGTGCATTTGAAAGATAAACATATTACCTTGATCAAGCTGTTTAAGCTTCGACCCTGGTCAACAGATAGGGTGTCCACTTGAGGAGAAATCCAAAGCAAACTGTCAACAACGTCCACAACTGAATAATTCGTCTGATCCATAATTTTTATGTGCAAACGCTTAGCACCATAAAGTGGAGGAAGCAAGTTTTCTCTCATGTCTTTTGGTATAACTATCACCTGCACAAACAAAAAGAAGAATTATGAAAAATCCGGAACTGCTTATTCAGGCAGGGCAAAGTAGACAATTTTGCTGCATGTACCTGTCATAGTCGCAGCTTAGTGTAATAGCCCTGGAATTATTAAAGTTACCAAGAGACTCTGTGAGCTTAGAGTACCAATCAGTATCAAGGGCTTCTGGATCTGGGATCAATTTGATCTTAGTTTCCAACAACTGCGAAGCTTTCAGTTTAGATATAGGCAAGGGATCAAAATAGCGTAAGAGTCCCTTTTTCCCATGACGAACATCAAAGGAGAATCTTAATAAGTTAGGAGCACCATCCAGATCAATCGCGACTAAATGATAGCACGCGAATACTTTCAGAAACTTAAGCCGGTAGCTTGAAATCTTCACGATCTTCAAGGACAAACAATGATCTAAGTAAAGGACTTCAAGATTCGATAGATTTGGAAGAAGTTTCTCTAACTATTGTTCATTGACAGCCACAGCGTTGAGCTTCAAACGCTTTAAGGATTTGCAAGCAGTTATCTCAATTACATGTAGGTCCAGACCAAAGGAACTAATGTAAATGTCTTTAATATTAGGTGCTACAATATCAACCATCTTGAATTTAGGAGGACAGAATTGCAACTTTACTGTCCTCAGTTTAGGTAAATTGACTGCAACTTGTAAACGGATTAGTCCATGAAATCTCTTGAAAGATAAAACTTCTAAATCACTACAAATCGCACATAGAGCTTGAAGTAATTGCTCGTCCAAAAATGAGTCATCATGGTGTAACTCTCGCAGAGAATAAAACTTTACGCCACTAGAAGGTAATTCGAGCTTAAATCCGCGTAAACTAAGCACATTTAAAGCTTTGGCAGCGTAGATTGCTTCAGGAAATTTGTTGTAAGTGTATACGCCAACATCTAAAAACAACTCTTTGATATTACAGGCTACTAGTACTTTAATCCAATCATCCACAGCCTTGGATCGATAATTTGGTAAATTTACCTTGAACCTTTTTATAGAGATCTTCTGGTTTAGCCGATTCGCTAGAATTTGATCCACAATGTTTTTTGACTTATGTAAATAATTATCACCAAAATCTAAGCAGGAGAGGGAAGTCCAAGCACTGTTCCAAACCTTAGACAATGTACTAGTTTTCGCAGCTTCTTTAATGGCAATGAAAGACAGAATTTGATCCAAAATTGGCTCTGGCAGCTTGGATATTTGATCTGTCCCTTCCAAAATATTTTTTTATAACCTTTTACCAAATTTAGTATTCTCTTATTGTGTGTGAAAAACAATTACCTGATTTGTGGATAGAATGCAGATATCCCTACATCGTATTTGTGAAGTTTTTGTTGAGTGAAATCGTATAGATGATGCTCTGCGTGGATAGTAAAAGAAATAATCCCCTTGATTATTTTCATTGATTGAATAGATATATATACAAGTTACATCTTTCCATAATACTACAAATCCTTTTCTTATTCTACTTCTAAATCCTTATTCTACTATAATTCTAACTATACAATTATGGTAGGTGTATAACACTAATTAAGGTATCCTTTTTATTACAATATACTACAAATATATATACCATATATACACTATCCTAATATTACTTGGATATGTACAATCTGGCCGAGAGAGGCCCAATTCTGTTCTGGCCGAGACAGCCAATGGCCGAGAGGCCCAATTCTGTTCTGGCCGAGACAACCCACTGCTTCATTAAATCCAGTGATAAATATGTGATATACACTGATGTATATTCAGTGTATATCACATGTATATTGCTCTGTTTAACACACCCCCGCAGTCATAGCGGGCGGTTTTCGAACGCTGAGACTGTCCCTAAAATCTTCAAAGAGAACCGCTGGTAGACCCTTTGTAAAGATGTCTGCAATTTGATAACGAGACGGTACATGGCATACGCGAACTTGACCCTTTGCAACATTTTCCCGGACAAAGTGAATGTCCATTTCGATATGCTTGGTGCGTTGGTGTTGAACGGGGTTACCTGAGAGGTAGATGGCACTAATGTTATCGCAATATACCAAGGTTGCCTTCTGAATGGGATAATGAAGCTCCAAAAGCAAATTACGTAGCCAACATGACTCGGAGACCACGTTTGCGACCCCTCGATATTCTGCCTCTGCACTGGAGCGTGACAGAGTTGCTTGACGTTTTGTCGACCATGAGACCAAGTTGTTGCCAAGGAACATACAGTAGCCAGAAGTCGACCGTCTGGTGTCGGGACAACCACCCCAATCAGCATCCGTGTAAGAGACAAGTGCGGATGTAGATGAAGGATACAAGTGCAACTCATAGTCCAGTGTCACCTGAAGATACCGAACGATGCGTTTGATTGCATTCATGTGCTCAATCCTGGGATCATGCATGAATAAACACACCTGCTGAACCGCATATGTAATATCCGGTATGGTAAAGGTAAGATACTGGAGGGCCCCTACAAGACTGCGATAGCGGGTCGGGTCCTCGTATGGTGCACCTGCTGCGGCACTTAGCTTTGGGTTTGCATCAACCGGTGTGGAAGTGGACTTACAGGATGACATCCCAGCCCTCTCGATGATCTCAGCAGCATACTTTCGTTGAGACAGAAATAAGCCACCTGAATGACGCTTGACGGCAATCCCCAAAAAATAACTCAACGGCCCTAAGTCCTTCATAGAAAATTCAGAACTTAGCATGGCCATGATGGACTGGCGCAAAGCATCGGAGGAGGCAGTCAAGATGATATCATCCACATACAACAGAATATAGGCCAATGACGAACCACGACGGTAGATGAACAAGGAATTATCTGACCTATTGTGAGTGAACCCAATAGTCGAAGCAAAATCAGCAAATCGTGTATACCAGGCCCGTGGAGACTGCTTAAGCCCATATAGTGATTTCTTCAACAAACAGACATGATGAGGGCGGTTGGGATCCCTGAAACCCAACAACTGATGCATATAGACTGTTTCCTTGAGATCACCATGTAGAAAAGCATTCTTGACATCCAACTGATGAATTGGCCAAGTTTTTGAAAGAACCAAGCTAAGCACAGTGCGAATGGTAGCCGATTTGACCACCGGACTAAACGTCTCACCACAATCAATTCCAACCTGCTGAGTCTTACCATCACCAACAAGTCGTGCATTATGTCTAGCAAAGGACCCATCTGAATTCTCCTTATGAGCAAAAATTCACATAGACCTGATAATATTAATACCATATGGACTGGGCACCAACTCCCACGTCTTATTATCAATAAGAGCATTATATTCATCAGTCATAGCAATTTTCCAATTAGGGTCATTTAATGCGGACACAGGATTGCGGGGCAAGGGGGATTTAGGGACATCAGAATGTAAATTAAAATGTCTTTTAGGTGTAAAAATACCCGACTCGAGTGACCTGGTCTATGACTCGATGAAGAATTGAGGAATTTTGGGAATTTTGGGCTCGGGGCGGGTGGCGTGAGCGATGGGCTGCTTGGCCCAAATCGGTAAATCTTGGGCTCGATTTACGGACCCGGTTCGAGTGGTGGACAGGCCCAATTGCCGAACTGCCCATTCGATGGTAGAAATTGTTGGATGTGGCGTTCTTTGTGGGGCAAGGCGATGGGCTACTGGAGGATTTTGGGTACGGGAGATGTCCGAAAAATTCCGAATAATAAACGGGGATATTTGGTCATCCAAAAAATTATATGACTTAGGTTCGGGAGTATGAACTTTCGATAATGGGAATTGAGTCTCATCAAAAATGACATGGCGATTGATTATGATTTTCTTGGAGGATAAATCAAAACACTTATAAGCACGATGATTCGACGGATAACCCAAAAACACACACGGGGTAGGCCGAGACAGCCAATGGCCGAGAGGCCCAATTCTGTTCTGGCCGAGACAGCCCACTGCTTCATTAAACCCAGTGATATATATGTGATATACACTGTTGTATATTCAGTGTATATCACATGTATATTGCTCTGTTTAACAGATAGTTTATCGGACTTTCAGTCTGAATCACCAAACTATATCCACTATAATAAGAAAGTGATAAGAATTAATCTTTTTTCATCACAGAACTTTACATATTACAATTAAATTTATCGGATCCGTAAAAATCATAAAATTATTTTTATATAAAAATAATTGAATTTTACCATTATAACGACAATATAATAGTAAAGTTATTAAACTTTACCAAGTATAACGATAAAACTTGCCCATTAAAATGATTTGACGGTAATAATAGATTAAATTTTACGTTGTCATACCTCTCTAGTCTAAGTGCTTTGCAAACTCATATTTAACTGCAAACATTGCCCTTGGAGTTTAATACCCTACTCGTATGTATTATTTTATCTTAGAATAACTAGTGTTTTCCAAGCTCAACTACTAAGGTTTTATTAAGATTCAAGCAAATTGGATTCATATTGTATTTAGTGCTTAGATCTACACATTAGAATTTTCCTTGGCAAGTCAATTGATTTTATAGTCCTTCACAAATTTATTTTTAATTTTATATTTTTCTTAGAGATTTTTATTTTAATCATATGGGATCTGAAAATAATATACAAAAGATCATAGGGCTCTATGTTCACCCATTTACTCACTAGTTCTACTAAGTAATTAGCTCTCGCTTGCAACTCTAGTGATTGCGTGCTTTAATTCTTTAATTTATGCCAATTTCCTTCTAGTTTTTCTTTCCCTAAAAACAAATACTGCTAGTAATACATATTGCTCAAATTCTTAAAAAGTATTATCGGATGTGTGTCGGATCCTTCAAAATTACTCATTTTTTGAGAATTTGACATGGATGCAACAACATTTTTGAAGGAATCCGAACAACACATATAAGGAACATTTGGCTCATATCAATTGATGGTGCAGATATAGTAACTATATGCTCAAATGAGAAAGTGTCTCTATACTGCAACTCCAGTAGAAGCCTAAAGATTAGAACATTTAAATTAACATAGAGAAAAAGAATGTAAAAGTTGTCTTTAAGAAGAGCTTTAAGGTAGCATTCTTTGTTGAAGTGGGATTTTGAAAAGTGTTTGTTTGAACATATTATTCTTTGTTGAAGTGGGATTTTGAAAAGTGTTTGTTTGAACATATTTTACAAAAAAAAAAAAAAAGTTTACAAACACAGTTTAATGAATGGAGACCCTCAATTCACAGTTTTAAATCTTCGTATTGAAATCCTTTACACATATATTCTCATTAATCAGGTCAGGATGTTTCTTTTTAAAAAAACAAAAAAATGTGGGTCCAAGCTAGCTTGCTTGCAACTTAAATATTCAATCAAATACGTACTACTTTCTAAGGAGCGGATGTAGAATTCCGGCACTAGGTCCAGTATTTTCGCCGCGAAGCATAAATTTTAGTGTAAAATTTATTAAAACTGAAACAAATGGTAAGATTGAACTCATATAGTTGTAAAAATACAATAACTTCAATGCAAATAACCTTAAAGGTTGAACACATAGAGTTTAGATGTTGGATCCGCTTTTGTACCTTACCACTAGTACATGTATCAAGTTACCTGCTCCTAGTAAATCAACAGAACAAGTCATCTGAGAAATGTCCAAGACATATATTTAGGCGATCAGCGATCTGGTAACCGGTTCTTCAATTATCTCCAATATATCTGTATTTTTTAGAAAGTAGTCTCTCAACTTCTTCAGCTCCATACGGTAGAAGTTTTGCAATTTAACTACTTTCTTTAATTCATGCCTCCAACATTTCCAAGGCAGAGATGCACAACAAGGCTTCTCATCTTCATCATCATCATCATCTATGTATGTAAACTACAAAGCCAGAGAAAAACAAGTCGGAATCGACTACGTACAACAGGGCCAGAGGTAATAAATGTCTTCATGCACAATCATTCTTGCATTCAGTATAGAATTGGTAAATTATGCATATGTTGGTTGGCTAGCTTTTAGGTTTTGGCTAATCTTCTCATAATTTTACTGTTAGGTGAACAAAAGATTTTAAACCAATTATGAAGGTTTTGTCACTAAAGAATCAAAAGGCATGTAAAGAAGGAAACTAAGTGCAAGAAACCTTAGTTACCAGTAATCTTTTCAACATACTAAAAAGGCAGTGCCTCTGAAAGATAAACATATTACCTTGATCTGTCTTTTTAAATCTTTAGACTGGCCAAAGATAGGGTGTCCAGTTGAGGAGACATCCAAAGAAAACTATCAACAACATCCACAACTGAAAAATTACACCGATTCCAAATGTTTACGTGCAAACGCTTAGTACCATAAAGTGGAGGAAACAAGTTTTGTCTGATGTGTTCTGGTATAACTATCACCTGCATAAACAAAAAGAAGAATTGAGAAATCCAAAGCTGCTTCTCAGGCAGGGGAAGTAGATAAATTGTTGCAGCGAACCTCGTCACGGGAGCAGCTTAGTGCAATAGCACTAGAATGATTAAAGTAACCAAGATACTTTGTGAGCTTAGAGTACCAACGTGTGGCATCGATTTGCTTATCAGTACTCATAGTGTCCCAAGAGTACAGACTAACATTTGGGGTCAATCTGAACTTAGCTTCCGGCAGAAGTGAAGCTTTCAGTTTAAATGTGTGAAAGAAATAACTCCCTTGATTATTTTCATTACTTGAATAGGTATATATACAAGATACAAATATTCCTATTCTATTCCTAAAATCTTATTTTACCATAATTCTAACTCTACAATTATGGTAGTGTATATTCCTAATTTAGGTAACAAATACATTACAATATACTACACATATATTTTCCAATTATAAAATATTCTATGTCCAATTATTAACAAAACTGAGAGCATTAATCTGGGGAAGACTCGTGACATTGAATAAGGCATGTATATTGCCTTGTTTAACACACCCCCGCAGTCATAGCGGGCGGTCTTTGAATGCTGAGATTGTCCCTAAAATCTTCAAAGAGTACCGAGGGAAGACCCTTTGTAAAGATGTCTGCAACTTGATATCTTGACGGGACATGACATACGCATACCTGCCCCCGAGCAACCTTTTCACGGACAAAGTGAATGTCCATTTCGATATGCTTAGTGCGTTGGTGCTGAACCGGATTACCTGAGAGGTAGATGACATTAACATTATCACAATATACTAAGGTTGCCTTCTGAATGGGGCAATAAAGCTCTAAAAGCAAGTTACGTAACCAACATGATTCTGAGACCACATTAGCTACCCCTCGATATTCTGCCTCTGCACTTGAGCGGGATAAGTCGCCTGACGCTTCGTAGACCAGGAGACCAAGTTGTTGCCAAAGAACATACAATATCATGACGTAGATCGTCTGGTGTCCGGACAACCACCCCAGTCCGCATCTGTGTACGAGACAAGTGTGGATGTAGATGAAGGATACAAGTGCAACCCATAGTTTAGTATCCCCTGAATATACCGAATGATGCGGTTGATTGCATTCATGTGCTCAACTCTGAGATCATGCATGAATAAACACACCTGCTGAACATCATACGTAATATCCGGTCTGGTAAATGTAAGATACTGGAGGGCCCCTACAAGACTGCGATAGCGGATCGGGTCCTCGTATGGTGCACCTGCCGCGACACTAAGCTTGAGTTTTGCATCAACTGGAGTGGAAGTGGACTTACAGGATGACATCACAGCCCTCTCTATGATCTCGGCATCATACTTTCGTTGAGACAAAAACAAACCACCTGAATGACGTTTGACAGCAATCCCCAAAAAGTAACTCAAGGGCCCTAAGTAGAGATGGTAGTGGATCCTGGACCCGGTCCGGATCCGGTGGATCCAGATCCGTTTTATAGGATATGGATCTTCAAAATTTGGACCCGACGGATCCGGATCGGACCCGGATCCGTTTCTAACAGATCGGATCTGGATCTGGATCTTGTATTTGAGATCCGTATCCGGTCCAGATCCGACTCGTGGATCTATTTTTATTAAATATATTCATAACCTATAATGTAATTTTATAAGTATTTTCTTAAAATTGCTAAGCACATCCTTGCAAGTTTAATTCTCAAAACAAGTTTAATTTATCCCCGCGTTAACTCAAAAATGAAAAAATAAAGAGCTAACTTCGATAATAAAATCAATGTTATATTAGTGAATGACTAACATCTCCATAGACAAGTAGTTAAAATTATATTCACTTCATTTGTGAAGATTACAAGCACATGCAAGTTTTTCATTGTGGAAATACTAGTCAGCATTTTCCACAACTATTGTCATTGTCCAACATTTTCAATTAATAGCTCACAAACAAAACGAGACAACGAACAAAATATCTCATATAAACATTTTAAAATTGAAACACAGTAAACTGTTAGCTAAGTAAAAATCGTTTGTCAGTTCAAAAAAAAATTCTTAGCAAGGTTACATTCTTAGCAAGACAAAAAAATTTACATGTGGATCCAGATCCGATCCGTGGACCCGGTGGATCCGATGGATCCGGATTTGAATATAATTTTTATGGACCCAACGGATCTGGATTCAGGTATGAAAAATGGATTTGGATCTAGATCTAGTAGGATCCGGTCCAGATCCGATCCGTTGCCATCCCTAGCCCTAAGTCTTTCATAGAAAACTCAGAACTGAGCATGGACATGATAGACTGGCGCAAGGCATCGGAAGAGGCAGTCAAGATGATATCATCCACATACAACAGAATGTAGGCCAATGACGAACCACGGCGGTAGATGAACAAGGATTTATCTGACCTGCTGTGAGTGAACCCAATAGTCGAAACAAAGTCAGCAAACCTCGTATACCATGCCCGCGGAGACTGCTTAATCCCATATAAGGACTTTTTCAATAAACAGATATGATGCGGACGGTTAGGATCCCTGAAACCCAACGGCTGATGCATATAGACTGTTTCTTTGAGGTTACCATGTAGGAAAGCATTCTTGACATCCAACTGATGAATATGCCAAGTCTTTGAAAGAGCCAAGCTAAGCACAGTGCGAATAGTAGCCAGCGTGACCACCGGACTAAACGTCTCACCACAATCTATCCCAACCTGTTAAGTCTTACCATCACCCACAAGTCGCGCCTTATGTCGAGCAAATGACCCATCTGAATTCTCCTTATGAGCAAAAATCCACATAGACCTGATAACATTAATACCATATGGATGGGGCACCAACTCCCACGTCTTATTATCAATAAGAGCATTATATTCATCAGTCATAGCAATTTTCCAATTAGGGTCATTTAATGCGGACACAGGATTGCGGGGCAAGGGGGATTTAGAGACATCAAAATGTAAATTAAAATGTCTTTTAGGTGTAAAAATACCCATTGTCTCACGAGTGACCTGGTCTATGACTCGAGGAAGAATTGAGGAATTTTGGAAATTTTCTAGGCTCGGACGGGTGGCGGCGAGGTAGTGGGCCTGCTGGCGCAAATCGGTAACATGAATCATCAACTGGACCAATTCGAGGTGGTGGGTAGCCCAATTGTTGGGGTGATCCGATGCTTGGAGGCTGAAATTTGTTGGCGTCTGATGGGTCGTAGGCGATGGGCCATTGGAGGATTTTGGGTGCGGGACATGTCCGAAAAATGATGAGTAATATACGAAGATATTTGTACATCCAAAAAATTATACGACCTAGGCTCAGGAGTATGAACTTTTGTAAAAGGAAATTGGGTTTCATAAAAAATGACATGGCGATTAATTATGATTTTCTGGGAGGATAAATCAAAGCATTTATAACCATGATGGTTAGACGGATAACCCAAAAATACACACAGGGTAGACCGAGCATGAAGTTTGTTAATTGTGGTGGATGGGAATAACGGATAACACAAGCACCCGAAAATCCGAAGATGAAAATAAGAAGGGTTCTTATTATATAGGATTTGGAGGGGAGAAGAATATGTCAGACCTTTAGACGAAATTATGTTAAGAAGATATGTTCCCATTTGCAGAGCATGGTGCCAAAAATATGGGGGTACGAAAGCATGAAGTAAGAGAGTGCGGACAATATTATTTATGGAACGAATTTTACGTTCGGCTTTCCCATTTTGAGAAAATGTATGAGGGCACGAAAACCTAAAATTTATCCCATTATTATCACAGAACTCCCGAAACACCCTATTGTCATACTCTTTCCCATTATCACATTGAATATTCTTTATTTCTCTTTCGAATTGTGTTCTAATGAATGCTCTAAATTTTATGAAGACGGAAGACACTTGAGATTTATTGGCAATTGGAAACGTCCACAAAAATTTAGAATAATCATCCAGAAACAGAACATAATATCGATGACCTAACGAACTTAGAACAGGAGACGTCCATAGGTCGCTATGAATAATATCAAATGGCTATGAAGTATGAGAATTTGAATCCACAAATGGCAACTTAACAATTTTTCCTAATAAACAAGATTGACAAATATGAATACGACTCGTACCCTTACAAGAAATAAAGCTATTTTTATCTAAAATTGATAAAATAGAAGATCCTGGATGACCAAGGCGAGCATGCCACACGGAAGGAGAAATGGCTGCAAAAACTGACGGCAAGGCTTGACTCGATGGACTGAAATCGGGCATGATAGGATACAGATCCCCCCTACAATCACACCTTATGAGATGACTCCCCGTCTTGAAATCATTCACAGAGAAACCAAAAGGATCAAATTCAACGAAACAGAATTGTCAGTGGTGAACTTTCGGACATACACTAAATTTTCAATCAATTTGGGAGCATGTAAAGTATTCTTCAAGATAAGGGGTGGATTGGGGGGAGACAACGTTTTCTGACCATAACCCTGAATTGGAATAGAGTTAGAATTACCAACAATTATACCCCGAGGGGTGCTCAAATTGAAATAAGATGAGAGAGTACCTGAATCCGAAGTCATGTGAGTAGTGGCCCCGGTGTCTATGTACCAATTTAGGTCCGGTTGAGTCAACCCCAATGTGTGCATAGCGGCCTCGATATCGGTCTGAGTGGGGCCTGCTGCATGATGGGCTTGCGGAGGTCGGGGCCCAAGTATTCCAGACCGTGGATCGACTGGGCGTCAGGCCGCTGGGCCGGCGATGGGCCGCCACTATTGGTTCTTGGGCCTGGTGTTGGCCACCACCGCCGGGAATTAATCTTTGGAGTATAAGGGTGGTCGCCCACGGCCCATCGCCTCAGCCCATCGCCATGGGCCCCATTCTTTGGGACCAGGGGGTGGTGGGCCATTGTTCCCTGGATGGGGCCCACCGCCTGCTTGCTGACCACCGGAACTTCCACCAGAACCGTCGCGTTTGCCCCCGCGTTTTTTGTTATTATTCTTACGATTATTTTTGTCGCCACCATGATTATGGTTTTGGCCCGAATTATTAACAAAACCCGAAGAACTTGGAGAGGATGCCACCATGACGACGGGGCTTGCTCCAGTAGCCGCCTTTTTAGCCAAACTGGCTTCTTTCAAAGTAAGCATGGAGCAGGCTTGATAAAAGTCGAGAAGAGGATTGCTTTGACGAAGGAGAGTTCCAACACCATTATAGGCCTCCGAAAGGCCGGCAACCAATTGTAGAACCAGGCGATTATTTGTTATAGGTGCGCCAGCATTACGGAGTTGATCCGCCAACTCCTTGAGTTTCTTGCAATATGCAGAAACGTTTGGAAATTCATCCATTCGAACTAGAGAGAATTTCTGCTCGAGTGTGACGACACGTGAATGTTGGTTATCTTGAAATATGTCACACAATCTATTCCAGGCAGCCATAGCCGAGGTATCTGACTCAATAATCATCTGTAGAAGGTCAACCGAAATAGTGGAGTATATCCACTGGAGAACGGTAGCATCAAGAGTAATCCATAACTGAGGATCCTCCGCGGGAAGAGGTGTAGCGGGAGGAATGATGTGATGAATAACTTGATGGGAGATAGCGTGAATTTTAAACAACTCCGCCCACGTCGCATATTGGACGTTTTCCATCTCAAGGACAATAGGGATACTGTTCTTGATGTTAGAAACCATGAGGGCATGATGATAATTGTTCTTAGACATATTGAAAGAACAAAGAAGGAGGGGAAATTTGGAAAAAGTAAGAGAGATTTTGAGAGCGGAAGACTACTTTCGGAAGAGAAATCCGAGAGGGGGGGGGGGTATTCGGCCGAGATTGGCAAAACTTTTGGGAGAGAAATTTTTTTGTAAACCCTAGACTCTTGATACCATGAAAGAAATAATCCCCTTGATTATTTTCATTATTTGAATAGGTATATATACAAGATACAAATATTCCTATTCTATTCCTAAAATCTTATTCTACCATAATTCTAACTCTACAATTATGGTAGTGTATATTCCTAATTTAGGTAACAAATACATTACAATATACTACACATATATTTTCCAAATATACAATATTCTATGTCCAATTATTAACAAAACCGAGAGCACTAATCTGGGGCAGAATCATGACATTGAATAAGGCAATATACACATATATATTGTGTGTATATTATTGCCTTGTTTAACAATGTGGGGATAACATCACACGCGGATCCTCTTCCTCCTTCATATAAATGAATACCAGATGAGAATGTTAATACGTTAGGAGTATCCAGATCAACCGCAATCAGATTACAGCATGTGACTATTTCCAGAAGCTTAAGCCGGTAGCTTGAAATCTTCATGATCCTCAACGACAAACAAGAAACGAAGTGACAGATTTCAAGGTTGGGTAGATTGGAAAAAATGCTCTCTAACCATTGGTCATTGACAGCTACAGCAGAGAGCTTCAAATGCTTTATGGATTTGGAAGCAGCATTGTTAATTACATCTAGGTCCCGACTAAAGGAGCCAATGTAAAGGTCTTCAAGATTAGGTGCTACGATATCAATCATCTTGAATTGAGAAGGGCAATATTTCAACTTTACCGTCCTTAGTTTCGGTAAAGTTCCTGCAACTTGGAATCTGACTAGTCCAAATACAAAACCTCTAAATCAATGCAGCTTGCACACAGAGGTTGAATACACTAATCGTCCAAAAATGAATCCTCAAGGTGTAACTCTCGCAAAGATAAAAACTTTATGCCATCATCAGAGGGTAATTCGAGCTTAAATTCACGTAAACTAAGCACCTTTAAAGCTTTGGCAGCAAAGATTGCTTCAGGAAACATTTCGTCAGTGTCTACATCTAAAAAGAACTCTTTGATATTACAGGCTACCAGTATTTTAATCCAATTATCCATACTTTGACCAAGAGTCTGGTAATAACATGAACCGTCGAATAAAGATATTCTGCTTTAGTCCAGTTGCTAGAATTTGATCCACAATAATGTGTTGTGACTTCTCGAAAAATTATCATCAAAATCTAAGCAGAAGAGAGAAGTCCAAGCCTTAGATAATCTACTAGTTTTCGCAGCATCTTTAACAACAAGGAATGACAAAATGTGCTCCAAAATTGGCTCTGGCAGCTTGGAAATTTGATCTGTCCCTCCCATCGCTGCGAAAATATTTTCTATAACCATTTAACAAATCGAGATGCCTGCCACAGAATAAGTAATTTATGATTTTAACTAAAATATTCTGTCGTTCATTAGAATATGTTACTGACTGAACGCATTATGTCAATGTTAATAACAATTGATAATTGCAGAGTGGAAAATAACAATTTATAATTCGTTTTTCTACACTCAAATCAATTCATTGCAACCACGACACTCTCCTTCTGTCCTTTATTATTCTTCACTTATACAAAAAAATAAAAAAAATAGTGGAGTCCGGGGATGGTCTGTACCACAAGGTTCTATCGGAAAATTCCAAATTTGTTTTAATTTTTAGTAACAAATTTAGGGCCGGTTGACCAAGTATAAATATTGCTTCTGACTGCACAAAATTCATCACCCCATAATATTTGCTGACCTTAGCTTCAAAACTAGCAAGATTATTAAATGTTCTGTTGCAGATTTTGCACTTGTCTAATGAAAGATTGTGCTAATTTAATTTGCTCTACCCTAAGTTTTTTTTTCCGCCTAGCAATATATGATTTAACAACACACTGATTATTTAAGTAGCAAAAGGTGTAAGATATATTTAGACACAACATGCATATATAACATTAATTAGGGATATTGAGTAGGCTTTAGCTATACAACCGTACGCAGCTATCAGCCTATGATGCTATCAGCACGTACAAGAACAGCATGCTAGGGTTCTGATAACCACAGAAGGGGTAATTGACCTCTATTAAATAGAAGGCATATAATTATTGGGCATTGTTTTATTTAGGGAAAAGGGCATAATTAGTCGTCCGGGTAAATTATTGACACTCAATGACCCAAAAATCTTAAAAGTTATTTTTAGTCTTTTTAAAATAATTCTATTTTGTAATCATTTTTAATAATTTCAGCATATGTATAAAAATTATATAATTATTATATAAAATATGTATTACTATTGTATATGTATAAAAATGTATCACTTATACAAACGTAAACTATTGACACCAATGACCCAAAAATCTTAAAAGTCATTTTTTAGCCTTTTCAAAATAATTTCATTTTGTAACCATTTTTTAATAATTTCAGCATATGTATAGAAACTGTATAATTATTATATAAAATATGTATCACTACTGTATATGTATAAAAAATGTATCATACTTATAAAATATGTATAAAAATTATATAATTATTGTATAAAATATGTACTAATATTGTATATATATAAAAAAATGTATTATATTTATAGAATACGTATAAAAATTGTATCATTATATATAGAATATGTATAAAAAGTATCATACGTATAAAAAATGTATAAAAATTGCATCACTATGTGTATAGAGTATGTATCAATCTACTATGTGTATAGAAAATGATATTATTGTTGTATAATTTGTGTATAATAAATATCAATGTATATTCATTAACTATATGTTGGATATGTAAAGCAATACGGGAAGTAAATAAATATTACAAGTGTTCGAAATGATAAACAAACAAGCCAATATTCAGAAATGTCGCAAGCTTGTTGAGTCTTGAATCTTGATAACCTGAAATCAAGAAACACTAAATCTGGATTGTTACAACTGTGGGCTGAGTCGAGAGATGACTCTCTGTCTTTAAGACAAGATTACCCCGTATATATGCTTTTACGTTAACGGACAATAGTCTCCCAAGATAAAACATCAACTAATCAACACTACAAAGCAAATAAGTTGATTCTGACGAAGAAAATAAAACACGAAACGACTTGCTGAAGAACGAAAAATGAAGGAAGAGTTTTGAGTTTTCTGTTCACTGTTTGTGGACAGAATTTCAGCTGTTCTCTTCTGTTTTTGTCTGTGTATTATATTATTATCTCTACAATTGAGCCAAAAGGCTTCAATATATAGCATAAGGGGAGACTTCTCAACTGCCAAGTAATGACTGTTTATGGCCATTAGTATGGCCATTAGTGAGGACAGCCAAGTAATGGCTGATGATTTAATGTGCAACGTTCCAAAAACCAACTCAAACGGTAGGTAGAAACTTTCTGCCTTCCGTCGTTCCCAATTTCATCTTTCCAAAAAACTCCAGGGACCAAACTGTAAATATTAAACAATTTTGGGGTATATCAGAAGAAGCCCATGACCCACGACTCGTGACCCGAGACTCGAGATTCAAGCCCGGACCGGACGGGTGAGCGGCAGCAGCGCGCGTGTGGGCTTATCCTTGAACCCAAGCACATCGAGGTCCTCTCTCTTTCAAACACATGGGTTACCCCTTGGGATCCCAAACCCTTAGCCAATTTTGAGACTTATAAAGAGAACAATTCTTCCTTTTCCCACCGATGTGGTAGATTTGTCCCACACCATATTTCCATGCCTCAAACACCTTACTTCGTGGACCAATATCTCTTTCATTTCTTAACGAAATTTGACGATCTTTGGCCCTACGGTCATCTACTCACTTAGTAGATTATGCACGTGTGAAGAGACAAAACCTCCAATATGCGGAACCCTAGTGTTTAAGTCATTAAATATGGGTGGACGCACCTCCCCACCAAAGGCAAATTTCCAACAATCCTCTTTTTAAAGACATTTTGGCGCACACACAATGTGCCTACTTTCAGCAATCTTTCAGCGAAAAGATATTGCATCAGGAGAGGTAGCTTCCGCTTTTAATCTTCCCTAGTTAAATACCACAGGACTTACTTAATGTGTGGTGAACGTGGTGTCTTAAAACCGTCAGTGTTTAGTGTAAGCCAAGACAATGATACCAACACAATAACTCTTCTTATTCATTTTCTTCTTATTATTTTATCCGTTGTGGCCGTGGACACACTTGGATTCTTAAGTGCATTCATTTGAGGCGGTCTGTCCTCGCACTTAAATAGGTGATCTCCTACAAGGTATCCTGTTATACCCCACTTTACATGTGTTAGGAACCATTAAAAGTTTCCCCAACCTTAACCTCAACCGTTTGAGGATCGTTAAAGGTTTGGAAGCTTAACCTTTACCTACCATGCATGTATCATTTTAATGTCTATCGCAGGAACAACTTTGGATTCATGTTTCCCTACAGAAATCATCATCCGAAGTGCTCTTGCTTCCACCGAAGCGCTCAACTGAACCTTTTGCAGCTTAGTTTTCCCATTGAACCAAATTCTTGGGATCTCCAGTCAGTATGGTTGGGTTACCACCGCAAAGGTTCGTATTGTTTGGGTTTTAAGCTCATTCCCCTAGACAGACAGAACACTTGATCTCCGGGTAGTCCCTTAGTTAAAAAGGATCCGCTATATCATTTAATTAGTAATCAAGGAAGTGACACCCGTGATGATCAACTACCATACGGTCTTATATCTCCGACAGGTCCTGACAGATATGTCCAGACACCGTCATCCGTGTACTTCCTAAAGCCTACCGGCTAGCCACAATGTATAACTGCTGAAGGCACGAGTTTCTCCCAATAAGGGACGTCCTCTAAGGAGTCGTGAAGTTAATCAACTTCTTTCATGATTTGTATAAAGCGATAAACTCCGATCCCATCTTGAATCGGCCGATGCAAGTTTGCTTAGAGGATTTTCCAAGACCCACCATACATATTTACTTATGGCTTTGGTGTTCTTCACATCTGATGTCCAGTTTGCATCACTGTGTTCTCCAAGAACCGCTGGACATCCAGAATACCATAATCCGTAGATAAGCGAATATTTCAGATATCGTCATATCCGACTCAACGCCTTCTATTGATCATTTATTAAAATCATCAGTGCACCTTAGTTCAACTGATCTGCTAGGCCGATACTAGGTCGGTTGTAGTGTGTACAATACATTGAACTACATGTGACCTGCACATATCACTCCTTGTCTATGGGTGCACCATGATTCCAATCAGTTCTATGATTCATATCCATTGGTGGTTTCAACGAGACTGTCAATTATCTCACAACTGAGTTTAGAGTTAGACCAGTCCGTTAGATGTCTTAGAAATCCAATTCATAAGATGCCATCGGTGATACCCATATCTTTTATTTCAATATAACTTCGACTATCAGACTGTTGGTTTTCCAACTATTGGCTTTCTAACTTCAGAGTCAATGTCTCTGTGGTTAGATTCATTGTTTATGTTTTATCTAAAACTTCCAGGACCAAAATGAAAGTTAGGAAGAAGCCCAACAGTCCAGCAAACCAACTCTGATTCTCCCTTTCCAACTCTCTAGTTAGGAAGGTTGTTTCAACATCCATGCTATGCAAGACTGCAATGGCCTTGGATGTTAAGCTATTCACAGGGAAGCACATGTACAAGTAGTCGAGGCCTTATACTCGACAGTAGATCCATCTACTTTGTACTCACTTTTGAGTATCCACTTTTACGCCAACCCAAAGGTTCTTTTCCAGGAGGAAGATCAACTATTACACAAGTATATGACAATTCTTTGTTAAATGTCCATGGTTCATTCTCAACCATACAAGCTAGAAGGTCTGGAACAAGTCTTTGTCCCCTCTTTGCTCCGTCTCGGTTCAACATCTAGAATCTCTGAGTTCTATAGATCTGGAATATTAAGTTTCGGATAGACAGCAACTTCCGAGTCCTGTAGATACGGAACGTCTAGTTTCGGACAGTCAGGCCCTCGCGGGTTCTTGTTAACCTCGAGCAATTACTCATTTTTCCTTTTCAAGGAAAGTTATCTTCAAAGAATTCAACAATCTTTGACGCCAAGAGGCGATAAACACTACTGTTATTTGCAGATCCAGTGGCTATGCAATTTACAGTCTTAGGTCTAACTTTATCTGTTTTGGTATTCCAACTTCCACCAAGCCACCCCACATCACAACATTTGTATGTGAGATCCTTTCCATGTCTTACACGGAGGGTTATCCTTATCCTTATGCGTATTTCTGTTGAGAATCGCATTAGCGGTAAGGATCGCCTTGCTCCACATATTTTGGGCGTACGGCTTTGCGCTTGGCTAAAACCGTTGGACTGAGGTGAGTAATGAGCAGTCGTTTAATGAACGATGCTTTACATTCTCCCCCTCTATCACTACGAATTCCTCAATCCGTAGGCTTAGTTAATTTTTAACTTCTGCTTTGTAGCGCTTATCCGCTTCAACAACTTCATCTTTGCTTTTCTACAAACAAAGGATGCAATACGTTGTACCATTATCAATGAAGGTGACAAAGTACTTGTCTCCCCCCTCTATTTTGTATAAACTTCAAATCACCCATGTAGGTGTGACTAAGTTCTAGAGGAGCGGTGCTTCTTTCGCTATTCCTTTGACGGAATGGAAAGATGATTTTGCCTCTTCGTCTACATCACATTTATTTTGAGGGTTTATGTCGACAGAAGGCAACAATCTCAACTTCGTTAGCTTTTGAATGACTTCCTATTTAACGTGTCTTAATCTATGATGGCATAGATGCACGGATTACAAATACATCATTCATTTAGCTACAGACATACTGTACAATTCTTAGTTATTACAGACCTGTTGGACTAATCTCAAACCAGCTTGACCAACAATGTCCTTTAAACCAAGTTTGGGACATGTATCACCTCATTTTAGAGGATCTCATTCCCTGAAGTCCTATTGAGGACAACCTTTCCAACCCCTTTTACTTTAGAGGTGGTGTTGCTTCACGTGAACAACCTCTTGCCCATGGTTAGGACATAACCGGATCATATGTGATCTGAATACTCTGGCCCACTCCAGTTGCTTTGGCAGACTAAGAGTCCAATTTCATTTCTGTCTTTCTTTTTTCCTTCAGATCATTTAAGACCTGGAAATTCTGGCCCACCACACTAGGTGTCCATTACTTTTCCTATGAAATGAATTCTGGCCCCACTCCAGTCGTCCGTAGGCTTTGTATGACTGAGTGTCCAATATCATCCTATGAATGATCTTCTGCCAAATAGTGTGACAGGCTCAACGTCTTTAGCTTTTAGTCTTCTTCCCTTATGATTGGTGTCCAGACAATTCTTGGCGCTTACTTAAGAGTGGTAACAGTTTTCGCACAGTCAGTGGATCTTTCTCCCTCGTATGTGCGAACATACTTTACACACTTTTAATAATTACACTTAAAAGAACGGATCTACTTAAGTCGTTTACAAAATTCAATCTTTAAACGGGAAGGAAAATGAGATTAAACTTCTGATTTTAAAGCGTAAGGAATATAAATTATTTCGGAAAACATTTTCATATTCCTCGTTACTTTAAGCCCTTTTTAATCAGACATCATTTAATCTTATTTTTGACAAGGAAGGAAAATTACTTATCCCAATTTCAGATTCTGGCCCACTTCAGTCACTTCATCGGACTGAGTGTCCATTTCCTCCTTACCATTATTCGGATCATTTGTCTGGGACAGATATAAACCTTTTGCTACAAGATAGAACTACATCTTCAGCCTTCTCCTCTTGTCCCAGTTGACATCCACAGCCTCTCGTGGGCGGTTGTTCCCACCACTCTCAGGAGCAGTGACACCATGAACACGTTGACCTTCAATAACATAATCGAAACTCTCTTCAACCAGAAAACAACAGCCATATCCAGATTTGGTCACACAACTTTCGACTGACATCTTTCGAACACTAATACAAATTTTGTCTTAAAATTATTGGATATGTAAAGCAATACGGGAAGTAAATAAATATTACAAGTGTTCGAAAGGATAAACAAACAACCCAATATTCAGAAATATAGCAAGCTTGTTGAGTCTTGAATCTTGATAACCTGAAATCAAGAAATACTAAATCTAGATTGTTACAACTGTGGGTTGAGTCGAGAGATGGCTCTCTGTCTTTAAGACAAGATTGCCCCGTATATATGCTTTTACGTTAACGGAAAATAGTCTCCCAAGATAAAATAACAACTAATCAACATTACAAATCAAATAGGTTGATTCTGACGAAGAAAACAAAATATGAAATGACTTGCTGAAGAACGAAAAAGGAAGGAAGAGTTTTGAGTTTTCTGTTCACTATTTATGGATAGAATTTCAGTTGTTCTCTTCTGTTTTTGTCTGTGTATTATATTGTTGTCTCTACAATTGAGCCAAAAGGCTTCAATATATAGCATAAGGGGAGACTTCTCAACTGCCAAGTGATGGCTGTTTATGGCCATTAGTAAGGGCAGCCAAGTAATGGTTGTTTATGGCCATTAGATGAACAGGAAATGATCAGATCTGTTGTGTGAAAAAAGATAGAGGAAACATAATCGGTGAACCGCTTATACCATGCTCGAGGAGCCTGTTTCTGTCCATAGAGCAATTTCCACAATAGACACACATAATCCGAATGAATAGGATCCATGAAACCCATATGACAATGCTGAGGACGGTCCGGATGGTTGCGAGCTTTACGACCGGGCTGAACGTTTCATCACAGTCCAGTCCCACATGTTGAGACCTGTCACCACCTAAAAGACGAGTCTTGTACCTCTCAAAAGAACCATCAGATTTATTTTTATGTCTAAAAATCCATATTCGTCAATCATTGCGCCTTTTTAATTAGAGTTGGACAAGGCATTCTTCGGGTTACGAGGGATAGATGAAGGGACAACTGAAACTGAAAGGTTAAACAACCATTTAGGTTTATGAATTTCGTGCATGGCATAGATTTCCATGATCCGAGAGTGTCTCGGGACATGGGATGTGAGGGGGGTTTGCCGCTGGATTGTCGGGAAAATGAGGAAGGGCAGGGGTGATGGTACTAGCTGGCCGAACCTCGGTTTGTTGAGAGGTGGCTGCGGAATCACCCTAAGGCGGGCTGTTCTGGCCACCATCGACAAAGCGGTCTTGTGACTAGTCCGGACCGGCGAAGTGGTGGCGTGTCTTTGAAGATGCAGGATGGCGGACTATGTAAATGGTGAATTAGAAGAGGGTTTAGGCTATCATATATGAAGTCGTAGGAATGTCGATGTGGTGAGTGTAGAGAGGCAAAGAGGAATTGAAACTCATCAAATAGGACATGACGTGAAATAATAATTTTATGGCTCGACAAGTCATAACACGAGTAACCACGATGATTGGCAGGGTAACCTAGAAACACACACGGAGAAGACCGGGGTTGGAGTTTGTGAGTGATCGGATGGAGAAGGTAACAAAGACATCTAAAAGTACGCAAGTTTTGGTAGGAGGGGTTCCTACGAAACAAAACTTGGGTGGTCTACCGTTGAGCTAGAGACTTATTTGGGATTATGTTTAGGAGATATATGGCCATGGAGAGTGCGTAATGCCAGAATTGAGGGGGAATTGAGGCATGAGTAAGTAGGGCACGGATGAAGTTGTTTATGGTTCGGATTTTCCATGCGGCTTTACCATTTTGGGAGGATGTGTGAGGGGCAGGAAAAATGAAAGGTAAGACCATTTTTGGAGCAAAACTGTCTTAATTGGTTATTATCGAATTCCCTATCATTGTCACAACATTTAATGCTCTTTTCAAATTGTGTTTTTACGAAAGCACTAAATGAAGAAAAAATGGGGTAGACCTGAGATTTATTTCTAGTTGGAAAAGTTCATAAAAAGTTAGAATAATCGTTCAAAAATAACACATGATATTGATGGCCAGCCGTACTCAAAATAGGGGATGTCCACAAATTACTATGTATGATATCAAAAGGCATTAAAGTACAATTTATGGATGCAGAAAATGGTAATTTGACATGTTTCCTAAAAACGCAAGATTCACATATAGGAGTCCTAGAAATACAGTTACTATTAATAAAATTATTTTTTCCAAGAGAGCGTAAAACAGAGTCTCCCGGATGTCCTAATATAGAATGTCATACGGAAGACAAAAGAGCAGCAAAGGTTGATGGAACTGAGGTTGGATTGTTGACGGCGTTTGAAATAGAGTAGAGATCCCCGGTGCTGTCACATCTCATTATTCGTCTCCCTGTCGTAAAATCCTTTGCAGTAAAACCAAAAGGATCAAAGTCAAGGGAAACCCAATTGTCAGTTGTGAAACATTGCACGGAGTTTAGATTCTTAATGAGTTTAGGGGCATGAAGGACATTTTTAAGTTTAGGGGTGGGAGGGATGATGTGGTCGATAACTTCGTAAATACGACAATGGATCTTAAAAAGCTCCGCTCACGAGGAGTATTGCCCCTTTCCATCTCAAGAGTCACATGGATAAAGTTTTTGATGTTGTTTACGATATTTTATAACAAATTTCTAAAGATTATCTATTTATATTGTAAATGAATCTTAAATTGCACTTAGAAAGTACTCTATTAATAACAATGGCAACTCGTTTATCTATATAGGCGATATAAATAATAAAAGAGAAGTCGAACTTGAATATACACACTTACATTCTTATTTATATATAAACACACACTCTATGCACATAATATTAAAAGGACAATCATAAAAAATAGTGTTAGATTTCATAACAAATTCATAAAATGATTTTTCTACGTATAATGCTAATGAACTTATAAGATAAAATTATTTAAATTTTATGTAAAATGTTAAATAAATATTCTAGTATAAAGGATCTTGTCTATGCCACAATTCACTACTAATAAAATATACGGGTGATTTACAAGAAGAATCTTGAAGGTGTGTGGTCTTAAACTTTTAATCTCACTTAGGTCATAAAAAAAATTCAAATTTAACGAATTTAGACCATTTGACCTTAATGATTACCAATGGGGCAATCAGGGGTCAAAATTCAAGATCAACCATTTCTGATTCTGGGCCTGTGTATTGAATGTGCTTTTCTATAAGACATGGTCCTTTAAGTTTCCTTTGTACTTTGCAAGCCTTTAATGGACCATTTTTATTTTGGTAATAGCCACTAAGGGCTAGAACATAGAGATGTCAGTTTTTTTTTTTTTTTTTTTTGTGTGTGTGTTGGACGTTATTTCTCATTTCTAATTTAATTTGCATAGAAAACAAACACTAATAAAAGAAGAAATTAGAAGAGAGATAAATTAAAGAACAAAATGACCTGCTCCCATTCATAAAGATTGAATTTTATAATACTAAGTTAAGCAAAGAGGAAAAGATGAGAAAGAAACTGTTATGAATGGGCCTATATCAATATTGACAAATCAGCCCAACACCGAATTAAAAGGATATATTTGGGATCCAGGTTAATAATAGTGACTTCTGAGAGCAAAATAGGCTTGTGTGTATTATGAAGAAATTGTCTGTTCCTCTCACCCGTTTCTAAGAATCTAATATTTTCATCCTAGTTCTTATCTCTATCCTTAGTTACTTGTTATTTCAGTATTTTTCATTGTAATTCAGTAGTTTGGTTGTTGTTGTAATTTGACTATCAATGATTATATATATTATATATTTGTGTGATAATCTGGTTTGTTACAGAAACTGCATATTCAGTATGATCAAGTAGAGAATGTTATGTGTTTCCTAATCCATTTTGTGCTTCAACAATAATAGAGTAAGAAGATCATACAGATGAATGCCAGATATCTATACACAGATGTGTTTTAAAAAGATAATCACATCCTGAGTGAGCACAAAACAAATCGCTAAGGGTACTATAAATGATACTATTTCAGCTTTACTCATTTAATTAAAATTTTGGCGTAATCTTTTCTTAACAGTCGCAAGTACATTGTCGGGAAGTTGAACAATAATTTTTAATTTAAAAAAGAAGAAAAAATCTTACACTTCTTATTTTTCTTTGATTCATATTTGTTTTTTCTTAATCAGTTTGCAAGCATGTTCTGGCTGTGTATATCTTGTCATTTTTCTCTCGTTATTTTTCACTTTTTCTAGCCTGTTTTGACAACGCGTTGTTGTGTTGAGGGTCTATCAGAGACAACCTCTCTACTATATAAAAATAAGGGTAAGGTTTGCATATATCTTACCCTTTCATATTCCACTATGATATTACACGAGGTATGTTGCTATAGTTATTGTTGTTTTTGTTTTTATTTTTTAGACTGTGCCAAGTTTCAGAAATCGAATGGTGCATCGCCACATATACTTTTTTTTGGCTTTGTATTGCTTAGAACTTCCTTAATTTTATTTGCAATACGGAAAGAGGACCACATTAGTGCCTCAACTTTTGAAAGTCAAGTGAATCAGAGAGGGTGCATTGTTTTTCTAGTATATAACATATGTCTAATTTGCTAGCAAACTACATAATTGAAAAAAAAAAAGAATAAGAAAGTAAGAAAGAGAGATACTTATTTGATTTGTGGAATCTAAGAGATCAATAATTGAACACTACTCTGCAAACTCACCACCACCCCACCCCGCAAACCCCCCCCCCCCCAAAAAAAACTCAATTTTCTTTCTTTATTGGAAGTCGCTTTCGCTTTGGAGTTGCCTTGTCTTTTAGATTTGTAAAAGTCTTACAATTCGTTAATGAAAACCTAATTTTCATACAAAAACTTTATAGGCCACGATATTTAGACCTTTTGTTTACGTGAAGAAATAAACTGCTGTTATGTTGGGCCGCACTTCTTTTTCTATTCTCATCTTCCCTTCCAAGCAGAAGTGTCTATGTCTACAATTTCAAAAATTTAATTACTTAAGATATCCAAGCCAATACATGATCGAAAATTTGTAGACTAATTAATTAATAGGTGGCAATGTTTTTAAACGAATTGTTAAATATCCATAGGATACACACGATATACACGTGTATATCCTATGTATATTGGACCTTAGTTTTGTATATATGACCGTGTATATGGTTAGATTTTAGATAATATTTTAGTGTAAATATTACATTAATTAGTATTGTACACTTACTATAATTATAGGATTCTTGTATTACTAGAATATGATTTTGGGATTAGAATAGGAATATGTTTTCTATTATGGAAAATTGTAAATTGTATATATACTCTTTCAATTAATGAGAATAATCAAGGAATTATTTCTTTCATGGCATCAGAAGTCTAGGTTGAGATTTTTTTCTCCCCCAGTTGCTGTCGGTTCCGAGCCTCTCTCACCTCAGTTTCCGTACAATTTTTTCGATCCCCAAATTCTCTCTTCTAAATCCCTTAATCACCTATTATTCTTACGTTATGTCTACCTCAAAGAACACGTTTCACCCTGCCCTTACAGTTTCTAACATCAAGAATCATATCCCTCTTCTTCTTGAAATAGAAAACGTCCAATATGCGACGTGGGCCGAACTGTTCAAAATTCACGCACGTTCGCATCAAGTCATCCATCACATACTCCCCGCGGCTCCTGAGGATACGGAGGTGCCTAAACGCGAGGATGATCCTAAGTTGTGGACGACTCTTGATGCCACCGTCCTCGGTGGATTTACTCCACTATCTCTACCGACCTGTTGCAAACGATTATTGAGTCAGACGTTACGGCGATGGCTGCGTGACATATTCCAAGATAATCGAAATTCCAGAGCTGTTACCCTTGAGCAGGAATTTTCCCACGTTAACATGGAAAATTTTCTGAACGTTTCAGCTTATTGTAAAAAGTTGAAATAATTGGCGGACCAACTCCACAACGTTGGCGCGACCGTTAGTGAAGATCGTCTCATTCTACAGATGGTTGTTGGGCTATCCGAGGCCTATAGTGGCGTTGGAACTCTCCTCCGTCAAAGTAATTCCCTCCCAAAGTTCTATCAAACTCGCTCCATGCTTACTTTGGAAGAAGCTGGCTTGGCTAAGAAGGCGGCTACGAGTACAAGTCCCGTGGTCATGATGACGTCCTGCACTACTTCTCATAATTTTGGTGACAATTCGGGCCAGAACAATTCTCAAGGGGGCGGCAAAAATAGTCGAAAAAATAATGGCAAAAATCGCGGGTCAAACGTGATGGTTTCGACAATATTAAAAATGGCAATGGGTCCCATCTCGAAAATAGTGGGCCACCCCCCACATGTCACAGTCGTGGGCCCCCTGGCAGTGGGCCTGGGGCAGTGGCCTAACAACCCTTATTTTTTTGGAAATTCTTGTCCCGGGCAGTGGGTTGGCCAACCTTTTAGGCCCAATTCGCAACAGCCCAGTGGTTTTCTATGCAGTGATGGGACGGGGCAGCAAGCCGGGGTGCTTGGGCCTCGGCCTCCGTAGGCTCCATACAAACCGACATTGAAGCCGCAATGCACACACTTGGATTGAATCCGCAAGACTCGAATTGGTACATGGACACCAAAGCCACTACCCACATGACATCCGATCAAGGTACTCTCTCGTCTTATTCCAATTTGAGCAAAAATCATGGCATAATTATTGGTAATGGTAATTCAATTTCAATTCGTGGTTATGGCGTAAAACGTTGTCTCCCTTCATCCACCCCTTATATTGAAAAATACTCTTCATGCCCCTAAATTGATTAAAAATTTAGTGTATGTCCGTAAATTCACCACTGATAATTCTGTTTCTGTTGAATTTGATCCGTTTGGGTTTTCTGTGAAGGATTTCAAGATGAGGAGTCCTCTCATGAGGTGTGATAGTAGGGGAGATCTTTATCCTATCACGCCATATTCCGGTCTCTCGAGTCAAGCCTTACCTTCAACTTTTTTAGCCCTTGCTCATTCCTTGTGCCATGCTCGCCTAGGTCATTCGGGGTCGTCGATTTTGTCTTCCTTAGATAAAAATAATTTTATTTCTTGTAAGGGTACGCGTAGTACTCCGAATTGTCAATTTTGTTCTTTAGGGAAAATTGTTAGATTGCCATTTGTAGACTCTAATTCTCATACTTTAATGCCATTTGATATTATTCATAGTACTTTATGGACATCTCCCGTTCTCAGTTTTCTGGGTCATCGTTATTATGTTCTGTTTCTGGATGATTATTCTAATTTTATGGACTTTTCTGATAGTGAAAAAGTCTCAAGTTTTTCCCATTTTCTTAAAATTTAGAACATTCATTAGAACCCAATTCGAACGGAAAATTAAAAATATTCAGTATGATAATGGAAAAGAATATGATAATGATGTGTTTCGGGAGTTTTGTGCTAATAATGAGATTAATTTTCATTTTTCTTGTCCTCACACGTCTTCACAAAATGGGAAAGCCGAACGCAAAATTCGTACCATTAATAATATTGTCTGAACTTTATTGATTCATACTTCCGCACCCCCCTTCATTTTGGCATCATGCTCTACAAATGACTACATATCTTGTTAACATTCTTCCTATCAAAGGTTTGACATATTCGCCCCCTCTTTAAATTTTATATAATAAGACTCATTCATATTCACATCTTAGGGTTTTTGGGTGCTTATGTTATCCATTGTTTTCGTCCACCACAATTAACAAACTTCAGGTCCGTTCTACCCCTTGTGTGTTTTTGGGTTATCCATCTAATCATCGTGGCTACAAATATTTTGATTTATCATATAATAAAATCATCATTAGTCGTCATGTTATTTTTGATGAATCTCAATTTCTGTTTGCTAAAGAGAGTAGTCCTGTGCCTAGTTCGTACAATTTTTTGGATGACGATGTCTCCCCGTATATTGTCCACCATTTATCGGACATGTCCCGTACCCCAAATTCGCCAGCGGGCCCACTGCCCGCTGGTTCTACAGTCCTGTCACTGCCTCCCATCGTGGGTCCAGAAACTGGGTCACCTCCCTAGCCCAGTTCTGGTCCAGTTCTTGTTCCTGTTTCTACGACGAAAATAGTACCCAGTTCCCATGTTGGGCCAGCTGACCCACTGCCTACTGGCCAGTCCATCACGTCTCCCAATATTTCCCAAAATTCACCCAATTCTCCCCCGAGTCATAGACCAATCACTCGTAGTCAGCGGAGTATTTAAAAAAAAAAGATATTTTAATTTAAATTCTAATATTCTTAAATCACCCTTACCCCGTAATCCCGTGTCTACTTTACATGACCCGAATTGGAAAATTGCTATGACCGACGAATATAATGTTCTTATTGATAATAAGACGTGGGAGTTGGTGCCTCGTCCATCAAGTGTTAATATTATTCTGTCTATGTGGATTTTTGCTCATAAGGAAAATTCTGATGGTTCTTTTGCGAGGCATAAGGCTCGTCTTGTTGGTGATTGTAAGACTCAACATGTTGGTGTAGATTATGGTGAGACATTTAGTCCGGTGGTCAAACCGGCTACCATTCGCACGGTGCTCAGCTTGGCTCTTTTGAAAGCATAACACATTCATCAGTTAGATGTGAATAATGCTTTCTTACATGGTGATCTCAATGAGACAGTCTATATGCATCAGCCCTTGGGGTTTTGGGATCCCAAATATCCTCATCATGTCTGTTTATTGAAGAAGTCATTGTATAGGCTTAAGCAGTCCCCACGGGTTTGGTATAAGAGGTTTGCAGACTATGTTTCGACTATTGGGTTCTCTCACGACATGTCTGATAATTCATTGTTCATATATCGTCGTGGTTCTTCCCTGGCTTATATACTATTATATGTGGATGGTATTATCTTGACTGCCTCTTATGATGCATTACGCTGGTCTATCATGACAATGCTCAGTTCTGAGTTTGCTATGAAAGACTTGGGGCCCTTGAGTTACTTTTTAGAGATTGTTGTCACTCGTCATACAGGTGGGTTGTTCTTATCGCAAAGGAAATATACAGCTGAGATCATTGAGAGGGCTGGTATGTCATCCTGTAAGTCCATGTCCACTCCAGTTGATACTAAACCCAAGCTTTGATTTTTTCTCTCACGTTTTACACAACTCCATTTCACCAAGCCTAAGTCATTTTTTACCCACAGTAAAATATTACTGCTTAACGTGAAGTAAGACAAAATTGTTATAAAAAATGTTGGTCTGAATGTTTTGACATTTGTTCCAACATTTTTATACATTCAAATCAATCATTTGAAAGATATGTTGGGTCAAATGTCACAACACCAAACCCAACATTAACACTTAAATTTTCATCTTGTTGGTGATAGTTTAATTTCTTTGACATGGCTTCAAAAACAAAACTACGGGTATCTATCCCGAATTTCTTTTGCTCCGCCTCCCAAGTAACCTCCTTGGATGATTGCTCCACAACACTTCTACAAAAGAAATACTCTTGGATCTCAACCAAGGAACTTGCATGTCCAAACCATATGTGACCCGCTAAAATTAGTAAACTACAATCAACGAAAGTAACTCTAATACTTACTTGAAAAATAATACCGGGTCGTTACATTATGTGCACCGTTTCCTTTTTGGTACGTGTCATAAAAAATATCACATTTATATATTTAGAAATAATTTAATTTTATTAGATGATTTATAACTACGTATTTATATAAGACTTGTTTTAGACCACACATTTTAAATGTCTTTATTTTTTTCTTAAATTTTTTTGTCAAATCAAATGGTGTCATATAAATTTAGATGGAGGGAGTAGCATTGTACATAATCATGTTTTGAGTGGGTTTTAATTTATATTCTATAAGAGGACTGGATGAGTGCCTGAATATTCAAAACTTAACTGAACTTTTGGGAGCCAAGTGAATCAAAGGGAGTCCTATTGTCTAGTATATATGTTTCTTTCGTTAGCAAATTATTAAATTCAGAAAAAAGAAAAGAAAAAAGGAAAGAGAAATTTGAGTTGTGGAATTTAAGAGTATAATAATTCACTTCTCTGTAACCCCCCTTTCTCCCGGCCAAAAAAAGCTGAATTTTCTTTTGTGTTGGAGTGTCACTTTTGCTTTTGGTGTTACTTTCTCTTTTAGGTTTATTTTTAAGTCTTAAATTGTTCTGCAAACCTATTCCCCACCCCCCTCCGCCCTCCCCCCACAAAACAAAATGCGCAGTCCAGAATTATGTGGATGCACCGTTTTTTAAAATATCTCGATAGGTGAATTCAAAATTTTCAAGATTTAAAATATTTGTCACTATATTATAGTGAAACTTATATAAATAATTATACTTTAATAGCTATACTTTTGATAATTACATTTTGTAGCTACAATAGTATGTATATAGATTTTACTGTATTCAATTTCGGCTGTATTTCGTTGTTTTAAGTCAGATGTACTCAATTCAGCTATATTCATTTGTAGCTACTTTTACACTGAATTCAATTTATTGTATTTAAAAATAAGTTGTATTCAAACAACATAAATGCATAAAAAATATTGTATTCACTTATTATATATAAATTCGATTGTATTCAAATAATATAAATACAAAAAATACATGGATATTCAGCTGTATTCAAAATTTATTGTATTCATTCGTATACAAAAAAATCTCATTCGAAATACAGGCAAAAAATATATTAAAAAAATTGTTAACACTCAAAAGTGTTTAGCCGAATCAAGTGACAGTCGAATGAGGAAAAAGATTCTAGATCGGTAACTGAGCGGAATCATAGCCGAATCCGTTAGTCCCTACCCTCGACTAGAAAAGCATCATCGGCTATTACAGTAGTCTGGACGAGTCATAATTCCAAGGAACGACTGAGACTCACACATACTCGGACGCCTCGAAGACTAAGTCAAAGGACCTTCTAGAAAAGGTAGCAACCAGCAACAGCCTGAAGGGAGTGCCGTCGATCGTGCTAGGGGTCCAGGCGAAAAATTCGGCACCACCTCCTCATAGTTGGCTAGTGGATTTCGTGGGTAGTTCGATGGCTAACATAGGGGGTCACATTTATTCTTCTTGTACTATAAATATAGGAATCAATTGTACAGAATAGAACTGAACACAATCAATCAAATAACTCAATTTTTATCTATCTTTATTTATCTTCATTCTACCTTTACCGCTTTTATTGCACTCTAGCTGTATTTATGCTTCTTACTACATAGTTTACTCACCCGTCATCCTAACGCTTTCTGGAGTAGTTGGGGAACCAATTGCTGGAAGTTAGAGTTTCGCTTCCGACCCAAATCGCTTAGTTAAGGAATCAATTTGTCATCCGATAAAACGTCTAACACTTCGGACAGTAATATATTTGGCACGCCCAGTGGGACCATAGGTGATATTATAGCGAAGTTTGATTCTCCAGGTCGGGATCATACTTGGCGTATGCGCCTAAGACCTGGTAAGAAAATAAACCAATAGTCCAATCCACATCCTAAACAGAATCCTCCCAAAAGGAACGACGAGCCACCATCTTCTTCGGGTATGCCTATATCGGTTGATATCCCTCCACTTCCTCGATCAACCTAAGCTGTGGGTGAACCTAGTCAATCTGAGGGTCCAACTGTTATGACCACGTCATTCATTAGACAACAGATTGACTTGGGCATCCACGACATCATGTACCATATTTCCAAACAATTGGCTAACATTGTCAAGCCAATGGTGCATAATGAGGTTCAGCAGGCGAGAGAACTGGAAGTTAATCTACTGCATCCAGGAGAAGGTTTGGCTAGTTCTGCTATCCTTCTGACGAATGGCGCTGTGCAGCATGCAACTGTGACTTCAGGTGTTGTTCCTCAGCCGAATGTGTATCAGTCAGTACCTGCTCAGGTACATCCGATAGAACACCTAGGAGCACAAGCCCAGTCACTTGGTAACTAGTCTACTGTATAGTTGCCACCAAACACTGGGGGGCAAGTTGTGCCACTCAACCAAGCGAATCTGTAGTATGGACAGATCAATATGGCTCGGAGACCAGTTCAGAGGTTCGGACACCTTGGTTTGCTACCCGTTACACCGTACGCTTATGCCAACGGCCCTACGATGCAGGCGACCAATGTTGGCCAACCGAACTGGCAGTTGATGGCTCCTGGATATGATACTGCTAGGCTATCTAGTGACGTTGTCTACAGCGGGACACCATTATAGTAGTCACAACCAGTACCTAATCCATACCATCTAGGAAGCGCAATTTTTTTTAAGAACGACTGATGTCTGAGGAGAGCAGACATGGAACACTATTCCACCTTATCCTCAAGTTCCGTCGGCTGTTCTAGGAGCTCAGGTTGCAGGCTTTGGTGGCTATGCCCAACATCAGCATTGAGGATATACCCCCACATGTTGGTAATGGCTAGTAGAATGTCTACAACTTTCAAAACCGTGTTCAACAAGGTGCAAAATGGAGGCCTCCAATTCAGAACGCCTACCAGCCGGTTCCAGTAGAGAATCGGCAGGGGACGCCACAACTAATGAACCCTGAAACCATTGCAAATACCATGAGGAGGTACTTTGGAATCCAACTGAAACCCTTGGACATACCTGTTTACAGGAAGCCCTACCCCGATTGGGTAGATCGGGTAGCACCACTACCAAGAGGCTTCAAAATGCCTGATCTCGCCACCTTCTCGGGTGATGACGGCAAATATACCATTGAGCATATCGGCTGATTTACTGCCCAATATGGCGAAGTTGGCCAAAACGAGTATCACAAGCTGCATTTATTCCCCGTTTCTCTAACTGGAAGGCATTTTCCTGGTACTCATCTTTGGCCCCCGACTCCGTGCAGAGTTGGGCTGACATGGAACATTGTGTCTATGATAGATTTTATTGGCCCTAACCTCAAGTCACTGTGACAGATTTGACGAATCTCAAGCAACAGATCAATGAGTCGGCTACCGACTCTATCGAGAGATTCAGAAGGAAGGTTGGGAAATACACTGTACACTTCCCTGAATCAGAGTGGGCCCACATGATAATCAACAATATGCATCCGCAGCTAAAGGAGAAATTAGTGGGACAATCTTGCTTTGACTTAAGCCAGTTAGCCGAGAAGGCTAGCCAAATAGAGAAGTTTATCGAGGAGAATGAGAAGATAAGAGCCAACTGAAATTGAGGCTCCCATTTGGTATCCATTATTGAGGCAGATGAGTCTGACTCAGAGTCAGCCGATTGCACGGCAGATACAATGGTAGCCAAGATCGTCAGGGGTAAGATTTACTCCTGTCCAACCTCTAAAGCCATAAAAGGCAAGGAGATGAGTTCATCTGATAACAGGGTCGGTTACTCATTTGACATCACAAAGACAGATCAGATCTTTGATCATCTGCTCAAAGATAAGCAGTTTCGGCTGATTGATGGTCATAGGATTCCCCCTGCCAAGGAACTTAAAGATAAGAAGTACTGCAGGTGGCATAATTCATACAACCACTCTACTCCTAATTATGTGGTCTTCAGAAAGGCGATCCAAAATGGCATAAAAAATGGGAGGTTTACGATAGCCGATAAGAGTATGGCTGAGATGTCCATTGATACCAACCACTTTCCTGCGGTACCAATATCTATGGTATCTTTTTCTAAGCCCGGTGAGTCAAGGGACACCAAAGAGAGGCAACCGATGAAAAGGGTGTAGGTCCTAAAGAAACCTACCGAAGGGGAGAAGACCACAAGGACCTCTGTGTTCAACCGGTTAGGCAACCTACATGACTTTGCGATGATAAGCAGCCAGCTAAGAGCAGTTTTCATGACCGCTCTAAATACTCGAGGGACGTTGAACGAGAACTTCAGGAATAAACCATCAGGTTCATAAGGGTCCATATTGGCGCCAAGTATAATCCTGGAGGGCAAGTATGGATGCCAACCAAGCGGCAGCCGAGCATACCTCTAATAGATGAAGAACCACTCCCTAAAATCAAACAAAGGGTGGTCGAGTTTAACGTAAACGAGGGCATTTTGTCCTTACATATCATGGCGAGACATGAGGACCAGACGAGACCTGGAGAATGATTAAACCAACCGCCAACACAGAAGAGGGGAAATGGTTCGTCAATCAGGCTTCTAAAAAGAAAGAAGCACCGACATGTGTTATATCCAGGACGCAGAAAAGAAGGATGCAGCGGGCCAAAGCCTTGCGCAAGATGAAGCTAACGTTGCACATGATATCCAGCACTGAGGCAATCGATAAATAGGAAATTCCTGAGTCTGCCGTAGCCAAGACTATCGAGCGAGCATTCGACTTAGTTACTTTAGGGGCAATGTCGCCTGAAGGAGAGACGCCGGGTTAACCAGAGCTTGATGAACAACCTACCTACAACCCGACAGAGGAACCCTAGCAAGAGAACGTGGCCCCGGATGGACCTCTAACTGAGGCAATCCCACAGATCGTGCAGAGGATTCAATCAGAGGATCCCCAGCCGATCCCCGTTTGTCTCCAGGAAATGAAAGATATGAGCATCTGGTTAGCCGAATTAGATAAAGGAGGGGACTTCATCCTCAATTTATTTAGCCATGACCTGGTTGATGAGATCTAGGTAGACATTGAAATGGTCAGCCTAATCCCATGTGAGTTCTGGGCCAGCCGCTCTGCGTTGGATAGCCTAGAAGGTGATATTTGCGTAGAAGACGCAGAATGGGCAATAATAGTCGATACCCCATCTAAGGACACTTTGAGCAACGTATTTGGTGCACCTACAGAAGATATGGTTAAACACCTCAAACTCCTTTACGTCAAGGCTTACATTAATGACAAAATTATTAGTCGAGTGTTTATCGACAATAGGGTTGTGGTGAATGTGATGCCGCTACTTGCTTTGAAAGATCTTAACAAAATAAAGGAGGATCTCATCCTAACTAACATGAAAATGGCTAGATTTATGGAAGAAGCATATGAAGCATTGAGGATTCTAGTAGCAGAAATCATTGTAGGTCCTAAGACGATCAGGTTTGCCTTCTTTGTAATAGATAGCAAATCGTCCTACACCATTCTGCTGGGCATGGACTGGATTCACACCAACCGATGCCTTCCTTCTACTATGCATCAAAAGCTTATCTTTTGGGAAGGAGACAAGATAGAAATCGTCCCAGTCGATGATAACCCATTTTAAGCAGGGGTGAAAAACATGGAGGATGTCCTCTATTCACCATATGTGGCTCCCATAGCCATCACATAGCAGTATGAAGAAGGATCTTGGAAATCCTGTAATCTTACCTCGCGAGGGTTTAAAATAAAATAATTGGACGAACTACGGCTTACCTTGAAGGATTTAAATGGTTGAGGAAACTCAACTCATACGCGACCTGTGGTATCGGCTGACCGCCCTAAGTTTCGAGGCAAGGATAGCCGAGGCATCGCAGATGGGGAACCACGACAGAAAATCAGATCTAGCGGCGAACAACATTTGAGTTGCCGATAGGAATTTTACGCCTAGCTTTGTTTGTCTTTGTTCTACGCTTGTACAAAACTCGAGTGTTATTTTATACCCCGTGTTGTGTATGATGTGTGCAAATTTTTGAATAAACTCATTTTACAAAGATAGGTCTTAAATGAAATGGGCAATCAGAAACTCCAAATCTATAGCTACGGGGACGATATCCTATCGACTAAATCTATGGCCAAGATGAAGTGTTGTCCTCAGAAGTTAATATCATTACAGATGGCCAAACCAAACTTTTAAGTTTGGAAGAATATCAGTTGTCGCGTCCGTTTTTAACCGCGGCTCGCGACGTAATGGTGTCGATTCCCTATGGATTTGATAAAAATGCTTTGTTGAGGAGTCGCCACCTAATTATTCTAAGGTGAATTAGGGCACCTTAATGTTAACTAAATGCTGCAAAATAACTCTGGTTTTATGGTCTGCGAAACTAATGAGATTCTAGGTAAGAGTTCTTTATTATCCTAAAGGGAAGGGGTTAGGCATCCTTAAGATCCGCTAACTTGCGGTTATCCGGTCAAACTTAGGTTAATTATTACGCTAAGAAAAATGCATGTTTTTACAAGTATAAAATTAAAATAATGTTTCAAGTAGTTTAAAAAAGATGCATTTTGACAAAGTAATGATTTTTACTTTTTTTGAGGAGTTTTGCAAAAGTGATTGTGATTTTGAGAAATAAGATCCGAAAAGTATGCCCGACATTGTTTATAAATATACATATAAAATTGGTCTTTTAGATAAAAGCATGCGTTGTAAGACATTGTTTTATAAAATGTATGCAAAGTAGATTTTCGGATAAAAAGCATGCATTTGTATGGTATAGATTATAAAATACATGCAAAGTTGATTTTTAGAATAAAAGTATGCATTTGGATGACATTGATTATAAAATATATACAAGGTGATTTTTTGGGTAAAACATGCATTTATTTACAAAAATATATGCAAAGTAATTTGTTGGATAAAACATGCATTTGTATAGCATTGTTTGTAAAATACATGTAAAGTTAATTTTTAGATAAAAGTATGCATTATATATGAAATACATATTTTGCATTTTGATAGCAAAGGAGAAAAGTGAATTACTTATAATGCGAAGATATGATTTATATGAAAGTTATTTTTTGAATCACAAATCAGATATAAATAAAATGTCATTTATATGGTTAACAATTGAATAAAAGATGACCAAATTGTTTTGAAAATTTTGAACAGTTTCAAAAATAAGATAGCGTTTTGAAAGTATGAGCGACGAGCCTAAAATAAACAAACTAACGTTTCCAATTTTAAATCTACTCTTTCTAGATTATTAATTCTAAGTCTACCTATTCTAAATATTTCAATAATTACACAAGTACAATAAATAATATTACAATACAGAATAGAATAACGCTGAATTAAAGAAAATAAAACAGCAATAAAATAAATCATCTCCGATGGTAACTTGTCTTCTTTAACTTTCGTAAGTGTTTCTTGCAAGCTGTCAAGAACAAACGGTTAGAAACAGTTGAATATATACAACTTCAGATCCGTATCCAAAATGGTAAATGTTTTGATTACGGAAGGCTCAGACCTAAATTTTGAAAAGATCATTCCAATCACGTCGTTGCGAACATATGACCCGTTGGTCATTTTAGTTGTCTTGCCTACCGAACATGTTGGTCTCTCGGATAAAAAAGATTTAAGTTTCATCCACGCCCAGAAGTTTTATTTCCGTCTTTCCAACTGTGGAAGCCTAAAAAATCGACGGACATTTTCATCATCTAGTGTAGTATCATGTTCAAATCAGTAAATTTATACCCAAAACAGCAAACCAAAACCGGGAACCATTTTCCGAAGGGACACGGCCTCAAATTTAATTTCATCGGCCTAAGCGTAGTATTTGTTCAAATCATTAAAGCAAAATAATACGAGGGAGGTAAAAAAGTCCAAATCAACTCTGTAAGGCAAACATAATGCATCAAAATACAGTAAAGGTACAATAGCAATACTGCCTTAAAAAGGCAGTCCAGCATTCCAAAAAAAAACAAAAATCGACACGAATAAGAAAACCCGACCCGGATCAGTTTTTCTTGGATTTTTCAGATAACCAACAACAAAATATCAAAAACTAATTTCTGTAAAATTTTACCCGAGTGGATTATTTCTTTCATGGTATCAAGAGACTTGGGTTTACAAAAAATTTCTCTCCAAAAAGTTTTGCCAATCTCGGCCGAATACCCCCCCCCCCCTCTCGGATTTCTCTTCCGAAAGTAGTCTTCCGCTCTCAAAATCTCTCTTACTTTTCCCAAATTTCCCCTCCTTTGTTCTTTCAATATGTCTAAGAACAATTATCATCCTGCCCTCATGATTTCTAACGTCAAGAACAATATCCCTATTGTCCTTGAGATGAAAAACGTCCAATATGCGACGTGGGCGGAGTTGTTTAAAATTCACGCTATCTCCCATCAAGTTATTCATCACATCATTCCTCCTGCTACACCTCTTCCCGTGGAGGATCCTCAGTTATGGATTACTCTTGATGCTACCGTTCTCCAGTGGATATACTCCACTATTTCGGTTGACCTTCTACATATGATTATTGAGCCGGATACCTCGGCTATGGCTGTCTGGAATAGATTGCGTGACATATTCCAAGATAACCAACATTCACGTGTCGTCACACTCGAGCAGGAATTCTCTCTAGTTCGAATGGATGAATTTCCAAACGTTTCTGCATATTGCAAGAAACTCAAGGACTCGGATCGATGACCCGACCAGAATCATAAATCCAGAACCGAATCAGTTTTTCTTGGATTTTTAGATAACCAACAACACAATATCAAAGCTAAATTCTGGGAATTTTACACAATCGGGCTGACCCGACCCGGATCGATGACCCGACCCGAATCAGAAATCCCGAACCGAATCAGTTTTCCTCAAATTTTCAGATAGCCAACAATAAAATATTGAACACAAAAAATTTGGAAATTTACTCGACCCGGGTTGACCCGACCCGGAACAGTGACCGAAAAACTGAAAATCGCACAACATTAGTCCAACACATTGGTATCAAGAAAAATAGCAGCAAGGCAAAGTAGCACAGTACCCCTTGCTTGAACTAGATGACTTTTTCACTCAGTCCATTCATTCTCCAGTTTGGCCAGCCGTTCGCTACCAGCTCTCTGATCCAGTTCCCAAACCACCTGCTGGTTACCGAGTTCCCAGATTTTGTTATCCAATTGAAGGCTTTACCGAAACAAAGAAGAACGGGATGAGTCATTGGAACCAATAGTCGAGTCCAAGTCACCTATAGCCGGAATAATAACCCCGATCTCCGCCTGGATCCGGTCCAACTCAACTCGCAGTTTGGACAGCTGTTTCTGCAAGTCATTCCTTCGGCTGACATTTTGTTGCCTTTCTGCATTCACCTCGTTAAAAGAAGTCTGAAGGCAGATTTTCTCTTGCCGAAGAGACCCCAAGTGTTGCAGAGCAACGACAACCTCATCATGGCTATCTTTGGTTGTTCTATGTAAAGCAAATAAATCATTCAGAGCCAAAGCCATGTCATTGTAAGTGGTGGCCATAATCGGGGAATCCATTGTTTCTTTTGACAATAGGAGTAAAGAGGCCCTCAGAGCATGGAACTCTTCTTTGTTGGTTGGAATTCCCCTGGCGAGAAAATCCTTGACTTGGTCTCGATGGATGGCAACAGGCGAAGCTGGTGGAGATGCAGTGTCGACTGAGCTAAAGTAACGCAAAAGCACATCTTCCGCGATGATTTCGGTTGGTACCTCTGAGTCATCAGTTGGGTGGGATTCAGCCGAATGATTATCTCCAGTGGTCTCCTGTACAGAAAGGACATATTTAGTATAGAGACAAGTGCCTAGAGGCAGTGAAAGGCCAACAATATGGGAAAGGGTATACCTCTACGGCTACCCCAGCATCGGAAGCCTCAGCTGCCTTGGTAGGAGAAAATGTGGCTTTGAGGGCAACCGATGATGGGTCCTGTGAATGCACGGGAGTATGAGCCAGGGAAGACGATCCGCCAATATGAAGGGGAGCATCAAACGCTTTATGCAGCCGTCTGCACCTTATCAGTTGTTGTCCTTGGAGAGCAATTAGAAAATTTAGTAGCCGATGCGAAGGTGTTTTAGCCAGCAGAGTAATATACCTCAATTTCTTCCTCCTCCTCGGCAAAATCAGGAACTCCGTGTCTATGGGGGCCTTTCTCACTATAATCTCGAATGACAACCCCTCCGCTTCGTCGGGGTTGCTTGGACACTGGTTTCTTGGGTGATGGGGACTCGGTGTCAAAAGTAGTCTCCAGATCAACAAACACTGGAAGAGATAGAGTTGATGAAAGATGCATAAGAGATGTTAGCCGAAAATTCACAAGAACAATCTGGCCGACACATATATAGCATACAATTTACCTTTTCTCATCGTCTGCCGCAACCGGACGGAAGACCTTGAGCCAACAGGCCTAGCCGATTTAGAGGAAGCAACTTTCAGAGTGTTTTTTTTTGCCATGGTTTAGAGGTTTCCGTGTTCTTCTTTTTTCTCGACAGAATCAACCGATCACAATAAACATCTAAAGGAGATTGAAAAAACTTCTCCTTAGCCGTATCCCACCAGTCATCAAAAGCGACAGTAGCATTCGTTCTCAGGGGAAACGACTACCAGTCAAACAGGGCAAGCTTGTCAAGATTATGATCGGCTAACTTCTGCATCCAGAATGCAGCGTTGAGTTGAACTGACAATACTACGGTGGGGCCACAACACGTGCTGAGTAAGGCCAAATTGCCTTGCCACAAAGTTTGGCCGATATGGCTCCGCGGTTAATTTATTATTCCTAGAAGTGGGCTTGAAACCACTTACCAAGTCCCTATTCGTGAGAATCCGCCCCCACATGAGAACCATAGTCCTCCTTTGAAAGAAACTAAGGTCCTCATCAGCTACTTGACGGACCCACTCAGGGGTGGCCCATCTCTCTAGGATCGGTTGCCAATCTGTATAATGGTCTTTACACAGACCATGCAGGGTGGAGACTGCGGCAAAATAGGTGTTCTCCGAAGGGTATCGATTAATACTGGCGCGTTTAACGAAAAGCTACGGTCATTAAATCTATTAGGAATAAACTCAGGAAAATAGAGGGTGATCCACAACTGAAGGAATCATAGGGGACCGACCAAGGTATCCAGGTTTCTAGAATCCCTTAACCTCGCATGGGCATCACCCAAAGCCATGTAAAGTTAGGTCAAGAAAAGAGATGCCCAACTGACATCCCTCCCCGAAATAGCTAACGCCGCATAAATTTCCAGTTCTTTTACAACTGCAAAAGAGCCCGCACAGACAAAGTATCGGCTAAACCAAAAAAGCAAAAAAACATGATGCTCGGCATCATCAACTAGAAGAGGCAATATTCAGCGGTTGTTGGTTATAAACTGGTCGTAGCCTGAAGAAGTCTTTGAGACTTTGACGCCTAAATCGAAAATATCTATATCGCTTAGGACAGGCGCTTCGGCTCTCGAAATCGAAAGGCCAAGTATCGTCGTCACATCAAGCAGTGTGGGGGTTATCATTCCCTAAGGAAAAACAAAGGCATTTGCTGCGGTCGATCAGTAACCAAGAAAGGCATATATAAGACCGATGTTGTAGGGGGAGTCAAACTCCGACATCACAATGGCGTCGTAGAGACCGGAGCGCTTCCATTCGGCTTCTTTGGCCGATTTTACTCGGTCCAACCAAGCAGAATAATTGGTATCTTGGTCGGCCAGGTGCGCAGACTAGTCAGACAATGGTTGTCGGTGAACCAATCACATGTAATTGGAAGGTCGTAGTTCACCGGGTTTAGATGCTGAGAAAGAAGGAGGTCACCTTGTTCAGATGTACCAAAAGGGGCAAGAACCAGTTGTCCATTTATGAAGGCAAAAATGGAGATTAGGTCACCAGCAGACAAACCGGTGTTATCTGATCCCAGAGATAGAGAAGAATATGAAGACATGGTTTTACTTTTTCTAATGAAGAAATATAGTTTTCTGAAGAAGGCAAGAAATTTGGGAATGGCCGATTGAATGAGAAACCCTTTTTGGTGGGGGGATGTCTCTCCTAAATATTTCCTTTTTCTTGGAGATATGATTGACACAGTTGGGAGTCTTGTTGCCAAAACGTGTGACTAAAAATCTGTCAGAAACTAATTATGGAACCCGAGACGTCTCTGTGGAAGGAAAAAGACCATTTTTAAAGACCATCATTGCATGAATTTAAGGCAAAGGTGATTGAGATGACACCTACGGCTGCCACACGAAACGACGGAGGAAAAAGATTCTAGATCGGTAACTGAGCGGAATCATAGCCGAATCCGTTAGTCCCTACCCTCGGCTAGAAAAGCATCATCGGCTATTACAGTAGTCTGGTCGAGTGATAATTTCGAGGAACGGCTGAGACCCACACATACTCGGACGCCTCGAAGACTAAGTCAAAGGACCTTCTAGAAAAGGTAGCAACCAACAACAGTCTGAAGGGAGTGTCGTCGATCGTGCTAAGGGTCCAGGCGAAAAATTCGGCACCACCTCCTCATAGTTGGCTAGTGGATTTCATGGGTAGTTCGATGGCTAACATAGGGGGTCACGTTTATTCTTCTTGTACTATAAATATAGGAATCAATTGTACAGAATAGAACACAACACAATCAATCAAACAACTCAATTTTTATCTATCTTTATTTATCTTCATTCTACCTTTACCGCTTTTATTACACTCTAGCTGTATTTATGCTTCTTACCACCTAGTTTACTCACCCACCATCCTAACGCTTTCTGGAGTAGTTGAGAAACCAATTGCTGGAAGTTAGAGTTCCGCTTCCGGCCCAAATCGCTTAGTTAAGGAATCAATTTGTCATCCGATTTCGTCAGCCGATAAAAGGCAAACACTTCGGACGGTAACAAAAATACTATTTTACGCTAAAAATAATGAATACACTTGGTCTAAAATACAAAAAATAAAATACACTCCAATCAGTTGGTTCGCCTGAGTCAATGTGCTCTTCCGGCGCCGGCCAGATCTGAGAACATACACTCCAGCGCTGGCCAGTTCTGAGCCAACTTATGATCCTGATGAAATCATTAGAGATTATCATCTTCTAGCATTTGATGAAGAGGAGCTTAACTAGTTAATTGACTTGATGATAATTGATCCAAACACGTGTAACAGAAAGGTGCAGCAGCGATCCACAGTACAAGAACTCCAAAATTAAATGGATAAACATCAAACTTCTATAATTATGCACCAGCGTCTAAAATCTTTCAATAAATTCGTATTGCACCTGAGTGACAAACTTTCTAAATTTCACCACGACGAACGAAATCTGAACGTCGCCGGCCAGATCGATGACGACCGGAGAACGACGAAAAAGATTTGGTGCAGCCAATTCCACTACGGCGAACGGAATTTAAACGTGGCCGTCCAGATCGACAACGAGGAGTGGATTTCGTCCGATCTCCGGCAGCGAATGTCAATGGCGAGGAGACGGTGCCAGATCTGAGAGCAGTGGGTTTCGCCGGAGCTCCAGCAGCAATTTCAGGGTGGCTAACGGTGGCGGAAAGAAAAGAAGCGTCTCAAAATCTAACCCTGAAATTCTTAGTCAAGAATAAAAATAATAAAAGTAAAATATTTTATTTTAAATATATAATGTAGCTATTATATATAATTTAAATATATATTATAATTATAATTTATTTAAATAATAGTTACTAAAAATAAATATATTCTAGAGTTAGTTATAGATGTAATTATTCTTATATTATAATAGTACGTATAAATTAAAGTTGTCTACTTCTCCACCAAACCAACCTAGGCTTCTCAATTCCGACCCATTCAAGTTGTGTTTCTGCATGAGGATGTCAAAAATAGACTTTGGTAGGTCTAATTACCAAAAGGAATTGGAGTACAATTCTAATACTTCAAGTTTGAATTTATTATTTATTATGGTAGCTTTGTTCATGATTATTTCCCCACGTAAACCAAGGTGTAAACATTGTGGTCTGCAAAGTTTTCGAATGAAAATTTAGGTTTTCATTAACAAATGTAAGACTTTTACAAACCTAAAAGATAAAGTAACTGCAAAAGCGAATGTGACTTCCAATAAAAAGAAAGAATTGCTCAATTATTGAACTCTTAGATTCCACAAATCAAATCTCTCCCTTTCTACTTTCTATTTCATTATTTTTATGTCGTTTGCTAGCAAATTAGACATATTAATATTATTTTAAAGTATGAATATAAATATTAATTGATCAAAATATTCTTCAAATATTGAACGACTTTTATACCCCTAAAAAGTTCTATTACTTATTCAATCAATATTGGATAAAATTGTATTTTAACTTCACATAATATTTAGAATATCCAATGCAACTAAAATACAATCTACTTGAATTTCGGTGGATCGACTATTAATTTGGTTCCAATTCAAATTGGGTGTCGTAGGACTTCTTGGAAAAGACATTAATACTCCTATGTTTGTTATATTTTCTAAAATATAGGATTTTAATTCATTTAAAGAACGGTATGAATTGCAGAGTTGTTTTTTTATATTTCTTAGAAACTAATTATTTTATGGGTCTTAATTTATTTTAATTGATTTAAACATACAATCAGCTTGAGATTCTTTATACATATTCGACAGTCCAACTATTTATAGAATATATATGGAGTCAAAAATTTCTATTTTGGGTACACATTTTTTAATATTAGAAGCAAGATTTATTCATGAAAATCACAAACATAGGCAGTATACTAGAAAAATATTAATTATGGACCCTCTTTTATTCACTTGGCTTCCAAAAGTTAAGGCACTCAGCAGTACTCTTTCCTTATGCAAATAATTAAATTAAGGAAGAGAAAAAAAACAATGCCAATAAACTAACTTAATATGTGACAATGCACCATTCAATTTCTGAACGTGGCACAATCTGAAAGAAATAGTGAGTTTTTTTTCTTTTCCGAAGTTAACAATTACTATTGTTCAGCTTCCAGATAAGGTACTTGCTTTTTATTTTTATAATAATGTACTTGTATTTCACAATATCTTCGTCTAGCAGGGGAAAACGCCAAAATTAATTAAATATAATGGCAAAGATCTAATTATTAAACGAGTAAAGCTGAAATAGTATCATTTATAGCAACCTTTTAGTTAAAGGAACTTCACTTAGGAGCCGTTTGGACATGATTTAAAATTACGATTTGAAATCATATGATTTGAAGTTAAAGTTTAGTTTGAACATACAATTTGGGTTTCATAAATTGTATTTTTTTCTCATTGATATAAAAAATTCATAAGTTGTAAAAACGATCAAAACTTTCCTATTTCTTATGCAACCTTACCAAATAAGCAAGTCATAGTTTATAACAAAATTAATACGCGACTAGAAGACCTTTCTAAAAAAAATACAACATCAATTGATCAAAGTTTAGTTCAATAAAAAAGAAGATTGAACATGAATAGCAGTGTAACTACTCTTTAATATAATCCTCCAACATGATATGGACAATCTCTTCTTAGCGACCTTATCATCATATTCATATTCCGTGAATATTTCATCAATTCTTTGGTATTCTCGCAAAAAAATTGTAACACTGAACAAGCTATGACAATGATCACTTGTGTATCAATATCATAATGGTTCGTGCCTTGTTTTAGTATTCTGAATCTACGTTTTCAAGCTCCAAAAGTTGGTTCAACCACATTGTGCAGAGATGAGTGCATAAAGTTAAACAACTCTGTAGCATTCTAAGACTCTCTTTCACTCCCTCTGTAATCCTGCAAATGATAGTGCAGTCCTTTATATGGAGCTAAAAATCCTTTTGCGTTTCGAAGACCAGCATCAACAACATAATATTTATCTACCAACAATAATAACATAGTGAGAAGAATTACAAACCTTTGTATCCAATTGCAATATAAGATCGATCAATTGGTATATATTTATTAATTTATGAATCTTTTTTTTACAAAATATAAACCTATGGGTCAAGTTTTATATTTAAAAAAAAATTGAAATCATGATTTGGAATATCAAATCACACATTTTGGATGATTTAGAATTTCAAAACATGACATGAAGTTAAAGTTATGTTCAAATTACATAAACAAACGCAATTTAAAATTAAATTATGAAACCATGATTTGAAAACGTACGGCTTATCAAGCAACCTGTTTTGTACTCACTAGTTTTATATTCTATCATGCTTTTTACTCTATTTTTATTGAACCACAAAATGGATTAGGGGACACATAATATGATAATATCCACTACTCATACTGAATATGCAGTTTCTCTGATGTTGCTGCTTTCTCATCTTTCCCTCTTTGTTTAACTTATTATAAAACCACGTATATCACTATGATTGGGAGCAGCTCACTTTAAATTGTTCTGTATCTCTCTTCTAAATTACTCTTTTAGCAGTGTTGATTCATTGTGGAAATTAATTAGAAATGAGAAGGAACGTCCAACAAATTGCAGATAAATTGACTTCTCTAAGTCACAGTCATGAAGATTCTTTACTTATATACTCATTTTGATAGGCAAGTTAAAAGGGCTATTGAACACGGATAGATGATAATTTCCTTACTCAAAGTCAAGAATAGAAGACCAATTAGTATGCTCATCTATAAGCCTCCTTGAATACTCAGGGTGAAGAGTTACACATCGGTCATATAAGAGATGGGTAGTTTCTTTAATATGATTTGGACAATTTTCAATTTTTGAGTTAGTTTTTAAGATTGAATTAGATCCATAGTCTCATAACACTCAGCTTTATTGTCACTATGTAGCTGGAACTCCTTTTGTTTACATCATTAAAGGCTACCCCCCTCCAAACCCCTTTTCTAAGAACTTCATTTGTCAGTACATCAATGGCAGTAATATTGTTACTCAGTTTGATTTAAAAAAAGAGAAAGAACGTCCAACACACACACAAAAAGGGATATTTACACAAATAGCTGCAGGTTGGATTCCCAGTTTTTTTTTGTAGGGTTTTGTTGGGTAGAAAACACATAAGTAAGGCACAATGGAAATTTAAAATTTTGTTCTTACTTACCCCAACAATTTCTTCTAGATGATTATATGACAATCAAAACTCTGTAACATAAGACATGAACACTTACATGTTGTATTATCTGGAGTCTTAATTACGGATTACACGCGACTGTCTCTTCGACTGCAAGCACAATGCTACGGTGTATTCCTCTGTCAGGAAAGCCAAGAAATCTTGGCAGAGGTTTGAAAGAGTTTTATCCTATACTCTAAGTCTAGAATTGATTATGAGAATTGGAGTAATTCTTGTGTGTCTTTAACAAATGAGAGGTATTGTATATATAGCAAAAAACTAGGTCAAAAATCAGATTTGGGCTGGGCTCAAATCTAGCCCAAAACCGAGGTGCAGTGGCCCAGTCGAACTGGGCTTCTTTGCCCGATCGGCCATGGCCACACGTCAAATTTCGGTTTCCGTTTTTCATTTATATATTCAGCACATCTAATTAAATCCAAAATCCAATTTTGACTTAATTAAATAATTTTCATCTAATAGAAATTTATCCCATAGTTATTATCAATTTAATTATCTCGATTCCAAATCGAATATTTAATACTTTCTCAATACACCCTTAGATCGAAGAGACACGACATAGTGTGACCCTATAGGCCTTCATATATCGACACTAATCCAATTAAGGTCCATACGGAACTCCTAGACCACGTTGTACGACGAACTCAATATATGAAGTACGTTTATATGAATCCAACAAACATAACCTTTATGTGAAATGATAAATTCCTTTCATTCGCGACACACTCGATCAAGCTTAGGATCTGCCATGTGTCTATCCAAATGGCTTGATCACTTTATCTCATCTATATTAGTCGACAATTAGACCATATTCTAAATATGTCTCTTACATTAGCCAATGACTTGGTCGACATAATATCACTGAGAAGTTGAGTGTTCTCTCGAATAACCAATCGAGGAATGAATCATATTCTTGGCTCAACTACCACCTTAATTTACATTATAATGCACCAAACACAAGTCGTATCTTATCCTATAAGAAGTTTAAGCTTAGGACAGGGTCAAAGTACATTACTCTGTAAACAAGGTGTGTATTGACCTCAAGTCAAAGGACCTTCATCTCCCACATGCTGATAACACTTTAGACATGTATAACAAATAGTTTATCAGCGGGTTATATCAATACTTTTCAAAAGTATCCATGTGTCCATCACTAGTAACCATTACTAGTAGCAGGTGAAACATACTACATTCTCTAAGAATATGATGCAAACCACATGTCGACTTATAACATATCATCGATATCTCATTCTCGGTGATCATTAGTCGAGGCTATTTTAGAGTTACTCTCTATCATCAATATCTCACTCTATTAATGACAATGTAAGCTTAAGGGATGCACATTAATGAATAATTACAAATAATCAAATAATAATTCAGTAATTGCAATTGCCATAAATATTAATCTTATTAATAATACGAATGTGTTCAAGCACATTTGTCCCTAATAATGATTTTCTCTAGGACATACATACTTTCAATCTCCCACTTGGCCTAGAGCCAATCTCCAATGTATCTAATACCCATATTTTCAAAATGACCATTATGCTTAACTAAGCTTAATGTTTTAGTAAACGGGTCAGCTAGATTATCATCTGTGGAAACATAATTTAATCTTATTTCTTCAGTTTCCACCATCTCCCTGAGTATGTGGTATTTCCTCGGTACATGTTTGTTGATCTTGGTTCCTTAGCTTGCGCAATCGCACCAGTGTTGTCACAATAAATCGTTATTGGACAAGTGGCACTTGGAACAACCCATAGTTCCTTCAGTTGTCGAATCCACTATTCCTTCAGTTGTCGAATCAGCAATTGTAGCTTTCTTGAAACTTTTTCAACTAACTATTCTTCCATTGAAGATGAAGGCATATCCAGATTGAGATTTGAAGTCATCTGGAAGCTAGCATCAGTGTACCCAGTACACACTAGCTTCTCTTGTCCACCATAGACTAAGAAATATTCTTTAGTTCGTCTAACATACTTAAGAATACTCTTGACTGCTTTTCAGTGTTCTTCCCCAGGATTCTGCTGGAATTTGCAAGTCATACTAAGTGCATAGGCCACATCTGGCCTCGTACAGGTCATGACATACATGATAGATCCTATAGCTGAAGCATATGGGATTCTTTTCATGCGTTTAAGTTCTGCAATAGTAGAATGACTATCCTTCTTTGATAACTTGATCCCTTGACCCATATGAAGACTTCCATTCTTGGAGTTTTCCTTAGAGAATCGTCTTAACACTTTGTCTATGTATGTGGACTATGACAGCCCCAACAATTTATTAGGTTTATCTCTATAGATCCTAATTCCAAGAATGTAGCAGGCTTCACCCAAGTCCTTCATCATGAAGGTGCTGGATAACCATTCCTTGACTGATTGCATGAGAGTTTTATTATCTCCCATTATTAATATGTCATCTACATATATAACAATGAAGACAATACTCCCTTCCTTGCGCTTACTATAAATGCAGGGATCTTCTTTGCTTCTACCAAAGTCAAACGATTTGACTGCTTTGTCAAAGAAAATATTCCAACTCCTTGAGGCTTGCTTAAGTCCATAAATGGACTTCTATAGCTTGCACACTGCTTTGGGCTTAGTCTTGGATGTAAAACCCTCAGGTTGTATCATATACACCTCCTCAATTAGGTTACCATTGAGGAAAACAGTTTTAACATCCATTTGCCAAATGTCATAATCATAGTATGCGGCTATTGTAAGCAAAATCCGAATGGATTTAATTTTCGCAACATGTGAAAATGTTTCATCATAATCGACCTCAGGCCGTTGATTATAACATTTAGCCACCAATCTTGCCTTATAAGTTTGTACCTTGCCATATGCATCAACCTTTTTCTTGAAGACCCATTTGCATCCTATGGGTCTAACCCCTATTGACAAATCAACCAAGTTCCAAACTTGATTTATGTACATCGAGTCCATCTCAGATTTCATGATTTCTTGCCATCTCTGTGAATCAATGTCTAACATGGCTTCGATGTAGGTTGTAGGTTCATCGTCATCAGGAATATCTATCTCATTGTGTGTTTCAACAAGGAGATTAAGTCTTTCAGGCAGACGATGAGTCCTAGTGGTCCTACGGAGTTGATTATTTTGTGTTTCAGTGTTTGTTGCATTTTGATTGTAAGAAGGTCTTTGTGTGCTGGACAATCCATCACCTTGAGAGCTTTCAAGAATGTCATTTTCATATATTCCCTGAATGGAATGATATACAACCATTGTATCATCTTCCATTGGTTGTGTATGAGAGCCTTGCATTTCTGCACTATCTCTCACAACACTCCCACTAGCTGAGGGGAGTACTCTAAGTACTCAATCTTCACCAGATACTTCCACTGAATCCTTGTCTAGGTCATTCGACAAGGGTTCAACTTATGTATTATCTTGTGGTTCTTGAATTTATTCAAGTTCTATCTCATTGCAGCTTTGTTCCTTGTAAACGTATTATTCTTCAAGGAAAGAAGCATTTCTGGAAACAATGACCTTATGTTCTCTAGGAAGATAGAAATAGTATTCCTTAGTTTCCTTTGGATACCCCACAAAATAATATTTCTCACTTTTAGATTCCAACTTGTCAGTAAACATCTTCTTTACATATACAGGGCACCCCAGGGTCGCATGTGTTTAAGTGTTGGCTTCTTGCCATTCCGTATCTCATATGGAGTTTTCTCCACTGACTTTGAAGGAACACTATTCAGAATATAAATTGAGCTTTGCAATGCATAGCCCTAAAGGTATGTTGGTAGAGCTGAGAAATTCATCATGGACCTAACCATATCTAATAGGGTTCGATTTCTCCTTTCAGCAACAACATTCATTTGTGGCGTTCCTGGAGGTGTTCATTGTGATTGGACTCCATTAAGCTTCAAGTAATCCAGAAATTCTTTACTTAAGTATTCACCTCCTTGATCTGATCGAAGGGTCTTGATACTTGTTTCAAGTTGCTTTTCTATTTCTGACTTGTACTTATTGAATTTCTCAAAGGCTTCGGACTTGTGTTTCATAAGATACACATGCCCAAACCTTGTGAAATCGTCTGTAAAAGTGATGAAATAAGGGAAGCCTCCCTTAGCTTGAGTTAAAAATGGCCCACATACATCGGTATGGACCAACTTAAGTAACTCTTTGGCTCGCACCCCTTTCCCAGAAAGTGGCTTGTTGGTCATCTTTCCTCTCAAGCAAGATTCACAGTTACCATAGGACTCCAAGTCAAATGGTTCCAGGTAGTGTAACTTTCTTAATCTTTCTATCCTTGATTCATTGATGTGACCAAGTCTACAGTGCCATAAGTAGGTGTGATTTCTTGGATTATTTATCTTAGCTCGTTTGTTTTGCACATTAAAATTTTCACGACTACAGTTTAGAACATACAAACTATCCACAAGCGGAGCATTTCCACAAACAAAACCATTAAAAGACAATACATAGCTGACATTGACAATAAAGGAAAACCCATCAATGTCTAACACTGAGATAGAAATAATAATCCTTGTCAATGAGGAAACAAAATAACAATTATTTAGTTCTAAACAAAAGCATGAAGGTAAATCTAGTCTATAAGCTCCCACGCGTTCAACATCCACTCGTGCTCCATTTCCAACGCGCAGGTCTACCTCCCAAGGTCCAACCTTTTTGCTATCAATCAGATCATGCATATTATTACAAATGTGTGAGCCACAAGCGGTATCTAATACCCAGCAGTGAGAGTTACTTATAGACATGTTTATTTCAGTGACAAACATACCTTGTCTAGTAGAGCTAGGAGCACCTAGTGCTTTGCCTCCTCTTGGAGCTGTGCAGTCCTTCTTCCAGTACCCCTTCTTCTTGCAGTTGAGGCACACATCCGAAGCTACATTTGCTTTCTTCTGAACACTTCCTTTAGGTTTCATAACGGTAGGTGCAACAACTGTCTTACTCTTCTTCTTCTGCATGTTCTTACCCTTGGGTTTGAATTTGCTAGAAGAACCCACCCTTAACACAACTTTACCTTTAGAGGTAGATGATTAAAATGTGTTTAACATGTTGTGAAGCTCTGGAAGACTTGCCTTGGTCCCATTCATATTGAAGTTCACAATGCAATTCTCAAATGAATCAGGAAGTGAATTCAGGATCAGATTGACAGAGACATTTATAGGCAGCTTCGTTCCAATCGAAGCCAACCTTTCTATTAACCCAATCATCTTCAGAACATGTGCTGACACTTGACCCCCATCGTTCAACTTACACTTGAAAAGGTCCCTCAACAGTTCATACTCCATTGTTTGAGACTGTGAGTCATAGACTCTTCAAGTGTTCTAGCATTTCGTTGGGGCCCATGTTTTCATGTTGCCTCTGTAACTCCAAGGTCATGGAGGACAACATTACACATTGTGCCGAGATAGCATCGTCTAGATATTTCTGATAAACCACCTTGTCAAACAGGGCATACTCAGCAGAATCTTCAGCAGGGACTGTGGGGAACATTGTGTCTAACACATACTCAATTCTTTCTAGTCTTAACACCAATCACAGATTTCTTAACCAGTTAGGGTAATTTGATCCAGTCAACTTGTTTGTCTCGACCAACATTTTCAGTGATAGATTCGATATTTTGTATAAACTGAAGATATAGATAGACTTGAAATTAAACTCTAATATAATTTTTATTTAACACGTTCTATAACTAATTAACATGGCATTTAGTTTAATTAGCTCCCACTATTTTAACATACTCTTCGACCCCATGGAAGAATACAAACTCATATCAAATATGGTCATAATGGGCCATGATCCAAGTTCATGCTATCTCCACATTTGTTGCGGCTGATAACTTCAACAGCACAACCTGGTAGGTCTCTAAACCAATTACAAACAATTTGTAACTCATGTTTGACCGAATGTTCTAAATAATCGATCTGCGTCCCTCGGCTTGTCTGACACTGTGGCACCAAGACAGCCTAGCAAGTCAACCCCGTTATGCGACTGCAATTATGTATCTAAGTGAGTTTTGCCTTATAGAGCAAACACTGTGGTGTAAATACTCATGAAGGTTTATCACCCACTTCTACATTTAACATGCATCTATGAAAGAGTCCGAGTCCTCGTAGACTTAGAGCAAATGATGTGGCATAAATAATCATCTCATCGAAAAGGATTTTGCACTACAATCAATTATAACGGACGACGCGTTCATTTTAAATGAGACTTGTATTAAAATTTTAGCGAACATTTTAATTCAGGATTTTAACCAAGATCAACTATAGTATGCTATATCAAATATAACATCTTAATTATCATGCAAAGTCTATTAATCACTTATTGGGTATCACCTGCCCAAGCATGATATTAAGCGGTTTAAACACATACTGGGTGCCGCCTACCCATACAGTTATTTGCGGATGTTATTCTAGTAATTTAAATGACAATCATTTAGCACATAAACAATATACTTATCAAATTTACTATATAATAATAATCATGGGTTAAACATTCTGAACAAAAATATATATATATATTTTTTTCGGACCGATGGGGCCGTGACGCTAATCATTAGGGTCGCGGAGCCAGTGAGGCAGAAATTGAATTTCTGCTTTTGCAATGCATTAGCACCGCGACGCTCCACCATGAAGTTGCGACGGTTGCAAGGCAGAAACCTTCGGCTTGTATTAGGGCCGCGTCGCTCCACCATGCGCGACGCCTAATGTCCAGAAAGTTCGGAATTAAAAAAATAAAGCATTAGGGCCGCGCCGCCGCCTTGAAACCTTAGCAAGCGCAGTGGTGCCCTACCATAGGGTCGCGACATCGACGTCTTCACAAAATGTTTCTGTGTTGATTTTCAAAATCGTTCGAGCCCTAAATCCAATTTAGGGATCAAATCACAGATCCTTTATCCTCACCCACCATTATCAATAACGCACATATCGACCATCATCCATTCATACTCGTTCTTCGCCGTGCACCGTGCAATGAGCTGGATATCCGCACTTTTGGCTTAGTTCGAGTTAGAACGGAATGACTTCCTCGAGTTAGCGTAGGAGATAATTTAGGGTAATATCAAAAGGTTAACATTGAGTCAAGATATGTAGGATTTCAAGAAGCCTTATTTTAATCCAATTTTATGTTTAACCCATATTACTATGTTATTCAATTGTTATATAACCATTGAACCAGTCTGGGCTCTAATACCACTATAGGGTTTTGTTGGGTAGAAAACACATAAGTAAGGCACAACGAAAGTTTAAAATTTTGTTCTTACTTACCCCAACAATTTTTTCTGGTATGGTTATATGACAATCAAAACCCTATAACATAAGACATGAACACTTACAGGTTGTATTATCTGGAGTCTTTACTTAGGGATTACACGCGACTGTCCCTTCTACTGCAAGTATAATGCTACGGTGTATTCCTCTGTCAGGAAAGCCAGGAAATCTTGCCAGAGGTTTGAGAGAGTTTTATCCTAGACTGTAAGTCTAGAATTGATTATGAGAATTGGTGTAATTCTTGTGTGTGTTTAACAAATGAGAGGTATTGTATATATAGCAAAAAACTAGGTCAAAATAGATTTGAAATTTGGGCTCAAATCGGCCCAACAGAGTGCGATGGCCCGGTCGACTGGGCCTCCTGCCCGATCGGCCAGCCGTACCACACGTCAAATTTCGGTTTCCGTTTTTCATTTAAATATTCAGCACATCCAATTAAATCCAAAATCCAATTTTGACTTAATTAAATAATTTCCATCTTATAGAAATTTATCCCATAGTTTTTATCAATTTAAATATCTCGATTCCAAATCGAATATTTAATACTTTCTCAATACACTCTTAAGTCGAAGAGACAATCGACATAGTGTGACCCTATAGGCCTTCATATATCGACACTAATCCAATTAAGGTCCATACGGAACTCCTAGATCACGTTGTACGACGAACTCAATATATGAAGTACGTTTACATTAATCCAACAAACATAACCTTTATGTGAAATGATAAATTCCTTTCATTCGCGACATACTCGATCAAGCTTAGGATCTGCCATGTGTCTATCCAAATGGCTTGATCACTTTATCTCATCTATATTAGTCGACAACTAGACCATATTCTAAATATGTCTATTGCATTGGACAATGACTTGGTCGACCTAATATCACTGAGAAGTTGAGTGTTCTCTCGAATATCCAATCGAGGAATGAATCATATTCTTGGCTCAACTACCACCTTAATTTATATTATAATGCACCCAACACAAGCCGTATCTTATCCTATAAGGAGTTTAAGCTTAGGACAGGGTCAAAGTACATTACTCTGTAAATAAGGTGCGTATTGACCTCAAGTCAAAGGACCTTCATCTCCCACACGCTGATAACACTTTAGACATGTATAACAAATAGTTTATCAGTAGGGTATACCAATACTTTCCAAAAGTATCCATGTGTCCATCACTAGTAACCATTATTAGTAGCATGTGAGAGATACTACATTCTCTAAGAATGTGATGCAGACCACATGTCGACTTATAGCATATCATCGATATCCTATTCTCGATGATCTAAATTAGTCGAGACTATTTTAGAGTTACGCTCTATCATCAATATCTCACTCTATTAATGACAACGTAAGCTCAAGGGATGCACATTAATGAATAATTACAAACAATCAAATAATAATTCAATAATTGCAATTGCCATTAATATTAATCTTATTAATAATACGAATGTGTTCAAGCACATTTATTCCTAATAATGATTTGTCTCTAGGACATACATACTTTTATATTTTTCTAGCTGGTATATATAGATTATATAATAAGCACAACGGTTCTATACATGTTATACATGAATTATACATATATTATCTATCTATCGTTTATTTTTAATTTAAGCGATTCTGCGGGTGTTTTTAAGTTAATTTTTCGAAAATAGAAAGAGGACTTTACATAACTACACACTATGAAACAACACGTCACATGTTTTTAGCATAAGAACTAGTATAGCAAATATAGCCTTATCTATCCAAATAGATCCTTTTTTTTCCTCAACTAATTAAGCCCTAAAAAACGCTAGAAACGGTTATCAAGCAATGAGCAATTTTCTCTCTCTCTCTTTTAATGTCTTTGGTTTTTATTTCTTTTTATATTATATTAGAATTTTCCTTTATCTTTTTTTTCTATTGTCTTTGTGTCTTATTTTCTTTTTACATAAACACAATTTTTTATTTGTTTTCTTTTTGAAATTCCAATGTAAATATCACAAATATTATATTAATAGTATATAACAAATTAGATTGTTGTGCTTGTGTATTTTGTTATTTCACTGATGTATGAGATAAATCATATGCATGTTAAATATAATGGACATATTTTAAATAGTATGTATAATTATTTTGTTTAATTATATGTATTATATTTTATTTATACAATTTATGTTGGTTTACTAAATGTATGTAAATACACACACGCACACGTTATAGGGTCTATATATACATATTGATATAATATTAACATCATATGAAATGTCATAGTATAATATGCTTAAAATGTATTACTGGATTTTTATTTAAATGAAGTTGTCAGCACAAAAATAAAATTTGAAGAAAAATATCAAAATTCCTTTAATGGCAACCTCATTATAGTGGGACAACTTTTTTCTTTTTCTTTTTTGATTAAAGATAAGAGATTTTTTGAGATAAAAATTCATTTCATTAGAGATATTTATGGGGGGGGGGGGGGAGAAAAATTACGGAAGAGAGAAAAGAAGTAGTATGAAAATAAATCCCTTATTTAATAGATACTAACGTTTAAATATTTTATTATTGTATTTAATTTTTTTTCTTTTAAAAAATGTCATGTCTGCTAAAAAATATGTTATATTTGTTACAACAATATCAATATATATAGAGATCGAAAATATATGAAAAAATATTATATGTATGTTTGACATATATACAAAAATTGTAGAGCTATATGGTGAAAAGGAACTCCAAGGAGAAAAACGTCATACTTATTACTCTTGGAACTAGAAATAAATTTTGTATTATACACCTATATTAAATATGAAGTAGTAGGGGAAGGAGATTGGCGACTATAGGGTTAAAAGAGAAGATGTAGAAATTATATTTAAGAAAGGAGAGAAAGAGGGGATTAATTCTTAAATTTATATTTAAGTGGGGAGGGAAAGAGAGGATTAATTCATAAATTTTATATTTAAAGGGGGAGAAAAAGAGGGGATTAATTCTTAAATTATTGAGATTTTTTGTAAAAAAAAAGTGTTATTAAAAATGCTACTTTTGAAAGATATTGAAAGTTATGTTATTGATGCTAACAACTTTATTAAACTTGATGAATAGTGTAAAAATCTCAAATAGAAACTGACATCTGAATGTTTTAGTCCTGGTTAGTACCAAAATAAAAATGACCCCTTAGAGGCTTGCAAAGTACGACGTAAACTCAAAGGACCATGTCTTAATTACGTCAATGTTTTGGTAAGATTTGATTATGCATTTAATTGATGTAAACTTCTTTCCAGTTGGTCGGGTTTCCGATTTTGGTCTTTGTCCAAGTTAAGTGTAATATTCTAACCCTAAAAGGTATTGACAGCTTTTACTTTGGTATTAAGGACCACAATTTCTCAAAAAAATTACAAAGCAATCAAGTACATCAATAAAAATAATATGTGCTCTGCCAAAGGAGGTTTCCTGGTAGATAACCAACCTAAAAAGCAATGGATTTGCTTTACAACCCACTACAATAAGTAACTCTAAATGAATGTAATAAAGTTAAAAGAGAAAATTACAAGTTTCCACTTATGAACATAACACGGTTTTGCTTTAGGAAAATTGGCCTTCATTAGTCAATTGCGGCATTTCTCTGGCTAAAATTCTAAAATAGGCAATGAGTGTTACTTATTTCTACATTTTTTCTCCTTGACATGGTGCAAGAGTCCTGGCTTGTGTTTGGACCAAATTAATACTGTAGCTAACTTTGGACGTGTAATACTATCTAAATGAAATTCCAAAAAAGAAATTCGTTTTACATGAACATTAACTTCAATTAACCATTCTTCTTTCCCGATAGAGGTGGCATGAACTGAAACAATAATTCAAACTCTAAGATTAGATTTTCTCTTTGGCTCGAAGGAAGGAATAAACTTAACTTGCTAAGTGCTAACCGTGTTAATATAAGATGCTTTACTTTAATTTTATTACAATTTCTAATACCACTTTTCTTCTCTTATTTTTCAAGTAGAATAAAAAGAGTAACAAGTACTCGACAATCAAATTAAGAGAGAATTTTTGTGCATGCAAAATTTCAAAACTTCAGCCCTTGAAAGTGTATCATCTTATTTATAAACTGTATACAAGAAGAAGAAAAAACTCCAAAACATTAAGCAATAACAGAAGCCTCTCGTCTTAAATCTCTGTAGAATCGAGAAATGAATTCATCAGCTTTCTCATTGACGTGACTAATCAGGTCAACATCAACTTCCCTTAGAGGAAAAGGGGAATCAGTGACCCTTAATTGCCTCACTTTAGGAGTCCTCCCGAATCCAGGCAATGCAGGTGAAGCTGTTTCACTCTGAAGCATTTCCAATGCCTTCAAAACGGCAGCGTTCATCATTAAAATGTCGTCGTCTTGAGTGGCATGTTCATGGTGAGTATGCTTATTGCGCTTGTTGAGGTTCAAGGGGAGGTGGAAAGCTGGGCTGTTACTGCAACTGAACTCGTAATACTCTTTGGACGATGAGGGACATTGGTGTCCGTATGTATTATGGTGGAACATAAGATTTTGAAAGGCTGCTTTGCCAGCAATCTTGCCACGTTTCATTAATAAGTTGAGATCGAACATTAATTTTCTCTTTGATAACCCTTTTCTCAACATGAAGTAAGCCACTCGGACTATCTTCCAGAACTTTTTTGCTATTACTGGCAAATGTTGAACCATTTTCCTGTCTAAGTACTCTCTATATATGTATTCACGTTTTTTTTTTTGGTTCACTTAAGATTTAAGAATGAGAGTTGGTATAGAATTATGGTTTTATGAGAAGCAATGAGTGGTATATATAGGGGCCTTTCATATAGAGGAAGAGGATGCAGTGAAGTATTCTATGTTGTTTTAAGTATTTTAAGTTGACACGTTTGGGCCTGGACCTGACCACGTATATTTCCATTTGATTCAGTATTCTATTGCTTCATTTATTAGAGTGATTTTTCAGATCCAGCTTTAGTAGTCTCTTTAAAGTCATTGTCACTCATCAAATAGTTTTGACATTTTCCCCTCTCCTTTCACGTGGATTGATAATTTGGTATTTGGAACTCACATTAAGCTAAACTATGGAGCAGCGTTTTTCCAACATACACTTTACTCCTTTAGTACCTTTTCCAATGCCAAAATATCTGCTAACCGAAACATTTGGCAACCAGAAACATATACTCCTTCCATTTCCTTTTAGTTTACTTGTCAGATTACATTTTCAAGCCTCTTAAGAAAACACGAAGAGATTATTTTTACCAAGTTATACTCCTTCTGTCCCAAAAATTTGTGTTACGTCCTTTCCTTATTAGTTTGTCCTAAAAAAATTTGCACATTTCTATATTTAAAAATAATTTAACTTTATGAGATGATTTATAGTTACACAAATATCTAAGGTTTGTTTGGGATCAAATATTTCAAAAATCTTTCTTTATTTCTTAAACGTCGTGTCAAGTCAAACTAACACAATAAAACGGAGAGAGTATTTATTAACCATATTTTGAAAATATAAATCTTACTACTATATTTCAAAATATGGTTATTAATCATAAGGTAATTTTGAAAAGAAAAAAAGAATAAGTAATTTACTCTTGATTTGCTAAAATAGACTGTGAAAGAAAAAAATATTTTTAATATAGTGGAGTATTATAGATAGTTTATTTGTCCATCCTTAAACGCAAGAGGAAAGCTAACTTTTAAATTGCTTGTGACAATGAAGTATTTTTCGATTTGTTAATTTCCTAAAACCAGTGGCTTCAGAACTGTTTTTAAGAAAACAATAGTACCGGTTTCCTTTAATACATGCGTGGTCCATTTCTGCCCACAGTTCGTGTATGACTTTGTCTTGCAGAAAGTTTTTTAAAACCATGAGTTGTAACTTATAAGCTATAATAATTTTAGGTGGGGAAGGAAAATGGTTACTTGCTTTCCGTTAGTTCACTGGTAACACCCTAAGCAAATAAACACGAGAGAAAATGGCTATATAAGGAAGCAAATTAATCTTACCTCCTAGTGATATATTTTAAAGCTATGCGAACCTAGATGTGAACAATATCATTAGAGTCGGATCTAGAATTTCTATAACATGATGCACCATTAAAATAAGAGTAAAAAGAAAGTATTAAATGAGAATCGTTTATTATTCTCTGGATAAATAACTCAATGTTTAACCAAGTACACCAGTTGGCCCTTTTGAAGCATGAGTTCTAACATGTAATATAATATTATTTCTAAAAAACATACATAAAATATCTAATTTAACAAAGAGACTATTGATTCACGTGCACCATAAATTGGCTATAAATCAACCCCTCGTGGGCTGGTTGTTATAGCAGTGTTCATCTCTTTCTTCGTTTTTTTTTTTTTTTTTTTTTTGATAATCCAGGTTTCCAGGCTTGCGCCTGATTACTTCACTGGTATTACCCAGACGTTCTGGAGGTAATAGCATCGGTCCTTCAACACTATTACCAGGTAAATCGTGGGATGTGCTCCGGTGGCCAATTTTCTGGGAGCGTACAACTGATCAATGAGACAAGGTCAAATTCCCCAACATGCAGAGTTTCTTCGTGCTTGCGGGAAATCGAACCCACGATGTCCCATGCCAGAGCGTCTTATAGCGCCCAGGCTTTGCCACTGGACTATGCCCCGGAGGACAGTGTTCATCTCTTTCTTGCCAGGACTAATTGCCCATACTTACTAACTCCCTTTGAAAAATAAAGTGGCCTGTAAAGTACTTTTTGTTTGACAATTATTATAAGACTTTTATAGAAAGTGACTCCAAAAGTGAAAGCTACTCACCAACAAGAAAGAAAAATGAGTTTTTGTTTCCCTTTTTCATTTTTATTGTTTACGTAGAAATACCCAATTATTATACTCTCAAGTCTCAAGTAGATTTCACAAATCAAATCTCTCTTTCCTCTTTTTCTTTTGTGCTGCAATTTGCAATGGAAAAGAGACATATATAATAAACTATAGAAAAACCAATTACTAGACTATATGTGTGTCGATTTGAATATTGACTTGGCTCCCAAAAGAACCATGAAGTTTTGAATATTTAGGCACGTCCGGTCCGCTTTCTATTCCTGCAAATTAAGGAAGAGAAAAGCAATATAAAGCCATTAAGACCTAATCATGTACCATGAAACTATTTCTGAATTAAACTTGGCAGTACAATCTGAAAGAAAACAAAAAGTACACGTTTTTTCTACTTCTTTTATATATTTTTTGAAATTAAAATTATTCTTCACTTTCAGATAACATATATTTGAATTTCACAATTTCTTCGTCTATGAGAGACGCACAAAAACTGTTGAGCGAAGCTTGATCCAATAAATAAAATGAATAAATACTTCATCGTTTAATTTAGGGGAAAAAGTTAAAAATACCCCTCTACCTTCATAAATTGGCTACTTTTACCCTCCATTACAAGTTGGGGCCAAATCTACCCCTTCTGTTATAAGTTGGGGTCAAAAATACCTCTCATGTAACAAAATTTCTAAAAGGAAAAAGGGTCAAATTTACCCTCCAACTATGCTTTATGGAACAACATTGCCCTCCATCAAACTTTGAGATCAAATATACCCTCATCGTTTGCAAACTTGTTAAATTTGCCATCGGATGGACGGATATGTGTGTTGGACGCCACATCGGATCCATGTAGACGACACGTCGGATCCATGTCGACAGACCACCACCACAAACTACCGCCACTGCCATCTCCGACATCAAAACAACACCAAAATCATCACCGTCAGTCACTAACAAACAACACCAAGATCTCCCAAAATCATCACCACTGCCGGAGCTCGTCTCCGGCAAACCAAGACCAATACCACCACTGCCTCGTGGCACCACCACCAAATACGACCCCTTCTCCACCACAAAACCATTGTACAACAACGATCCCTTGAGTCACAAGAACAAGGTTGCCATTATCCAGCAACTTTAATTCAACAGAGGAAGTTGATGATTGTGTTCCAGATTCCCAAACACCGATCTGATTCACATCGACTAATACGAGGTTGCCTTATTTGAGAAGTGATAGATGTGATTTTTTTATCGGTTGGTCACAGTTAGCCATCCAAACAACGGTTGTACAGGGTGTCGTTTGGTTCGTTGAGTAGTGGCGGCGATGGTGGTTCATCGTCGGCTGGTGGAGAAGCAATGGTTGATGAAGACGAAGGGGTTGGGGTCGTTGTTGTTGGTATTGTGGCGGTGGAAGTCATCAACCATGAACTACCAAAAAGACTTTGGATTAAAGTTTCTAAGCATAGTTAGAGCTCCGACGGTGCTGGTCGGTGGATCTAGTGGTGAGGCAATGACGGATTGATGTTGTTGGTGGTATGGTCACCGACAGTGTTCGGATCTGGGTATTTAGGGGCTCACCAGTGGTTGTGTTTCGTCACCGACTTCGCCAAAGACGGCGGTGGCGAACGGTAGAGAGAATGGGCTATTTAGTTATTGTTGATAGAGTTGGTTTGTGTCCGGCAATCATGAAAAGAGGGGGAAAGAGAGAAAGGTGTTTGGTTGGTGGTTTCGTGTTGGTGTGAAAATGGAGCAGTTATGGTTAGTGGTAGTAATTACCGGTTGTTCGGTGGTCAAATCCGACGGCGACAACTGGCAGAAAACGGAGATGGATGAGAAGGAGATGAAGTGGAGGCGTTGGTGGTGAATTTATTGAACAATGATGGAGTTCACCGGAGCTCCGACATGAGAACTTATCGGAGCTCGCCGGAGATGACAGAGGTCTGCTGGAGAAGAAGCAACATTGAGGGTAACATGTTGAAAGAATATATACGGTGGGCTAACGGGTATGAGTTACGGGTACGGATAACGGGTTAAAATAATTAGGTGAGCCTAACTCACATATCCGTCCATCCGAGGGAAAATTTAACAAGTTTGCAAACGGTAATGGTATATTTGATCTCAAAGTTTGACGGGGCAATGTTGTTCCATAAAGCATAGTTGGAGGGCAAATTTGACCCTTTTAATCAACCAAAATAACCCAATTTTAATTGAAATGATCCATCTTCTCTTTTAACCCAACCCGCGATCCACTAAACGATATTGACTCATACTAAATTAAACCCCAACAGTAATGGCTTCCATTTTCATCGGAAAATCAAAACACAAGAACAGAAGGGGGGAAAGGGCTTTGTCGTTGTTGCTCGTCGGCGTCGAGCTCGACGGTGGGGAATGATTGTTGTTGCTAGTTGTTCTAACAGTGGTGAGAAAGAATGAAAAGGTTGGGGCTATTGTTGTTGGCGTTATAGGTTAGTGGAGACGGTGGTTAGTGGGAGAAAGAGAGTTGTTTAGGTAGAAGGGTGGTGGTGTTGCGGAGCTCATGGAGAGAAGGGAGAGGGAGTGAAGTGATGTAGTGGAGGTGACGAAGGAGAGAAGTGAGTGAAAATGGGGTGGTTATGCAGTCTGGTTGGGTGTGATGGTGGGCTGCGATGGGGTTTTGATGGTGGCTGCGATGGAGTTTTGATGGTTTTTTTAATAAGAGTAGTGGAGGGGCGAAGATAGAAATGGGGGAAGGAGGAGGGCGACAGTTCATTGATGGTGGAGTGGAAGAGGGTGACAGTTTGTTGAATGATGATTTAATTTGGTATAAGTCAATTTCGTTTACTGGTTTGCGGGTGGGTTAGAAGATGGGATAGATAATTTCAATTGAAATCGGGTTATTTGGGTTGATTTGGGAGTTTCCATCAAATGATGGGTATTTTTAGAAACTTTGCCAACGGGAGCAGTACTCTTTTACCCCAACTTATGGGGCGGGGGGGGGGGGAGATTTGGCCCCAACTTGTAACTGGTGGTAAAAATAGCCAATTTATAAAAGTAAATGGGATATTTTTGATCATTTTTCCTTTAATTTATACTCCCTCTATCCCAATTTATATAACATACTTTTCTTTTTAGTCAGTCCTTATTTGACAACAATTTAACTTTAAATTATACATTTTTACGTTTAACGAGATGATCTATAACCACATAAATATCTTTAGTTTATTTTAAATTACAAGATTCAAAAGTCCTCTTTTATTTTTTAATTTATGTGCCCAGTTAAACTATATTATGTAAATTGGGACCATAAAAATAGTATCCTTTTAATTAAAGACTTAAAGGACTCCCCTTATCCAACAGTACTTCCGTATACCATGTGAATTAATCTAAAAGCTGGGACCTTTCCATTTGAAATGATCATCTGATATATATATATATATATATATATATATATATTGGATTAGGAGACACATAATTATATCTACTAAACTCATATTGAGTATGCAGCTTCCACTTTTGAAGGGTTGTCTTAAAAGACCTTGGCTGCAAGAAACCACTCCTTTTTATTTAAATTGATAATCACTTCTCTCTTTCTCCGAGATCGATGGTTCATTAACATTAATTGATGCATTTAATTAAATGCTGTAGAATTATTCTAGCTTAACTTTGTTTCTGATTTCTGATTTTGGTTATGTCCAAGTTAGTATTAAGTGTGCAGCTTTGGTGGAGAAGTAAGTATTAAGTGTACCGCTTTGGTGGACAAATGAGATGTTATCTCCTTATGCATATGTACGAGAGTCATATAATCATTCCTATTTTTTGTTTATTCAATATTTGAGTAAATTCTTCAAATAGTTATTGAACTTGAAAAATTTCACTAAAGTAATTTTTAATTTTTTTTTTGGATAATAAGGTCTCAAACTATGCTCATATTTCCAAAAAAGTAAAACAATTCATTTTTGGACATAAGACCCCCTAACCTATTTTTTAAATTATGAAATCCATTACCAAGCTACAATTTTTCGATACTTCAAAATTCTTGTTCATATTAATATTTTTCATGTGTTAATAACAAAAAAAGAAATACTATTGTAATATTTCAAGCTATAAGAATAAAATAATATGACCATTTAAACTTTAATTATTGCAATAAAGCTTCTTTGTTATATCAACTTCTTTTGAACTATTTTGATACCGTTTTTCTATTACTCAAAGACATAAGTTAAACATTTTATTGAATGAAAGTACTAGGACATAATTGAAACACATAAGACGTTATATAAATGTATTATGCATGTTATTATTATTAATTTGTAAGCATTAGAATGAGTTTGCTTTATTAGTAAAATATTTGGATAAAATTTCTCAAGGAAAAAAATCGGGTTGGATAACTACTTTGTAAAAATGAAATATTTTTACAATTAAATGTATACATGCTTTCTAAAACTTCATATATTACATTCAAAATAATAAAACATTTTTGTCCATTCTTACAATTAGCTGTATAAACATTTTTACAATTAGTTGAACATTTTATATTAATTATAATCCGCTTATTTGTAAAACTTAAATAAAATCAAAATATTACAAGTTCGTCTCCAAGAAAATAAAAATAGTAAATATTTATTTTTGATAAAAAAATTTATATATCAAGTTATTTACAATCAATTAAAAAAATCTATAGTTAAACGCCGTGCTCAGTTCTACGATAATTCAAATGAATCTTTTTATTGTCTACTTAGACACATTTTTGCAATATTCTAAACTTTTTGTTTGAATTAATATTTTCACTTTTTAAAAGTAAAATAGAAATATTCAAATTAATGGGTTTTATAATTTTAAAAATAGGTTAAGGGGTCTTATATCCAAAAATGGATTGTTTTTTTTTATTTTTTATATATGAGTACAGTTTGATGACTTATTATCCAAAAAAAAAATTACTTTAGTGAAACTTTTCAACAAGTTCAATGATTATTTGAGAAATTGACTCCCCAATATTGAGACCTCATCTTATATTGTTGACGTGTCCCAGTTAGTTAGGAAAGGAATGAACTGTTATCTCTCTTAAATAGTTTTGAATTATTCTCGTCTTTGATGTGTTAATCTTTTAATTGAATTAGGTCGACTTTTTTTTTTTTTTTTCAAGCGCTATGGTGACATTTGTCACCGTGTAGTTTTGATTTCAAAATTGGGTACAGCCCTAATTTGTGCTTTACTTTAGTAAGCACCACAATTTCTCTCAAAATTTAAATAACAATCAAGTGCATCAATTAAATAGGGTATGTGTATGGTTGTTTCTGCCAAAAGAGGTTCCAGGTAGATGGCCAACCAAAAAAAAAAAGCAAAGGAGTTGCTTTACAACCAACTATAATTAATATTGTAAGCAGATATTAGTTAGGTAAAAAGAGAAAGCCATAGATTAAATACTATAACAAGTTTCCACTTATGAACATAAGACAATTTTGCTTTAGGAAAATTGGTGGAATCAACATTGGTCCATTTTGTTCCATTAGTGCCTTCTTTGTTAATTGGGGGATTAGTTTCTCTTTGACGACATTGTACAAGTCCTGGCAACGATTAGAGTTTGGACTATTTTGACAATATAACAAACAATGGCCGACGTGTGATACTGTGTAAATGAACTTAAAGGTTAATTAAAGATATTTTTTTTGGGTTTTGCATCAAATTAATATTTTCTTCGTTTTAAAATATTTATCTTATTTTTCTTTTAATCAGTTTTAAAAAGAAAGTCTATTTCCTATTTTTAACAACTCTTTAATTTTAATTTTTAATATTTAAGACCATAAAATTAAAAAAAAATTAATACATTTTATATATTTTTAGTTAACAACCACAAGGTTCAAAATCTTATCTGGTTTCGTAAATTTCCTGTCAAAATAGATAAACATTTTGGAACTTAGATAGGACTTAATACGGAGAGAATCTACTTCAACTAAGAATACAAACTCTCTTGGGCTCAAAGGAAGGCATGTTAACTTTAACTTTTTGCTTTTCTTATTTTCGAGCAAAAACAAAAAAAATGGTAACAAGTAGCCGACAATCAAATTAAGAGAGAAGGAATTTGTGGATATATGCAAAATTTCAGGACTTCAACGTTGAAAATATTATACCGTAGCAAGAAACATTCGGGTATCATCACATTAATAATTTCATTAGAAAAAATCCCGGAGACAGAATTGAAACAACAAATTAATTTGAAATATTCACAGCTCTCAATCTGCATATATAAGCTCTTTCTATATTATTGCACAGACCACTAGACGATGCATCAATTCTGAAAAGGAAAATTGTCAACTAAAAGCTTAAATAAAAACATTAAGCAATAACAGAAGCCTCTCGTCTTAAATCTCTGTAGAATCGAGAAATGAATTCATCAGCTTTCTCATTGACGTGACTAATCAGGTCAACATCAACTTCCCTTAGAGGAAAAGGGGAATCAGTGACCCTTAATTGCCTCACTTTAGGAGTCCTCCCGAATCCAGGCAATGCAGGTGAAGCTGTTTCACTCTGAAGCATTTCCAATGCCTTCAAAACGGCAGCGTTCATCATTAAAATGTCGTCGTCTTGAGTGGCATGTTCATGGTGAGTATGCTTATTGCGCTTGTTGAGGTTCAAGGGGAGGTGGAAAGCTGGGCTGTTACTGCAACTGAACTCATAATACTCTTTCGAAGATGATTGATGGCCTTGGCTATTATTATGGCCGTGGAACATGAGATTTTGAAAGGCGGCTTTGCTAGCAATCTTGCCACGTTTCATTAATAAGTTAAGATCAAACATTAGTTTTTTCTTTGATAACCCTTTTTTCAACATGAAGTAAGCCACGCGGACTATCTTCCAGAATTTCTTTGCTATAATTGGCAATTTTTGATCCATTTTTCTAAGTACTCTCTCTGTGTATATATATATATATATATTCACGTCCAGATTTTTATTTTTTGGGGGATTGTGAGTTATTGTTGGTGAGAGATTGACGAAAGAGAGCTTTTTAGGAGAGTTGTTAGTGAATTGTGGTTTTATGAGAAGCAATGAATGGTATATATAGGGGGCCTTCCATATAGAGGAAGAGGATGCAATGAAGTATTCTATTGTTTAAGTTTTAAAGTTGACACGTGTGGGCACGGACCACGTATTTTACGAGTTGATTCAATATTCTATTGCTTCAATTATTAGAGAAAAGAGGTGGTGATTTTCTTGATCTAACTTTAAGAGTCCTTTAAGTCATCTTCACCCATCAAAGAAATTTGCCATTTCCCCCTCTCATTTCACATGGATTAATTGCAAATGTAAGACCAATATTTAGGTAGTCCAAAGAACTATTAGAGATATGATTAAACTGGCCCCTCTTGTCTCGGGTTAAGAATCCACCTCATCTTGAGTTAAAGGCTTAGTTGAACTCAATTTCTTCACTTGTAGTCTAGGATGGACATGATATTTATATAGCTTATCGAGGATATGGATGTCGAGGATTATGCTAGAAGATTAGTAGGTAGTCGAGCGTTGTCTATTTTTATTATTTTTATTTTTTTATTATTATTACTCTCCTACTATCTTATTCTCCGATTTCAGTATTACTTGTTGTTTCTTTTATTTCGATTATCGTATTATAATTTGTTGTTGCTACAAATCTTTTTTTAATTATTTTTAACATGGCTTCTCCCCTACTGTATTTTCTTTACAAACCTGCTTTGATATGTTTCACGACGAGAGTCTATTGGAAACAACCTCTCTACCTTTTCTAGGTAGGGGCATGAGCGGATTTAGATAATTGTATGGGGGTTCCTGGGAACTCTCATACATTCGCGCGGATCCAATGTTCGTATTGAGAAATCTAATAAATAGTACTCCCTCTGTCTCAAAAAGATTGTCTTAGTTTGACTTGACAAGAAGTTTAAGAAACAAATGAAGATTTTTGAAATGTATGGTCCAAACAAGTCTTAGATATTTGCATGACTGTAAATCATCTCATAAAGTTAAATTATTTCTAAATATAGAAATGTGTCAATCTTTTTTTAGATAAACCAATAAGGAAAGTAAGACAATTTTTTTGAGACAGAATGAGTATATAAAAAATTAGATTTGGGAACCTATTAACAAAGTGAGTTATTGGTATCGTGGCAGAGAAAGAACCATTTAAGCTCTGCTCTTGGTATGGGTCTGAATCCCTTCGTCACAATTTAGGCATATGTTTTGTCTCTTTGTCTCTTTTTATTTTTTAATTTGAGATGGGTGGAAACCTACTAACTTTAGATTTTGGATCCGCTTTTGAGTAAGGGTAAAATTTACATACACATCACTTTTTTCAAACTCTACTTATGAGATTACACTGCGTATGTTGTTGTTGTCTTTTTGGTTCCGTGACATTTTGAAGTGATCAACCAAAAGGAAGGTCGTATATATAATCATTTTGAATTTGAAGGAAAATAGGGACAAAGTGGCCTCGGTGGAGGACAAGATGTGGGAAGCTAGATTGAGCTGGTTCCGAAATGTTCAGAGGAGAGGCACAGAGGTCCCGGTGCGGAGGTGTGAGAGGTTGGCGGTAGACGGGTTCAGAAGAGGCCGAGGTAGGACGAAAAAGTATTGGAGATAATTGATTAGGCAGGACATGATGCAGTTGCAACTTACCGAGGACATGACCTTAGATAGGAGGTTGTGGAGGATGCAAATTAAGGTAGAAGGTTAAGTAGTAGTACGTGTCTCGTGTATCCTTCCATACTAGCAGGTGTAGTGTTACCTGTAGGGTCTTGTCCCTTGATTTTCTGCTATTATCTGTTATTTCTTATACTTCGATTGTCCTACTAATTTGATGCATCTACTGTTAAAATTTCTCCATTAATGCTTATCCATAATATTTTGTCATGTTCTCTTTACATTACCTTACTTTACTTTCTTCAAAGCTTCGCTGACCTATTGTTGTTATGTTTTCTCTTGAGCCGAGAGTCTTTCGTAAACATTCTTCCTACCTTTCCTACCTCTCAAGATAGGGATAAGGTCTGCGTAACTCTACCATCTCCAAACCTCATCTAGTGGGATTACACTGGATATGTTGTTCTTGTTGTTGTTGTAAGGAAAATAAGAACAGAATGCCAGCAATTGCATTTTAAATTTCTGTGCTTTTTGTTGAATATAAGTGTCGTTTAGCTTGCAAAACGTACCCTAGTTGTTTGTTATATTCAACTTTGTGTACTTAAGCCGTTGAAAAAGGTAAACTTAGCGAGCGAGGTTTCCCAACACGCTCTCTTCTAAACAAAGAACGGAATGAAAACCTCTGTGAAGTTACCCTACCAAGGAAACCTTAATTTTGTGGAAATTATGTTTTACTGTGGGCGGGTACCCAAAAACAAAACAATCATGAGAAAAAAAGTCAAGAGTGTGCTCTTTTTGTTATTCTTTTATATGGAGTATTTCTTTACCATAATTTAACAGCCATCAGACATCTTTAATTAATTTCATCCAATCATATGACCCATCAATTAATATCCTAGCAAAATCACATGCACCGTAAGCTCTTATTTAACTTTTCAATGACTAGTCAATACTATTTGTACATCCGATATGGAATGAGAATATAAACTCCTTATATGCACTTGGACGATCTTCACTCTATAAGCTAGCTTTTGAGGTTGAGTTAGTCCCAAGATCCATTCTTTACATGATATTAGAGTCAGACCCATTCCAATTCGCTGTCCACCGATGTTGAGCCCCCAAATTATATTATCTACGCTCCAGTTAATAAGGTCTGGACGTGCGGGGGTGTTAAGAGTCCCACATCGTATATGGAATGGTAATACAAGGCCCATTCGTTGTCCACCGATGTTGAGCCCCCAAATTATATTATGTACGCTCTAGTTAACAAGGTCTGGGCGTGCGGAAAAGTGTTAAGAGTCCCACATCGAATATGGAATGAGAACATGGACACTTTGACAATACTCGCTCTATAAGCTAGCTTTTAGGGTTGAGTTAGGCTCAAGATCCATTATTTACAGGAATATTTTGGGGTTTGGAGTATTACTTGAGACTTAGTGATCCATGAAATTAACGAAAATCATAAGTGGTCAGAGTTCAAATCTTAACAAAGATAAAACATGTGTGAAATTTTTTGCCATCTACTAAAAATCTTGATGGACAGCATAACATTATATATATAGGGGCATGGGTGAGTATAAAGTTTTTAGTACTGATTCACGTGTGAATCGTCAGTAACTTCGCCGCATACTAAATTCAATTACTATATTTATAAATATTTTATTGTAAATTTAGTTATTATTATAGTATTAACTTAAGATCGCTATAGGTATTCAACAACAATAACATATCTATTGGATATAATTTTTGGAATTAAAGTAGTACGAAAAGTAAATAAATATTACAAGTGCGAAAGGATAAACAAACAACCAAGATTATAATTGCCGCAAGCTTGTTGAGTCTTGAATCTTGATAACCTTAAATCAAGAAACACTAAATCTGGATTGTTACAACTGTGGCTAAGTCGAGAGATGACTCTCTGTCTTTAAGACAAGATTGCCCCGTATATATGCTTTTACGTTAGCGAGCAATAGTCTCCCAAGATAAAACAACAACTAATCAACACTACAAAGCAAATAGGTTGATTCTGACGAAGAAAACAAACACGAAACGACTTGCTGAAGAATAGAAAATTTAGAGGAAAAGGAAGAGTTTTTGTTCTTTCTCTCTACTGTTTCTGTCTGCTCTCTTATCTTTCTGCTGTCTTTTTTTTCTCTCTCCCCTCAAAACTGTTTCAGGTCAAAATATATAGTGTTTAGGAGGATGAGAGGTGTTAAGGGGTTGTTTAAGAGGTGTGGTCATGACCAGAAACGTTTTGTACGTTTTGTAGTACGTGCAAAACGTTTCAGATGGTTATTGCCATAAAAACGCTGCTGGCAGCATTCCTGAAACTTTAGAGACCAAATTGTAAATACTAAACAGTTTGGGGTCCAAAATATAATATCAGAAGTAGCCCAGAAGCCCACGGCCCACTACCCGATACCTGAGCCCGCACCCGAGCCCGGACGGGACGGGCGGACGGCGGCGGTGCGTGTGTGGGGCTAGCCTCGAACCCAAGCACACCTAGGTCCTCCCTCCTTCAAACACATGGGTTACCCCTTAGGCTCCCAAACTCTTATCTATTGAAAAATGTAAAACCTATCTAATTCATCTTAGGTCCATCTTAATACGAATTAGTGAAATGAAGGATGATTAAGAAGTGGAATAATCAAGCAAAGAACCCAACCAAGCAAATCGAATCTCCTTGACCCGGGCACATCAAGTAGTTTCCGTGACGGAAAAAGCGTTTTGAGGCTTATAAAAAGAACAATTCTTCATTTCCCCACCGATGTGGTAGATTTATTCCACACCATATTTTCATGCCTCAAACACCTTAAGAAGTGGACCAATATCTATTTCATTTCTTAACGAAATTTGACGATCATTGGCCCTACGGTCACTTACTCACTTAGTAGATTATGTACGTGTGAAGAACCAAACACTACAACATGCGAAACCCGAGTGTTTAAGTCATTAAATATGGTGGACGCAACCCCCATCAAAGGCAAATAACCAACAATCCCCTCTTGAAAGAGAATTGGTGCACACGGGGTGCCAAACTTCAGCAATCTTTCAGCGGAAAGATATTGAATCAAGAGAGGTAGCGTCCGCTTTGAACCTTCCCAAGTTGAATACCACCGGTCTTACTTACTGCGCGGTGAACGTGATGTCTTGAACCGTCAGTGTTTAGTGTAAGCCAAGACAATTATACTAACACAATAACTCCCCTTATTCGTTTTCATTCTTATTGTTCTGTCCGTTGTGGCCGTGGACACACTTGGATTCTTAAGTGCGTTCATTTGAGGCGGAATATCCTCGCACTTAAATAGGTGATCTCCTACAAAGTATCCTGCTATACCCCACTTCACAAGTGTTAGGAATCATTAAAAGTTTCCCCAACCTTAACCTCAACCGTTTGAGGATCGTTAAAGGTTTGGAATCTTAACCTTTACCCACCATGTAGGTAGCACTTTGATTTCTATCGCGGGAACATATTTGGATTCATGTTTCTCTACAGAAATCATCATCTGAAGTGCTCTTGCTTCCATCGAAGCGCTCAACTGAACCTTTTGCAGCTTAGTTTTCCCATTGAACCAAATTCTTGGGATCTCCAGTCAGTATGGTTGGGTTACCACCACAAAAGTTCATATTGTTTGGGTTTAAAGCTCATTACCCTAGACAAGCAGAATTATTGATCTTCGGGTAGTCTCTTAGTTAAAGGGTCCGCTATATCTTTTGATTAGTAATCAAGTAAGTGACACATGTGATGATCAACTGCCATACGATCTTATGTCTCCGACATATATGTCCAGACGCCGTCATCCGTGACCTTCCTGAAGCCGACCGGCTAGCCACAATGTATAACTGCCGAAGAAATGAGTTTCTCCCAATAAGGGACGTCCTCTAAGGAGTCGTGAAGTTACTCAACTTCTTCTCATGCTTTGTTTAAAGTGATAAACTCCGATTCCATCATAAATCGGCCGATGCAAGTTTGCTTAGAGGATTTTCAAAGACACACTATACACATCCACTTATGGCTTTGGTGTTCTTCAAGTCCGATGTCTAGTCTGCATCACTGTGTTCTCCCAGAACCGCTGGACATCCAGAATACCATAATCCGTAGATAAGCAAATATTTCAGATATCGTCATATCCGATTTAATGCTTTCTATCAATCATTTTTAGAATTACGGGTGAACATTAGTTCAACTGATCTGCTTTGTAAGCCGTTACCAGGTCAGTTGTAGTTGTAAAATACATTGAACTACATGTGACCTGCGCATATCGCTCCTGGTATATGGATGCACCATGATTCCAATCAATTCTATGATTCATATCCATTGGTTGTTTCAACGAGACTGTCAACTACCTCACCAATGAGTTCGGAATTAGACCAGTCCGTTAGATGTCTTAGAAATTCCAATTCCTAAGATGTCATATGTGATACTCATATCTTTCATATCGAGACTTTTGTTTCAATATGACTTCCACTTTCAGACTGTTGGTTTTCCAACTATTGGCTTTCTAATTTCAGGGTCAATGTTTCTGTTGTCAGATTCATTGTTTCTGTTTCACCTGAAACTTCCAGGACCAAAATGTAAACATTTCAGGGACCAAAAAGAAAGTTCAGGAAGAAGCCCAACAGTCCAACAAACCAACTCTGATCCTCCCCTTCCAACTCTCCAATTAGGAAGGCTATCTCAACATCCATGTCACGCGAGACTACAATGGCCCTGGATGTTAAACTATTCATATGGGAGCATATCTCCAAGTTGTCGAGGCCTTATACTCGACAGTAGATCCATCTACTTTGTACTCAATTTGAGTATCTACTTTTACAACCCAAATGTTCTTTTTCCGGAGGAAGGTCAACCATTACACAAGTATGGTTCTATCTGATGGAATCTATTTCTCTCTTTACAACTTCTTTCCAAAGAAGTGCTTCTGGAGATGATAATTCTTTGTTAATTGTCCATGATTCATTCTCAACCATGCAAGCTAGAAGACCTGGAATAAGTATTTGTCCCCTCTTTGCTCCGTCTCGGTTCAACATCTAGAATCTCTGAGTTTTATAGATCTAGAACATTAAGTTCCGGATAGTCGGCAACTTCCGAGTCCTGTAGATCTAGAACGTCTAGTTCCGGACAATCAAGCACTCGTGGGTTCTTGTTAACCTCGAGCAATTGCTTCTTTTTCCTTCTCAAGGAAATAATTCATCATTCTTTACTCCAAGAGGCGATAAGCACTACTATTATTTGCATATCCAGTGGATATGCAATCTACAGTCTTAGGTCCAACTTAACCTGTTTCGGTATTCCAATCTCTACCAAGTCACCCCACATCACAACATTTGTAGGTAGGATTCTTTTCATGTTTCACATGGACGATTATCCTTATCCTTATGCGAAGTTCTTCTGAGAATCACATTAACGGTAAGGATTGCATTGCCCCACATATTTTGGGCATACGGCTTTGCGCTTGGCTAACACCGATAGACTGAGGTGAGTAAGGAGCATTCGTTTGATAAACGATGCTTTACATTCCCCTCTATCACTACGAATTCCTCAATCTGTAGGCTTAGTTGATTTTCAACTTCTGCTTTGTAGCGCTTATCCGCTTACAACTTCATCTTTGCTTTTCAACAAACAAAGGATGCAATACATTGTACCATTGTCAATGAAAGTCATAAAGTACTTGTCTCCCCCCTCTATTTTGTACAAACTTCAAATCACCCATGTATGTGTGACTAAGTTCTAGAGGAGCGGTGCTTCTTTCGCTAGTCCTTTGACGGAATGGAAAGGTGATTTTTGCCTCTTCGCCTACCTCACATTCATTTTGAGGGTTTATGTCGACAGAAGGTAACAATCTCAACTTCGTTAGATTTTGAATGATTTTCTATTTAACGGCTCTTAAACCATGATGGCATAGATGCACGGATTACAAATAAATCATTCATTTAGTTACAGACATACTTTACTATTCTTAGTTATTACAGACCTGTTGGACTAGTCTCAAACCAGCTTGACCAACAGCGTCCCTGAAACCAAGTTTGGGACATGTATCACCTCCTTTTAGAGTGATCCATTCCCTGAAGTCCTTTTTAAAGACAACCTCTCCAACCCCTTCTACTGTAGAGGTGGCATTACTTCACATGAACAACCTCTTGCCCGTGGTTAGGGCGTTAACGGATCATATGTGATTTGGATACTCTAGCCCACTCCAGTTGTTTTTGCAGACTGAGTGTCCAATTTCTTTTATGTCTTTCTTTTGGCCTTCAGATCATTTAAGACCTGGAAACTCTGGCCCACTCCAGCCACCTGTAGGCTTTGTACGACTGAGTGCCCAATATCATCCTATCAAATAAAAGATCTTATGTCAGATAGTGTGACAGGTTCAACGTCTTAAGATAAGTCATTATGTTTTAGTCTTCTTTCTTTGAGATTGGTGTCCAGACAATTCCTGGCGCTTGCTTTAGAGTGGTAACCGTTTTTGCACAGTCAGTGGATCTTTCTCCCTTGTATGTGTGAACATACTTTACACACTTTTAATAATTACACCCAAAAGAACGGATCTTTTAAGTTTTGTTTACAAAAATCCAATCTTTAAACGGGAAGGAAGGTGAGATTAAACTTCTGATTTTAAAGCGTAAGGTATATAATTTTTCTGGAAAACATTTTCATATTCCTAGCCTTACATTAAGTCCTTTTAATCAGACACCATTTAATCTCATTTTTTACAAGGAAGAAAAATACTTATCCCAATTTTGAATTTTGGCCCAGTTCAGTCACTTCGTCTGACTGAGCGCCTAATTCCTCCTTACCATAATTCAGATCCTTTGTCTGGGACAGATATAGGTCTTCTGCTACAAGATAGAACAACATCTTCAGCCTTCTCCTCTTGTCCCAGTTGACATCCTCAGCCTCTCTTAGGCGCTTGTTTCCACTACTCTCAGGAGCGGTGACACCATCAACACCTTGACCGTCAACAGCATAATCAGAACTGTCTTCTACCGGAAAACCACAATAGTCTTCCAAGATAAAACAACAACTAATCAACACTACAAAGCAAATAGGTTGATTCTGACGAAGAAAACAAACATAAAACGACTTGCTGAAGAATGAAAAATTTAGAGGAAAAGGAAGAGTTTTTGTTCTTTCTCTCTATTGTTTCTGTCTGTTCTCTTATCTTTCTACTGTCTTTTTTTTTCCTCTCCCCTCAAAACTGTTTCAGGTCTCAATATATAGTGTTTAGGAGGAGGAGAGGTGTTAAGAGGTGTGGTCATGGCCATAAATATTTTGTAGTAAGTGCCATAAAAACTGTTGGCTTTCTGGTTGCTGGCAGCATTCCTGAAACTCCAGGGACCAAACTGTAAATACTAAATAGTTTGGGGTCCAAAAGATAATATCAGAAGTAGCCGAGTAGCCCGTGACCCGCGACCGGACGGGTGGCGGCGCGCGTAGGGCTAGCCTCGAACCCAAGCACACCTAGGTCCTCCCTCCTTCAAACACATAGGTTACCCCTTGGGTCCCAAACTCTTATCCATTTTTTAGGCTTATAAAAAGAACAATTCTTCATTTTTCCACCGATGTGGTAGATTTGTCCCACGCCATATTTTCATGCCTCAAACACCTTACTAAGTAGACCAATATCTCTTTCATTTCTTAACGAAATTTGACGATCCTTGGCCCTACGCTCATCTACTCACTTAGTAGATTATGCACGTATGAAGAACCAAAGACTCCAACATGCGAAACCCGAGTGTTTAAGTCATTAAAGATGGGTGGACGCAACCCCCATCAAAAGCAAATTTTCAACAATATCCACTATAATCCCACAAATGGGGTCTGAGCAGAATAGATTGTACGCAAACCTTACATCTATATTGAGGGGTAGAGAGGTTGTTTCTGATAGACCTCGCCTCAAGATAAAACAAAAAGCAAAGCAGTTCAATTTTCAAATTCTGCTTCTATATATATTAGCATAGTAGTAGTTAAGTACCCGATGAAAAAATTCACAGTGATGCGCAAATTAACTAGAACAGCATTGTTTATAAAAAAAAATGTTTCCGGCTTGTTTTCTTTCTAGTTCCCGACACAGCTGTTTGCAACTGAAAATAAAACAAATGACATTATAGTCAAAAAGCAGCTGTTGAAACTCCATGTTTAGGTGCTAAAGCTGCGCATGTGTGTTCATTGTTTATACTTTATATTAAGTGGTAGTTTCCTTCTCTTGCTTTTGTATTGTTTGTGCTTTTTGAAGATCACAAATTCACAATGCTTTTTAAAGTGATTAACAAAACAGGGGATGCTCAATTTTTTAGGCCATATTGGGTTGAAAAAAGAAAAAGATCTGCAATTGGACTGTACTTCAATAGTCCATAACCAGTTTTGAATTGGCTATCAAAAAGAAGCCCACTATTCCACTATCCAAGTCCAAAGATTGCCTTGTTGTTAGTCACAATTGTTAATTTCACGTGTTCAACTATTTAAAAGCTGTTTTGGCACCATTCCGAAATATTAAGCTTTATTAAAGTGTTTCCAAAAAGACAATTCAGTAGCTAAAAGATTGCAATTCAAGTTGCAGTTACATGCGTTCATTCCCTGAGGACACTGATATTTTGGTAGGTTCTTCCTGCTCCCTTTAACTATATTAAAAAAAGAGTTTTTAACTTCTATATTGAATATGATTTTACCACTATCATGTGTCAGCTAAATTAAAATGACAACAAGTAACTCCACATAATTAGTGAAATTATTTAACTTAAAAACATAAGACAAACCAAGATGCTGCATCAGATTAAATTGCACATATCATATAGAAACTATTACACGATCAATTTATATAATAAAATTTATGAAAAATATCACTTTGCAACTTTAAAGGCGCAATGGATCGGATATCCTTTGTTACTGGAAAAAAATTGCACTTTTTCCATCAAACGGGTTGTTTTTTTTACATTTTTTCCTTTCAAATGAGCTAGTCTTTAATTTTTGCCCTTAGCAATCGAACTTATACCTAACGAGACATAAGTTCTTTAAGGGCAGAGGCATAACTTGTGGCATATTATGATTAGAAAAAGTTATTTGCTACAAAGGCCAAAAATTAAAGTTCACCAAATAGGGACGAAAGTGCCAATGGCCTTAGTTACTGGGGAAGTGGCCCGTGGCCCAAGGAGGCACAATTTTAAGGCCCATGTAAGGATCGTGATAGAACATTTGAAATGAAAACTGACAAGTGTTAACTTATCTTCCGATTTTCTTAAGAGAAAATTACACCGCTTATCAGGATTTTAAATTTAAGCACGTAATTAGCAGATCTTATAAAAGAATAGACTTTATTACATTTATGACGTACTAAAAAAAATACTATACTAAAAGAGATATCCTCTAATTCAGGAATTCTCCCACATTTTCCTTATTTCTCTATGTTCGTTAACTAACACACACCTATATTTTCCTCAGTTCTCTCTCTTCTTCAACCAATAGACCCCATTGTTTCTGGCTCCAAGGACGCACTTCAGCATCCAAAGTGAATGTATTTTAATTTAAATACAAAAACTACATTATACCATTATTATATCGCGTATAAAACATGTATTTTTAATTTATACTCTTTAAAAACATGCGTAAATACACATTATACCTGGTACAATTCATTTTCAGAGGTATAATATTATATACTTGGTATAATATTTTCTTGAGAAATATTATTTATATTAAAGTAATAATATACATGATTTTTTATGTTGTCATGATGCTAGTGCTATTGACCCTTGAAATCATATCACAAAGGCCAAAGATTACGTGGTGGAAAAATCATGCAGGGAAAAATTAACAGTTATAAAGGCTGTAGAGTCCCACGAAAATAAGGAGTAGTTTCCTTATACAAAGCAATTTATTTTGCTATAAAACTCTTAATCTGTTCATGAAATGTTAATTGCATTCACCTGCTAAGAATATATAAGTATTGGTATATTTTTGTCTACTTATGTTTACCCCCCCCCCCCCCCCCTTTTCTTAATACATTTAGGCCTATCTTTGAGTTTCTTGCATCGTCTTGGGCTTGATGGTAAGATGGACAACCCAATTCTTAGAAAATGATGTCCGATAGAATCTGGGCGGATTCTTGAATGTGCGAATCTATTTGTCTCTTTATTATTTTGTTCAAGTAATTTCTCCATCACATATTCACACTCTAAAAAGAGAGCCGTCCTTATTAAATTAGAATGCAACGAAATGATCTAAAAAACCATTTCTAGCAAGTATAATAGCAATTGCAAAATTACATGATTGAATGCATTCAATTGCATCTTTTTCCTTTTTTTTTTCTTTTGAAACCACCTAATGGAGCTAAGCCTCTGATCGATAGCAAATAAGTCAAGTGGCAAGATGAAAGAGAGTGATATTGATCAAGCCAACAAGGACCAAGTAAATGAAACAGAGGGTGTAGTACGAAACTTAATTTTATTGTCATAAAAATGAACAACGAATGTTTTAAATAGGGAGTTCAACTTCCAACTATCTAAAAGCTTCTCACATAACAACCACCACTGAAGTTTGAGAATTGACAATGAGGAAATTTATGATCATAGGCGAGGGAGATATTTTTTGCAAACTATAGTCGATATCATACTCGTGAGAAATGATGTCGACTGTATAAGTAGGCATCAAATCTAAGCCACAACCAAAGTCATCGTCGAAATAACAAAAAAATTACACATGTATCGAATAGCAAGTTATGGTCCTCATTTATCTTCCTACTTTTATTCTTTTAAAACATGTGATTGATAGAGACCTTGGTGTAACCTTCTACTAATAACTAGTTCTATGTATACCACATGATAATTGATAGCTACAGTGTCACGGGAATAGGGAGTTCGACATTGATGTTGTGATGTATATGTGTATATCTGCTGATTTGATTGATTAATAATTGAGTTGCATTTCTTTGTAAGACTACTATTCCGATCCACTTAAAATTGAATGGTCCAACAACGACAACTTGTGACTGCGAGTAAGTTGATCTCTTTTTGTTACTGGACATATAATTACTAATCTTTTTCCTATTATAATTTCTAATATCAAGTTCCATAAGCTACAAAAGAAATATATAATGTCACAACTTCAACAAAAAACTAAGTATTAGTACGTGCATGGTTGAGGTACGTAACATGCCACTAATGCATCAGTTATTCCTTCCACCTCCCAAAGAAAGGGAAATGAAAAAAAAAACTAAAAAAGAATTGAATTAGGTATGAATTTCGTCTTAACAGAGTTTTTGATAATCCATCACTAAAAAGTATTAACAACTAATTTTGTTGTAGCTACAAAATTTGTCCGTGGTTAATTATTCCTTTTTTTTAGTAGTGAAAGAAATAGAAAATAGATAACTTTGTGAAACATATACATAGTTAAGTAACGCAAATAGGTAAGTTTTACTTATATCTTTTATCTATATTCAATTCATATTGTTTTTTAATCGCAATATCAGTCAAATAAACTATATGGCTAGAACAATCATCGAAAGCTAATGAATATTGTTTGAATAAACTATTTGTCAACCCAATTTTTTGTGCATGCACGAAAGCTAGCTAGTTATCAGCAGAAAGCATTTTACTATGGTATGTAGATCTTATTTTCCTATTAATCCATGTTATTTCTTTCATTTTCTATTTTGATTCTGTAAAAGTGGACTTCATAAAACTAAAAACTTTTTCCTAGAGAACTCTACTAAATTTAAAACAGTACACATATATATACATACACACAAGCATCACATCACGCACATGAAGAAGCAGCAAAAAGTTTTGCCTTTATGTTAAGATTTGAGCTTGCTCCTCATGAAACATCTAGCAATTTAATGAGTATATAATTCATGCTTATATAGAGATTCAACAGTGACGTCTCACTCTCCATTGTCCACAACTCCTACTTTTCGATTTCCAACTTGGCAAACCAAGAAATCAGAAGCCAACAACTATAAATAGCAACCTACAATCCTACATCCCCCACTTCATCTTCATCATCCATAATTCAAGTACTTCTAAGCCTATCATTTTCTTGAAAAACATCTAGCTAATACAAAACAAACACAATGGCACCCCACGGAGAGACAATTACCAAATCATCCTACGTCCTAACAAAAAACGTACCACGACTCTCCAACGATAATTTACATCGGACAATGTCCGATATATCGTTCGAATGGATGAGCAAAGACGTAATTAGCCCTGTCGACACAAATTTCCCCCCAATTTCCGAAGTTGAAAACGCGAAATGCGAGTGCTGTGGAATGAGCGAAGAATTCACACACGAATACATAGACAAAGTCCGAAAAAAATATTCGGGCAAGTGGATATGCGGGTTGTGCGTCGAAGCAGTAAAAGAAGAAGCGGAAAAAAATGGAGGAAAAAATGAAGAAGCATTGAATACTCATATGAGTGCTTGTAGCAAGTTTAATAAATTTGGTAGGGCTTATCCTGTTCTTTATCAAGCTGAGGCAATGAGGGAAATGTTGAAGAAAAGTACTAGAGAAGGAAGGGGAATTCTTAGAGCCAAATCAATTAGTCCAAGGGACAAAATTGTCCAAAAGAAGGGTACAACTGGGATTGCAAGAAGTACCAGCTGCATTCCTGCCATTACTAAAGAGATGAATGGCCTTAATTAATTAATTAACATAGCTAATTTAGTTTACTGCTCTAGTTTGTTGTGCAATAATGTCTAAAAATAAGATTTGGACTAGACCATTGTCACTCTTGGAGTTTTTTTTGGTGTTAGTTCACGTTCTTAACCTTTTTTTTTCCCTCATACTTGAGGTGTTTTAAGGTCACTTTTGTAACTCAAGTGACTGCTCAAATTTTTATTCATCGTCGGTGTTTAATGTTGGCCTATAATTATTGTATTTTATATATTTGAATTAATATTTGTGAGATTTTCATAATATAGTAGTCATAAAGTGTTTGATTTCAAGTTATAAGAGAGACTAATTGGAGATTGAGTCATATTAACCAGGTGTTCAGTATATTTTACCTAAATTGTTACTCAGTATTCTGGGCCAACTCAGTTTTTAAATTCAGTATATAATTAATTTTATTAGATTTGTACCATCAATAATTTATAACAACACTACTTAAGGATGAATCTTGAACAATATCAATCTTCACGATTATCCTTGATGTCATTTCATATACATTACTCCTTCAAGACTAAAATTTTATTATTCTTTAGACAACAAACATTACTCCTTCAAGACTAAAATTTTATTATTCTTTAGACAAACAAAGGACTGAAAAAGAAAAACACGTAGAGTATTTAGCATCCACTTAATTTCCCACTACCAAAAAATACTAAATTTGCGGGGTTTAATTGTGGAGGTTAGTGGAACCTCAGCAAAACTAAATTAATTGTGGGGGTTAATGTAAGCTTCGTTAATTTTCGTTGGATTGCGGGGGTCGGCTAGACCTTAAAATAAAATAAAATAAAATAAAAGAAGCGGGGCCATATATTTAGTTTCCCTCATTTTTTTAATCCTTCCCTCGTTATTTTTTGCCAAACCCGGAACCTTCTCGACATTCTCTCCAAATTTTCCCAAATTTCCCAGAACCCAGTCCTCTCTCCAAATTTCCCCAAATCGCTGATTTCTTCAACAAGGATTAGAGAAAATCTAAGGTTGTAGAGCTAAAATGTAGAAAATCACTGATTTCTTCAAGGTCTTCTTCTTCCATATTCATTGATTTTGTTCTTCAAATTGAAATTTACGGGTTTTTTTTCATCTTGCATGTGAGTTTTCTCTGCATATTTTTGCAATTAACTTGTTCAAATTATCATTTTGTGGATTTCAAGGATTTTTTTGTGTAGAATTGTGAGAGCTAAGTAGGATTTGGTTGAGTATTTCTGTTGAATTAGAATTTTGCGCATGGTTTGTTGGATTTTCTGTTAATTTAATCAAATTTAATGGTTATGTTGGTGAGTTTTGGTGATTAGGTTAACATTTTGTGGATTCTATGGATATTTGCTTAGTTGAGAGCTAAGTAGGATTTGATAGAGTATTTGTGTTAAATTATGTATTTAAACATGATTTGTTGGATTTTCTGTTAATTTCCTCTGCACTTAGTGATATGTTGGTGATTAAGTTACATTTTGTTGATTCTAAGGTTTTCTTTGTTTCGATTTCGAATTGTGAGAGATAGGTAGGATTTGGTAAACGATTTCTGTTAAAATAGGGGTCGTTTGGTAGTTGGTTTCGAGGTGAGTTATGCAGGTATTAAATCCTGCATAAGTAAGAACATGTAATATGTATACAATTACTATGACGTTTGATTTGCAATTTAGAAACTTTATTTTGTAGGTCGGGATACCGCAATTTAGAAACTTTATTTTGTAGGTCGGAAATCGGTATCCCGCCGGCCGTTCTGAGGTATGCGTTTCAATGCAGTCCATCTGTATTTAAGGTTTTTGATTAGATCTAGCTGCCCTTTATATCACAAGGTTCTAGCATTTTGTCTCAAGGTCAATTTCAATCTCTATCTTTATATTTCATAATTAGTTTTGAATGAACAAACTTTATCTCTGTGATAATCTGATTTTGCTTCATCAGCTGCACTTTTGATTGTGTTTCAGATCAGTTCTTAATTATACATTCAGATGAATAAATCATGGATTGGAATGCCAAGAACCACAACTGAATATCTGTGTGGTTTAAATTAACTTCTGGACTTTGCGTTTATGAATGGAGTTGTAGGAGATAAAATAAAATGTCCTTGTTCTGATTGCGGCTGTAAGAAGTGGAAGACTAGAAAAATAGTACATGAGCATTTGGTATGCAAGCCATTCCCTCGAAATTATGTCACTTGGGTAATGCATGGGGAAAGTAATGTGTTGCAGAACTTTAGAAATATAGAGGTTACTCGTGATACACTGCCTCCTGAAAATCCTGTAGAATATTTGATTAATGAAGCATTTCAGGGCTTAAGGGATGAGGGCATGGATGTAGATCCGTCACAAGTAGTAGGAGAAGAAGAAATGTTAAATGATATGTCTGCTTCGAATAATAGAGACTTTCTTGAGTTGCTTAGAGATGGAAGTCAAGAACTGTATGAAGGGTCCAAGTACTCAAAGCTAGAATTTTTGTTGAAGTTGTATCACATAAAGTGTTTGTCTGGTTTAAGTGACAAGGGAATGACTATGATACTAGATCTATTGAGAGATGCATTTGATTTTGCAAGGATCCCTAATCCTTTTTATGACGCCAAAAAAATCATCAAAAAACTGTGTCTTGATTATATCAAGATAAATGCTTGTCCAAATGACTGCACGTTGTATTGGAGAGCTGATGCTATTGAGAGATGCATTTGATTTTGCAAGGATCCCTAATCCTTTTTATGACGCCAAGAAAATCATCAAAAAACTGTGTCTTGATTATATCAAGATAAATGCTTGTCCAAATGACTGCACGTTGTATTGGAGAGCTGATGCTATTGAGAGATGCATTTGATTTTGCAAGGATCCCTAATCCTTTTTATGACGCCAAGAAAATCATCAAAAAACTGTGTCTTGATTATATCAAGATAAATGCTTGTCCAAATGACTGCACATTGTATTGGGAGCTGATGCTAATGAGGAAATATGCAAGCATTGTCAGACTTCTAGATGGAAACCTATAAAGAAGAGGGACAGAGATCATGCACCTGCTGTTGTATATAGTCTTCAATTGTGTTTGTTAGGAAGATGTGTATGGGAGTTTGTCCCACATTGGAAGAATAAGAAAAGCTTGATGTGTTTATAAGTACTTTTGTACTTGGTATATTAAATTAAAAAGAGTTCATTTAGTTGGGCCAAACATGCATTGGGCTTGGATGTGCTTATAATTGGATTAATAATATGCTAATATATTATTTATCAAAAACTAGCACTTAGCACGAACACGAGCTTAAATATCATTTAATCTTTTGCCGTTATCAAGTATTGCGACGGTTTCAAGCTTTTTTGAATTAAATTGATTTCATGAAAAGTCACAATTGTTCATGAAAGAGTACTTGATTCCTTTAAATATGGAATGACACATGATTAAAAGATCACTTGCAATATATATCTTCCAACCAAGAAAACCTTCTTTCTTTCAAGTAATTCATGTTCATGAAGAACGAATAAGTTGCTGTAAAATTCGTTCTTAAGATTAGAGAATCCTGGGGTAATTAGCAAGTTAATCCCATCAGCAATATAGTGGGGGCTAATATTATCCTAAGGACGGAGAATCATCTCGTCCTAATCTAGTTTCTACAATTCATTTCTTATCATACAGATCTCATTTTTTTAACACCTGCTACATGTAATAAGAAAAAAAAAACTGCAAAAAATTTGCGTTACTTTCCATTAAAACCAAGGCTGCAAAGATTGTTCATGTGCTCCAAGACTGTAGAACATATGAGATGGCATGTGAAGGGTGGTAACAATGATGGAATTATGAGGCATCCTATAGATGGTGAGGCATGAAAAAGATTCGATACAACATTTTTTGAATTTGCTTCTGATCATCGAAATGTCCGACTAGGCCTAGCTAGTGATAGTTTCAATCCGTTTGGGACGATGAGTACTACTTATAGCATTTGGCCGGTGATTTTGGTTCCATATAACCTTTCACTTTGGTTGTGTATGAAGCAACCGAATTTCATCCTCTCAATGGTCATTCCAGGTCCAAATATAGATGTATACCTACAACCCCTTATTAAGGAGTTGAATGAGTTGTGGTGTGAAGGTGTGGAAACTTTTGATTCATCAAAGAATGAAATGTTTGGAATGGGGGCCAGCTCTTATGTGGACAATTAGTAATTTTTCTGAACGAGATATCTTATCGGGTTGGAACACACATACTGATTTAATATGTCCTTGTAATTTTGACACAGAGCCTTGTCGACTTCGTCACAGTAGAAAGTGGTGCTTCATTGGTCATCATCAATTTTTGTCAAGAAATCATAAATTTAGGTTGATGAGGCGTTTTTTTGGAGATGTGGAGGAGAGGAACCAATCAAGAAAGTTATCTGGGTCAGACATTTTACGACAAGTAAAAAAAAATTGATGTTACATTTGAAAGACCAGCGGAGCTGAATGACAGAAGGAAAAGAAATAGACAAAGGAGTGCTGGGGAAGCTGCAACACAACAATGGAAAAAAAGAGCATATTTTTCAATCTTCCGTATTGAGATTTCAACTTGTTGCGCCATAATTTAGATGTTATGCACATCGAGAAGAATGTGTTTGACAATATTATACTCATTGCTAAATGAATATTTTTTTGATGTTGATTATGAAAATATTCAAATTGCAATGGAGGAGCATATGTCTTACTAGAAATTAAGTTATTTTATAAGATGAATAATGTTTAATTTTAATGAACTGTATGTTACATTGTCATAGTTAGGATCTTAGTAGAAATGAAATGAATTTTTACTGAGATATCTTTTTGTCACAAGTGTCTTCAAGTTTAAAGTTTTTTTTCTGGAGATGTAGGAATCAATTTTTCTTTGATGTTTTAATACTTGGTGAATATGTTCTATGGTCTTCACTGTAGCTTGCTCATTATGATGCTGTTTCTTTTTAAAATTTGAATGTACATTTAATTCAGAGATCAAAATGTTAGACACCCATATATGATACTGGTCTTTTGTTGATTGTAGGTATGACGAAGACCAAGCGTTACCTTAACTTGCCAAAGTCAGTTCAGTCAACACATACTTCAGAAGGTGCATCCATATCACAGCCACACCACATCAATCAACACTACCATTAACATCAATTTTTCAAAAGAAACCTCGTCTGACAGCTTCAGTCTCAGCCACATCACAGCTGGATCAATCAGTTCAGACCGCAACACATCAGGCACCATCACAGCCGGCGTCATCAGTTCAGCCCGCAGCACAGCAGGCACCATCACAGCTGGCTCTATCAGTTCAACCTGCAGCACAACAAGTACCACCCAAAAATTATATTGGACGCGAGTCTGCCTCTCATTGGTGTAGGTTTTTGTTGGGTTAAAAACATATAAGTAGGCACAACGGAAGTTTAAAACTTTTGTTCTACTTACCCCAACAATTTTTTCTGGTATTGTTATATGACAATCAAAATTTGTAACATAAAACTAGAACACTTATAAATTAATCAATCTGGAGTCTTTACTTAGGGATTACACGCGACTGGCCTTCGACTGCAAGCACTATGCTATGGTGTATTCCTCTGTCAAGAAAGTCAGGAAATCTTGGCAGAGGTTCGACAGAGTTTCATCCTAGACTCTAAGTCTAGAATTGTTTATGAATTGGTGTTTTATAACAATGGTTTAGTGCTATATTTATAGTTACAATTAGGTTAGAAAACGTTTTAGGGTTAGGCTTAAGCCTGGCCCAAAGTTCGAGGTGCAGTGGGCCAGTTCGATTAGGCTCATTATCGGGTCGACGCCGCGACGCAGCCTAGCAGGCGCTGCGGCGCCTACGTAAAAATTCATTTCCGTTTTCATTTAATATATATATATTCAGCACATTAAATTCAAAATCCAATTTTGATTTAATTAAATAATTTTCATCTAATAGAAATTATCTCATAGTTATTATCAATTTAAATATCTCGATTCCAAATTGAATATTTAATATTCTCTCAATACACCCTTAGACAGAAAAGACAATCAACATAGTGTGATCCTATAGGCCTTCACATATCGACACTAATCCAATTAAGGTTCACACGGAACTCCTAGACTGTGACGTATGACGAACTCAATATGTGAAATACGTTTACATGAATCCAGCAAACATAACCTTTATGTGAGATGATAAATTTCTTTCATTCGCGACACACCCGATCAAGCTTAGAATTTGCCATGTGTCTATCCAAATGGCTTGATCACTTTATCTCATCTATATTAGTCGATAACTAGATCATATTCTAAATATGTTTCTTGCATTGGCCAATGACTTGGTCGATCTAATATCACTGAGAAGTTGAGTGCTCTCTCGAATATTCAATCGAGGAATGAATCATATTCTTGGCTCAACTACCACCTTAATTTATATCATAATGCACCCAACACAAGCCGTATCTTATCCTATAAGTAGTTTAAGCTTAGGACATGATCAAAGTACATTACTCTGTAAACAAGGTGCATATTGACCTCAAGTCAGAGGACTTTCATCTCCCACACGCTGATAACACTTTAGCATGTATAACAAATAGTTTATCAACAGGGTATACCAATACTTTCCAAAAGTATCCATGTATCCATCACTAGTAACCATTACTAGTAACAGGTGAAACATACTACATCTCTAAGAATTTGATGCAGACCACATGTCGACTTATAACATATCATCGATATCTCATTCTCGATGATCATTAGTCGAGGCTATTTTAGAGTCACGCTCTATCATCAATATCTCACTCTATTAAATGACAATGTTAGCTCAAGGGATGCATATTAATGAATAATTGCAAACAATCAAATAATAATTCAATAATCGCAAATGTCATAAATATTAATCTTATTAATAATACGAATATGTTCAAGTACATTTGTCCCTAATAATGATTGTCTCTAGGACATACATATTTTCAATCTCCTACTTGGCCTAGAGCCAATTTCCGATGTATCTAATACCCATGTTTTTAAAATAACCATTATGCTTAACTAAGCTTAATGATTTAGTAAACGGGTCAGCTAGATTATCATCTGTGAGAACATAGTCTAATCTTATTTCTTCAGTCTCCACCTTCTCCCTGGGTATGTGGTATTTCTTCGGTACATGTTTGTTTCTGTTTGTTGATCTTGGTTCCTAAGCTTGCGCAATCGCACCAGTGTTGTCATAATAAATCGCTATTGGACAAGTGGCACTTGGAACAACCCATAGTTCCTTTAGGAACTCAGATACCGCGACAACGTCTTTACCAGCTTCCGATCCAGCAATGTACTCGGCTTCAGTTGTCGAATCAACAATTGTAGCTTGCTTGGAACTTTTCCAACTCACTATTCCACCATTGAAAATGAAGGCATATCCAGATTGAGATTTGAAGTCATCAAGATCTGTCTGGAAGCTAGCATCGGTGTACCCAGTACACACCAGCTTCTCTTGTCCACCATAGACTAAGAAATATTCTTTAGTTCGTCTAAGATACTTAAGAATACTCTTGACTGCTTTCCAGTGTTCTTCCCCAGGATTCTACTGGAATTTGCAAGTCATACTAAGTGCATAGGCCACATCTGGCCTCGTACAGGTCATGGCATACATGATAGATCCTATAACTAAAGCATAAGGGATTCTTTTCATGCGTTCAAGTTCTGCAACAGTAGAAGGACTATCCTTCTTTGATAACTTAATGCCTTGACCCATAGAAAGACTTCCCTTCTTGGAGTTTTTCATAGAGAATCGTCTTAGCACTTTGTCTATGTATATGGATTGTGACAGCCCCAACAATCTATTAGGTCTATCTCTATAGATCCTAATTCCAAAAATGTAGCAGGCTTCACCCAAGGCATCATGAAGGTGCTGGATAACCATTCCTTGACTTATCGCATGAGAGTCTTATTATCTCCCATTATTAATATGTCATCTACATATATAACAATGAAGACAATACTCCCTTCCTTGCGCTTACTATAAACGCAGAGATCTTCTTTGCTTCTAACAAAATCAAACGATTTGACTGCTTTGTCAAAACAAATATTTCAACTCTTTGAGGCTTGCTTAAGTCCATAAATGGACTTCTGTAGCTCGCATACTGCTTTGGGCTTAGTCTTGGATGTAAAACCCTCAAGTTGTATCATATACACCTCCTCAATTAGGTTACCATTGAGGAAAGCATTTTTAACATTCATTTGCCAAATGTCATAATCATAGTATGCGGCTATTGTAAGCAAAATCGGAATGGACTTAATTTTTGCAACATGTGAAAAGGTTCCATCATAATCGACCCCAGGCCGTTGATTATAACCTTTAGCCACCAATCTTGCCTTATAAGTCTGTATCTTGCCATATGCATCAATCTTCTTCTTGAAGACCCATTTGCATCCTATGGGTCTAACCTCTGTTGACAAATCAACCAAGTTCCAAACTTGATTGATGTACATCGAGTTCATCTCAGTTTTCATTGCTTCTTGTCATCTCTGCGAATCAATGTCTAACATGGCTTCGCTATAGGTTGTAGGTTCATCGTCATTAGGAATATCTATCACATTGTGTGGTTCAACAAGGAGGTTAAGTCTTTCAGGAGGACGATGAGTCCTATGGAATTGATTATTCTGCGTTTCAGTGTTTGTTGCATTCTGATTGTGAGAAGGTCTTTGTGTGCTGGACAATCCATCACCTTGAGAGCTTTCAGGAATGTCATTTTCATGTATTTCCTAAATGGAATGATGTACAACCATTGTATCATCTTCCATTGGTTGTGTTTGAGAGCCTTGCATTTCTGCACTATTTCTCACAGCACTCCCACTGGCTGAAGGGCGTACTCTAAGTGCCCAATCTTTACCAAATACTCCCACTGAATCCTTGTCTAGGTCTTTTGACAAGGGTTCAACTTCTGTATTATCTTGTGGTTCTTGAATTTTACCTCCTACCATATACAAATGATTTTATAATAAATACTAATTACACTAATTGATTACTAATTATTCTATCAGTTTCTTCTTTAACAAAACTTTTCAGATTCTCAACTTTAAAAGATAATAGGAGTACTTTTGTTTCTTATAACTTATAGTTTCTGAATACTTAGGTGATAGCATGGAACTGTTTTTTGTATGCTCATCCATTCTTAAAATCCGCATCTTAATCCTTCTTGACATATTAATTTGGGCAAGTATTACAACATATCTTCTCTTGATTACTTCTCTATCTGAAACTTTAAAAAATTAATTTTTTTTATTTTTGTTTTTAAAGATTCATAAGGAGAATTGAAGAGACTTAGACTGAAGGCTAAGGACATGCTAAATTTATCTAGTGAAGAACGTGTCGTTGTTGATTTTGATTCTGCAATTGGAGAAGCACAAGGTCTCATTGCAGGTTTTTTGTGGGCTTTTAGCAACGGACTGCTCTATTTTTTCAATTGGCTTTGTGAAATGGAATGATTTATCTGATTCATACTTTAACCGCTGCTTTAATCAAATTGTAAAGGTACAAACTCTATATTGTTACAACTATATCTCTATTTTTATTATGTATTTACACTTTATATTAACATGCAATAGAAAAGCTAACAAATATTTTATTTCTAAAGCCCTGATTTCATTTTAATACAACTGAGTCAATCGCGCGACAATATGTCTATAATTCTATGTCAAAGAAGTGGAGCGCAAGGAGGATAAAGTTGTGGGATAAATTCTCTAGCTCTCTTAAGAGCAGAGCTGAGATTATGAATAAAGTTCCGACGGAATTCCACGGGATCAATAGACTTCTTATGTTGATTACCGTTTGGACAAAAGAACACAGGTACCTTCTTAAATGCTTCTATTGGAATGTGTAGTTATATGAATTTTTGTTTGTATATTGAATTCAAGTATTTCCTTTTAAGGAAATGTGCAAAACGAAATGCTGAAATTCGGAAGAAACAAACTATTTCACACATCGGTGGCTCCAACCCTAACTCGAGAAGAAGGGCTGAAATGGTGAAAGATATTAATTCAATATATTTTACTTTAATTATTAAACTTGCAGCTGTTCTTAATTTATTAAGTTATTTTAATTTAATTATTTCATTTGTAGATGGCTAAAATTGGCCATAAGCCCGGACGAGCACAACTTTATCTTGCTACTCATAAGAAAGAAGATGAATCATATGTTAACGAGGCTGCAAAAGAGATGTGTAAGTACCTATTTTGAGCTTGTTTTTTTCTAGCAAAGTAATATATTGCTTCATTAACTTCCCAGCAAGCACGAGTAATGATTTATGTTGCTTCATTAATGATAAGAGAAAAATACATAAATAAATTAAGTTATTATTTAATTTCTAATATAATAGTTTTTTATTTTCTTTGCAGGAAATACCATAATTTAGTAAATAAATTACAAGAGCAAAATTTAGAAGAAGATCGAAAAAAGAAGAGCAAGAAAAGAGAAAAGGTGTCCCCTGGGGCATAACTGGATGACATGAAAACTTAAAATTCAGCTGGAGGCCTACAACGTGGGTTCGAACTCTGGTGAAAATAATTTGTTCTCTTCTGTGGTAGTACCTTGTAGGTGATATCAGTTGCTCTGTTCTCAAATTCTGGTCATTCAGACACATCCCGCGAGTTACTGGTAATAGTGTTAAGGGACCGGGATTACTATTTTCAGGAATAGTCTAGCGTAAGTCAGGAAGCTGGATATATAAAAAAAAAAAAAGAGAAAAGGAAGTGAGATGAAATTAATTGTGCAAATTTTTCTTGGTGTGGGACCCATCAAACTGAAGCAAAAATACAAAAGGAAAAGAGAAAAATGGTCACTGCCTATTGCAATATTCATGCCATTTTAAAGCAAGCGGGCTACTAAAATATATGTAACTTGCCAGAGAAACCAATTCCAAAACATGAAATGTAATTGGCCAACTTGGAAAAAATCCAAGTGAGCAGCAATTTTTAAAAAAAATGCAAATGCAAGTTGCGATTTTGACTTGCCAAATCTAGAGATTTATGGCCTTTTGAAGAGATTATAAATTAAGGGTGGCCAAGGGGCGGGACGGGACTGGCGGGATCCGTCGATGTCCCGTCGGAAAGGGGACTGGGACAGGACTGGATATGGTTTTTCAATTTTTTTTTACGCTTAATTTAAAATAATAATATATATATATATATATAGAAACACCTCAATAATTGAACAAGATAGTGTAATAAAAATATTTCAAGGCTATTTTTATATTATTTTTTTCCGTTGTATTCTATTACTTCTAAAAATAAAGTTTATAGCAAATTGTATTTTATTAATAATATCTGCAAAAAGTGTTAGATCATTTGATTTTAATTTTTGTTTTATTTAGTTTCGTCTCATACTAAGGGAAATATGAGGCGTTCCAGTTGGAGGTGCACTAGTGGGTGTGTCATTTAGATTAGTCGGTGTGTCATCTAGATTATCTTCAAAATTAAAGTCTTGTTGAGTTGCAGAAAATATCTCCTCGTCTAAATCTAATGGTATTTCAGGAAAAAAAATCATTTTCAAGCAAATCATCTTGTTTAGGAATAAGATGACTAGAAGAAATATTATTGCCCTTGTTACCCCTACTAGAAGAAGTCTTACCCTTACCCTTAAAGATACCTCTAAATTCTTCCATTTTAATTCTATGCTAATAAATAATTAAAGATAATGAAATTAAGTGCGCTAATTAAAATAAAGAAACAATAATAATTTAATGAAGGAACGAATGTACCAAACGCCGACGTAATGTCGACGTGTAATCGAAAGGTTGAAAATTGAAACTTTGCTCGATGGATGATACTCAAGCTAGTTGCCAACTTCACTCCCAAATGAATAAATAAAATTGAATATTTAGTAGACAATGTAGACTTGTTGAGAGATAGATTGAGAGATTAGAGAGATTGTAGGAAGATTTGTGAGAAAGATGAAGAGAAAATTAGGTATTTATAGTTGAAAAAATTGGGTTAAAGTGTAAATATAATAATTTAGAGGTTAAAAATAAATATTAAGGGGGAGGGGAGATGCCAAAAATGACCATTGCACAACGGCCATTTGATATTTTGACCATTGTGCAACAATTATTTTGTGCAAAGGGGAGGGGATCGGGTGGGACAAGGGCGGGACCGAGGCGGGATCGGGGCGGGACTGGCTATCGAGACTGGGGCGGGACGGGCCCAGGTTGGACGAGCCCAGGTCCCGTCCCGGTTTGAATCCCGTTATCGGTATTTTTTTTAAGCGGGATCGGGCCGACCCGCCCCCTTGGCTAGCCCTACTATAAATAGTTGTTTGAGCTAGGGGTGAGCACGGATACAAGGTACCCAGATACCCGATCGGAACCGACACTAACAGGTAGATTTCGGATAGATATATTATAATAACGGATAGGTTCCGGATAGTAAAATTAGGAACAGATCAATGTCGGCTCCGATTTCAATTCCGTCAAATAGAGACATGGTATCCGGACCCGTAATCAATACTCGAAACCTATGAAATATTAAATATTTTTACATTTTTAATCTACAACCTCTTCTCACTTCAAAATGTGAGCTTGGAGACTAATCCAAAAACCTCAACAACCATCTTTGCAGGCACACTTGCTCAGAAACACGCCAATCTTTTGGAATGTACACCCAAATTCAAGCAGTTGACTTCAAACTCAACCTACTAGAGAGAAACCATGACAGAAACAAAGCAAGAAAGCATAAAGATAACATAACCTATCAAATCATAAAACACATGTCCTCAGAAACACATGCCTTATGGCAGCCTCCTATACAGCCTCTGAGCTTGTCCCATCCTGGGGTTCCATTGCCCTGGCAAGAGAATGGTTTGGCTAGAAAACAGAAAACGATAAACAGTAAGTTCTTCATCCTGAAAATACCAAATATAAAGCCCAGATGCAGAACTAGTCTTAGCAAAACGTGCATAACCCAATGTTCATAGCTAATTAGGGAAGTAGAAAGCTAGCGGGACACACCACCGTGTATTGGTCAGAGACTTGCTTAGTAAAACTTACAGGGTACCTGGGAACCTATCCGGAACCGCAGGGTCCGGGTAGATTCCGGATAATGATTGCTACGGGTAAGTTCCTGATAATAAATTTAGAAACCAATCTTTTACTGAATAGGGTCCGGTTAGTTAAAAAAAGTTAGGGTACCCGGACCCGCTCACCCTTAGTTTGAGCGGCTTTAGAGAAGTTGTGGGCAGAGGAAACAAGATTTCAGAAAAGTTATTTTTTCTCTTCGTTCTTTTCATTTCTTTAGCTTCTTCTTTTACAATTTCTTCTGTTGTTCGGTATAGGAAATTCTTCTAGTTTCTGCTTTTGATTAAATAGCGAAATTCTTCTTCTTAAATATTTTTTTATTTTCGTATTTAATGAATAAGAGTATTTTCGTTAGTAGTACTATTTTCAATATGGAGTAACTTTTCTTGTGTTGGAAAAATAACGGATCTTGATATCTCTATGTAACCGTAAATATTATTCCTCAATTTCACATGTTTGAACTGAAGTTTTCTATTTATTTTATCCGTTTTACAGTTAAATGTTATTTAATTTGTTAACATCTATCTATTTTATACTACATATTAACGTATTACTAATTCTGTAATCGAGAGGCAGAAGAAATAATACTGTTAATTGTGGTGTTGATATATTGTTAATATTTATTTAATAATATCTATCTCTTTTATGTTATAACTAATTTTGCACTTATTTGTAATCGAGAGGCGGATAGTGTAGTAATTAATTATAGCAAGTAAGATAATCGAAAGGGACTTACTAAAAATAGGATATTTTAGTTCAAACATATATTTCTGGTGCTTTAATATTACTATTTTGATAATTAATTTTTATAATCGAGGGGATTGCATTTAATTGTTCAACTTCAGTAATAATTTATAAATGTAATCGTGAGAGGCATTTATACATTTTGAGAAATAGAAATTAAGGAATAAAGAATTTACTTTATAATAGTAGTCAGAATCCCAACACCTTTTATTATATTTGTGAAAATTAAAATATTTTTCAATTGCTTTATTTACGCATTTTTAGTTAATTAATTCGCAACTCAACTCTTTTCGATTTTCTCAAGTAGTAATTAAAATAAAAAACGTCTATAGAATAGATAAACCAATCTCTGTGAGTTCGACATCTTTTTATACTATATTTTAACAGAGTACGAGTTTAAATTTTATATACGACATATACTCATCAATTAACTTCTCATTAAGCAAAGTCGTGTGCTGCTTTGGTGTTTGATGCTATTGTTTTTTGAGTTTTTTGCTTGAAAGTTGAAATTGGGTCAGTAAGATTCTTGTTGGAGATTTAGTGATTTAGATATTTGAAAGGTGTTATTTAGAAGACTGCAATTGGTTGGTGGTAAATGATGTAGGATATATAATTTCAGTACGGAAAGTAAATAAATATTACAAGTGTTCGAAAGGATGAACAAACAACCAAAATTGAGAACTGCCGCAAGCTTGTTGAATCTTGATAACCTGAAATCAAGAAACACTAAATCTGGATTGTTACAATTGTGGCTGAGTCGAGAGATGACTCTCTGTCTTTAAGACAAGATTGCCCCGTATATATGCTTTTACGTTAACGAACAATAGTCTCCCAAGATAAAACAACAATTAATCAACACTACAAAGCAAATAGGTTGATTCTGACGAAGAAAACAAATATGAAACGACTTGCTGAAGAATGGAAAAGGAAGGAAGAGTTTTCTGTTTGTCCACTGTTTCTGCTCACGTTTTTTGACTGAGTTTCTGTTGTTTTCGTTATCTCTTATGTTTGTGTCTTTTCTAGTCTCATCAATTGAGCCAAAGGCTTCAATATATAGTATAAATGAGAGGGACTTCTCAATTGCCAACTAATGGTCGTTAATAACCAAGTAATGGTCATTAGTGAGGAGTTAATCAGCCAAGTAAATGACTGATTTAATGTGAATAAAAATGAGCTTTTAGGGAGGAGTTATGTGCAGATTAATGGAGTTTTAACGCTCCAAAAACTAACCCAAAAGGCAGGTAGAAACTTTCTGCCTTCCGTCGTTCCCAATTTCATCTTTCCAAAAACTCCAGGGACCAAACTGTAAATATTAAGTAATTTGGGTCCAAAAAGATAATATTAGCCCAAAGCCCAAGCCCGGATCGGTGGCGCGCGTGTGGACTTAGCCTCGAACCCAAGCACATCTAGGTCCTTCCTCCTTCAAACACATGGGTTACCCCTTGGGGTCCCAAACCCTTAGCCAATTTTGAGACTTAAAAAGAGAACAATTCTTCATTTTCCCACCGATGTGGTAGATTTGTCCCACACCATATTTCCATGCCTCAAACACCTTACTTCGTGGACCAATATCTCTTTCATTTCTTAACGAAATTTGACGATCCTTGGCTATACGGTCATCTACTCACTTGGTAGATTATGCACGTGTGAAGAGACAAAGCCTCCAACATGCGTAATCCTAGTGTTTAAGTCATTAAATATGGGTGGACGCATCTCCCCACCAAAGACAAATTTCCAACAAATGCATCAAAGACATGCACCAGGATGGTTGGTGGTACATTTTAAAATAATTTTGAATTGTTTAGAGGTGAAAGGTAGTCTTCTGAAAAGCTTTGTGGTGAACATACTACAAAGAAGAAACTTCGACTTGAGAATACTGTTGGAAATTTGCCTTTGGCGGGAGTTGCGACCGACCAACTTTAACGGCTTAAACACTAGTGTAACGTATGTTGGAGAATCCGGTTCTTCACACATGCATGATCTACTAAGTACGTAGATAATCGTAGGGCCAAGAATCGTCAAATTTCATTGAGAAATGAAAGAGATATTGGTTCACGAAGTAAGGTGTTTGAAGCATGGAAAGTGTGGTATTGTGTGTAATTCTCCCTCATCGGTAGAGGAAGAAAGAATTGTTGTGTATATAAGACTCGAAATTGGTTTGGGGTTTGGGACCCCAAGGGGTATCCCATGTGTTTAAAGGAGGGATGACCTAGATGTGCTTCGGTTCAAGGAAAGACCACACGCGCGTCGCCGCCCGCCCGTCCCGTTCCGGTTCCGTGTTCCGAGTTCTCGGGTTCACGGGTCACGGGTCTTCTGATATTATCTTTTTGGGCCAGAAAACTTTGCCAGAAGTACAGTTTGATCCCAGAAGTTTCAGATATACAGTTTGGACCAGAATTCTTTCAGATGTGCAGTTTGGTCCCTGAAGTTTCAAGATGTACAGTTTGGTCCCTGAAGTTTCCAGAAAATCAGAATTTCGACGGTCAAAAACAGAAATGCCAAGCACTCAATTCAGCCATTTATTTTGGCTGAATTACTCCTCCTATAATGGCCAAAACAGTTGGTCTTTCTCCCATTTATGTTGGTGACTTTACTACCTCCATAATGGCCATTATTTGGCTATTATGGAGGCAGTTTTCAGGCAGTAAACAGCCCCTCCCTCTCCTATATAAACACCCCATTACACCATTGTTGAGCCCTAAGACATATGCACGAAAATACATAAACAGATGCAGAAAAACAGTGCACGAAAATACACAACCGAAATAGTTTTCTTCCTACAACTTCCATGCATCATTTCGTTACTCAATATTCTTCACGGTAGCTCTTGAGTTTCCTTTGCTCAAGGGTTCCATTGTTGTTTTATCTTGGGAGACAAATTGTCCAGGACGTATAAAGGATACATACGGGGCAATATTGTCTTAAGGACAGAGTGCTACACTCGACTCAGCAAAAACATTATACATTTTTCCGTCTTCTACAAAACTGGAATTTCCAGTTTTTACTTGTGTAACGATTGTAATTTCAGATTCCATGTTGAATTATTGAAATCTTTATTTATCCTTTCGAATACTTGTAATAGTTAAATACTTCCCGTACTGCTTTATAAAGTACCATAGAGCAAAAATACCCAACAACTTAAGACAATATTTGTATAGTATTACTATTAGTGTTCGAAAGATGTCGGTCAAAAGTTGTGTGACCAAATCGGGATATGGAAATGGTTTTCTGGTAGAAGAGAGTGATGATGATGAACGTATTCATAGTGTCACCGCTACCAAGACTGGTGGGAACAAGCGCTCTCGAGAGCCTGAGGATGTCAACTGGGACAAGAGGAGAAGATCAAGATGTACTTCTATCTTGCGTGAAGGCCTGCATCTGTCCCAGGACAAAAGATCCGAATAATGGTAAGAAGAGGCTGGACACTCGGTTTGATGAAGTAGTGGAGTGAGCGAGAATCCGAAATTGGGATAAGTAGTTTTTACTTGTCAAGAATAAAGATTAAATGAGGTGCGATTAAAAATTGATTAAAGTAAGGAGGAATATGAAAATAATTTATATTCCTTACGCTTTAAAAATCAGAAGTTTAATCTCATCTTCTTTTCCGTTTAAAGATTGGATTGTAAAGCATCTTAAAAAGATCCGTTCCTTTAAGTGTAATTATTAAAAGTGGGTAAAGTATGTTCGCACATACGAGGGAGTAAGATCCACCGATCGTATAAAATCATACAACTCTTAAGTAAGCGCCAAGAATTATCTGGGCACCAATCATAACGGAAGAAGTCTAAAAGTTAAAGACGTAGAACCTGTCATACTATTTGGCAGAAGATCCTTCATAGGATGATATTGGACACTTAGTCATACAAAGCCTCCGGGCGACTAGAGTGGGCCAAAATTCCTTTGATATGATGATATTGGACCCTCAGGTCATACAAAGCCTCCGGTGATCAAGTGTGGCCAAAATTCATTTCATAGGAAAAGTAATAGACACCTAGTGTGGTGGGCGAGTTTCCGTGTCTTAATGATCTCAAGGCCTAAAGAAAGGCAAGAAAGAAATTGGACACTCGATGCCGCCAAAGCAAGCTGAAGTGGGCAGTATCGAGATCACATATGATCCCGTTACGCCTAACCACGGCAAGAGGTTGTTCATGTGAAGCAACGCCACCTCTAAAATCAAAGGAAATTTGGAGAGGTTGTCCTCAATAGGACTTCAGGAAATGAGATCACTCTAAAAGAGATGATACATGTTCCTAACTTGGTTTAAGGGACGTTGTTGGTCAAGTTGGTTTGAGACTAGTCCAACAGGTCTGTAATAACTAAGAATGGTACAATATGTCTATAGCCCAATGAATGATATATTTGTAATCCGTGCATCTATGCCATCATAGATTAAGACACGTTAAATAATAAGTCATTCAAAAGCTAACGATGTTGAGATTGTTGCCTCCTTTCGACATAAACCCTCAAAATGAATGTGAGGTAGGCGAAGAGGCAAAATCACCTTTCCAAATTCCGTCAAGGGAATAGCGAAAGAAGCACCGCTCCTCTAGAACTTAGTCACACCTACTTGGGTGATTTGAAGTTTATACAAAATAGAGGGGGGAGACAAGTACGTTGTGATCTTCATTGATGATGGTACAACGTATGGAATCCTTTGTTTGTTAAAAAGCAAAGATGAAGTTGTTGAAGCGTATAAGCGCTACAAAGCAGAAGTTGAAAATCAACTAAACCTATGGATTGCAAAATTCATAGCGATAGAGGGGGAGAATGTGAAGCAGCGTTCATTAAACGACTGTTCATTACTCACCTCAGTCTAACGGTGTTAGCCAAGCGCAAACCCGTACGCCTAAATTATGTGGGGCAAGGCGATCCTTACCGCTAATGTGATTCTCAACAGAACTCCGCATAAGGATAAGGATAACTCTCCGTGTCAGACATGGAAAGGATCTCACATACAAAAGTTGTGATGTGGGGTGGCTTGGTAGAAGTTGGACTACCGAAACAGGTCAAGTTCGACCTAAGACTGTAGATTGCATATCCACTAGATCTGTAAATAACAGTAGTACTTATCGCCTATTGGCGTCAAAGAATGTTGAATTCTTATAAGATAACTTTCCTTGAAAAGGAAAAAGGAGTAATTGCTCAAGGTTAACAAGAACCCGCGAGGGCCTGGCTGTCCGGAACTAGACGTTCCGTATCTACAGGACTCGAAAGTTGCTGGCTATCCGGAACTTAATATTCCAGATCTGCAGAACTCAGAGATTCTAGATGTTGAACCAAGACGAAGCAAAGAGGGGACAAGGACTTGTTCCAGTCCTTCTAGCTTGTATGGTTAAGAACGAACCATGGACAAATTTACAAATAATTGTTATCTCCAAAAGCGCTGCTTTGGAAAGAAGCTAAAGAGAGAAATATATTTCCATACTTGCGTAATGGTTGATCTTCCTCCGGGAAAAGAACCTTTGGGTTGTGAAAAAGGATACTCAAAAGTGAGTACAAAGTAGATGGATCTACTGACGAGTTCAAAGCCTCGGCTACTTGTACATGTGCTCCCCTGGAGTAGCTTAACATCATGGGCCATTGCAGTCTTGCGTGGCATGAATGTTAAAACAGCCTTCCCAACCGGAGAGTTGGAAGAAGAGAATCAGAGTTGGTTTTTACTTTGTTGGGCTTCTTCGAACTTTCATCTTGGTCCTGAAATGTTTACATTTTGGTTCTCGAAAGTTTCAGATAAAGCGAAACAATGAATCGAGCACGTAAACATTGAATCTGAAGTTAGAAAGCCAACAGTTGGAGAATCAACAATTGAAAGTAAAAGTCATATTGAAACAAAGTCTCGATATGAAAGATATGGATATCACAGATGACATCTTAAGAATTGGATTTCTAAAGACATCTAACGGATCGGTCGATAGTTGACAGTCTCGTTGAAGCCATCAATGGATATGAATCATAGAACTGATTGGAATCATGGTGCACCCATAGACAAGGAGCGATACGCACAGATCACGTGTAGTTCAATGTATTGTACACACTACAACCGACCTGGTATCGTCCTACAAATGCATCAGTTGAACTAAGGTTCATCGATGATTTTAATACATGATCAATAGAAGCGCGTTAAGTCGGATATGACGATATCTGAATTATTCCCTCATCTACGGATTATAGTATTCTGGATGTCCACCGGTTCTGGGAGAACACAGTGATGCAACCTGGATATCAGATCTGAAGAACACCAAAGCCACAAGTAAATGTGTATGGTGGGTCTTGGAAAATCCTCTAAGCAAACTTGCATCGGCCGATTCATGATGGAATCGGAGTTTATCGCTTTATACAAAGCATGAAAGAAGTTGAGTAACTTCACGGCTCTTTAGAGGACGTCCCTTATTGGGAGCAACTCGTGCCTTCAGCAGTTATACACTGTGGCTAGCCGGTCGGCTTTAGGAAGGACACGGATGACGGCGTCTAGACATATCTGTCAGGATCTGTCAAGAGACATAAGACCGTATGGCAGTTGATCATCACGAGTGTCACATCCTTGTGTACTAACTAAGGGACTACCCGGAGATCAAGTGTTCTGCCTGTCTAGGGGAATTGGCTTAAAACCCAAAATATACGGACCAATACAGTGGAAACCCAACCTTACGAACTGGAGATCCCAGTAATTTGGTTCAATGGGAAAACTAAGTTGTAAAGGTTCAGTTGATCGCTTCAGTGAAAGCATGAGCACTTCGGATCTTGATTTCTAAAAAGAAACACCAAGTCCAAAGCCGTTCCCGCGATAGACTTTAAGTGCTATCTGCAGTATGGGTAAAGGTTAAGTTTTAAAACCTGTAATGCTCCTCAACAGTTGAGGTTAGGTTTTTTGGGAAACTTTTAATGGTTCCTAACACTTGTGAAGTGGGGTATAGCAGGATACCTTGTAGGAGACCACCTATTTAAGTGCGAGGACGGGCCGCCTCAAATTGAACGCACTTAAGAATCCAAGACGTTGTCCATGGCCAAAACGGACAAAACATTACGAAGAAGAGAGTAAGGGAATTTGTTGTGTTGGTACCGTTGTCTTGGCTTACACTAAACACTGACGGTTCAAGACATCACGTTCACCGCGCAGTAAGTAAGTCCGATGGTATTCAACTATGGAAGGTTCAAAGCTGAGGCTACCTCTCCTTATGCAACATCGGTCCACTGAAATATTGCTGGAAATGAAAAGACACCATGTGAGTGCGCCAAAATCTCTTTCAAGAGGGGATTGTTGGAAATTTGCCTTTGGCGGGAGTTGCGACCGACCAACTTTAACGGCTTAAACACTAGTGTAACGTATGTTGGAGAATCCGGTTCTTCACACATGCATGATCTACTAAGTACGTAGATAATCGTAGGGCCAAGAATCGTCAAATTTCATTGAGAAATGAAAGAGATATTGGTTCACGAAGTAAGGTGTTTGAAGCATGGAAAGTGTGGTATTGTGTGTAATTCTCCCTCATCGGTAGAGGAAGAAAGAATTGTTGTGTATATAAGACTCGAAATTGGTTTGGGGTTTGGGACCCCAATGGGTATCCCATGTGTTTAAAGGAGGGATGACCTAGATGTGCTTCGGTTCAAGGAAAGACCACACGCGCGCCGCCGCCCGCCCGTCCCGTTCCGGTTCCGTGTTCCGAGTTCTCGGGTTCACGGGTCACGGGTCACGGGTCACGGGTCTTCTGATATTATCTTTTTGGGCCAGAAAACTTTGCCAGAAGTACAGTTTGATCCCAGAAGTTTCAGATATCTGATTTGGACGTAATTCTTTCAGATGTGCAGTTTGATCCCTGAAGCTTCAAGATGTACAATTTGGTCCCTGAAGTTTCCAGAAAATCAGAATTTCGACGGTCAAAAACAGAAATGCCAAGCACTCAATTCAGCCATTTATTTTGGCTGAATTACTCCTCCTATAATGGCCAAAACAGTTGGTCTTTCTCCCATTTATGTTGGTGACTTTACTACCTCCATAATGGCCATTATTTGGCTATTATGGAGGCGATTCAGCAAGAAACAGCCCCCTCCCTCTCCTATATAAACACCCCATTACACCATTGTTGAGCCCTAAGACATATGCACGAAAATACATAAACAGATGCGTAAAAACAAAGGTACCTAAAATACACAACCGAAATAGTTTTCTTCCTACAACTTCCAAGCATCATTTCGTTACTCAATATTCTTCACGGTAGTTCTTGAGTTTCCTTTGCTCAAGGGTTCCATTGCTGTTTTATCTTGGGAGACAAATTGTCCAGGACGTATAAAGGATACATACGGGGCAATATTGTCTTAAGGACAGAGTGCTACACTCGACTCAGCAAAAACATTATACATTTTTCCGTCTTCTACAAAACTGGAATTTCCAGTTTTTACTTGTGTAACGATTGTAATTTCAGATTCCATGTTGAATTATTGAAATCTTTATTTATCCTTTCGAATACTTGTAATAGTTAAATACTTCCCGTATTGCTTTATAAAGTACCATAGAGCAAAAATACCCAACAAATACAATATTGATCGATTGCGTGGGCAAGTTGCTTTCGAATTCATAATTGGACATCTCTTAGCATTATCTTATTGTCAATCTTGTGAAGTATAAAATAAAAAATCATCATTATGGTCCATGACTTCTGTTGATGATATCATGAGTAGCTTGTGCATCGCATGTATAAAAATTAAATTTGTGAACCTATATGTCGAGGTGAAGGCAGTTGTCGTGTTAGTAGTCATTTATGTATTTCTACTGTTCTATCATAAGCAATAAAATGAAACTTTTCCTCTCTTTTATCCATGTTTGTCTTAGATCATGTTAAGCAAGTCCAGAATAGTGGTTTGCTGCTTCATTCTTAAAATGATATTATGTGTATGCTGCTTCATTCATAAGTATTCCTGACCAAGCTTGTTAAAAAAATTCTATTTCTGCTGCTTCATTCTTAGTTCTTTCTCTTGAACCTTCATGTCTCATTATCGTTTCTCTTGAAAGAGTAGTCACTCATCATCTCTTGAATGGTTTTGTTTTTCCTTTGTTGTCAATTACTAATTGAAATTGTACAATGGTTTTTGTGTTATAATATATTTAGGAAAAAATTGAACTAGCTGTGAGTCAAAGTACCATGGATGAGTCGGAAGTTTCACCAAATGATGTTGTTGGTAAGGTGCTAGGAAAAGTGAGGTGCTTGGGATTAGGAGCTGTCCCTAGCAGAGTTTTTAAACAAACACGACCTCGTTTTGGTGGTATGAGTGTTTCAACTTTCAAGTAGTAACAATTCATCTTCGTCCCATTGTCAAGAAAAGTACACTCAAATGATAAATATTGTTTATTAATATGAAGATTTTGGGTAGTTTAGTTAAAAGTTTTTAAATAATTTTGTTTTAAAAGTAAGTATTTTATTTTATATAAAATTTTATATTTTTTACAATCTTCAATATTGTTTAAAAAAAAAATCATAAAATTTACTATTAAAAATATTTGGAGCCTCAATATTTTAGGGGGCCTCACCCTTGAGTCGCCCCTTGGCACACCAAACAGACGTTTGGTCTGTGGGCCCCGAGTCTTTTTTTTATTTTTTATGTGTAGGATGATAACCTACGACTTGTAATAGGATGAATTTTTTTAAAAGAAATTAAATTCTTGTATCAGTGGGCCCGAATTAATATAAAAATGTTATAAGTAGTAGGATACAATTCTAAAGCAACTAAAAAGTTGCAACAAGTGTAGAGTGAGTACATAAATTCAACGTGCATTCACCAGCATCGTTGATCGACTCTAAACTAAAATGGTGACGAGGGTTGGTCTTTTGAATTCTTACTTCTACACTTAACCGTGAATAGTCCAACATGACAATAGGTATGAGCTACAAGTCTAAGTATGAGAATCCTCCAAGTTTACAAGTATTCAAATAGCCACTTAAGCACGATAAGTACATTTCAATCAATTGTAACATCAAAAAATCTATCTATATTATATTAAAAGTACGAAGGTTTTTAAAAATATTGTTTGAATTTTTTATCTTATTTAAAAGATATTATAAGACAAATTTGTAATTTACTATTTTCCTTAAATATTATCAATTATCTTTATAATATTTAACCTAAATTTTTAACAAAAGAAAAAAAAATAAGAACTGTCTTATTTTTTAAAAGAAAATCTAATTTATTAGGAGTCAAATAACTTGTCCAGCGTATTGCCCTTCACTACTAAGATCAATCATGAAATTTTTACAGCTTCATTAATGTGAACGTTTTGACCAACATAAACTTCTTTTGATGATGCAATAATAGGGATAAGGATAACCTAAGAAGAGCAATGTTTAGCGTTGGAACTATACTAACAAGAACAACAAAAATGCGTCTTCGACATCGATTCAAATCGTCAGAGACACTGACCTCAATTTTTTTGGCATCGAGAAAGAAATGATAGAACAAAACAATGAACGATGTCACTACACACAATATTTGCTTCATTATACCCATGTCTTTGTACAAAAACGGTAAAGTTCTATTGTATGATTTTCAACTTTTGTGTTTTCCAGCTGCAAACAATTACAAGCCAAAGAGAGGAAGATGTAATTTTTATGGACGGAAGATTTAATTTGTTGAGGATTATTGGATGTAGAACCATTAAAAATCTTTAAGTTCAAAATCATGACAACAAACAAATGCTTTTAAATTGGATACATAACATGGACTATTTGTAGATTCACAATAATTTTGAAATGGCCTAAAGCTAACTATTAATGAGAGACCTTTATTTTTTTAATTAAATTTATGTATATACAAATTATGCAAAAATGTAGTAGTTTTTTATGCTCTTATCGTTTATATTCTATTTTTTAAAAAGATATAATGCCTTTAAGTTTACAACAAACATTTGATAGTAATGTTATTACGATTTCAAGTTAATAAGATGTTCGCAATGTGTTTGCAATAAATTATCTTGAATTTTATTATAAAAAGTTTATTTAATAATATAAATATTTGAGTAGTTTAATTTTTTGTCTAAAATATTTCTATTGTTAAAAAAGAAACAATCTTTCTTTCCATATTTTTAATAAAGATTTTGTGCATTTTTTCGACAAACTTCAGTATTTTTTAATAAAAATGAAATCATAAGTTCACCATTACAAAAATTTTGGAGACCTGAAAGTAGTCTCTCCTTTGAGCCTCCCCATTTCATCTTTGATACCAAGCCATGGTGGACGTGCACTATGTAACAGATATGATATTGGTCATGTTAGAAGTACATTAGACAAAGGTTACTGTCTAACACCACTAAAGATATGAATTTCTTACCTATGATGTCAGGATGAGTTGATACAGACTCAATTTTTCCATTTCTAATATTAATATAAAATACCTTGAGAGGAATTGCCATGAATGATCCAATAGATTTGCTTATTATAGTAGATGATAAGGAATATATACTCGAAGGGTATTGGAGCCTCCAATTTCCTTAGCTTTTCGTCAACTCTTAATTGTTCAATCGCATGGTATTCTCTTTTCTTAGCTAATTACAGTAGCTTATACAATATTATTTTTGATTAATTTCTTTGTTGGTTAATTATACTGGAACGTGTTTTATTAAGTTTTTCAGTTTTGATAATTATTACTCGGAGGTTCTTGAATTTAGGGTTTACGTACTCCTTGTGTCATGAATGTGAAAGCAAAGCCTGACTCTAATTCGAAAAATTAAATAATATTACATATAAATTCAGGTATTCAATTTCATCCTAAGAATATTGATATTTTTAATTAACTCAATTTTTTTCGATATGTTCATATATTTTTAATAATTGTTCGATCACATAGTACTCTCTTTTATTTACTAATTACAATAGTTTTTATAATTCTACGATGTTCGGGTAAAGAGTCAAAGCCGAATCAAGGCTCCAACACTAAGTTCGAGAGACTCCAATTTTCTATATTCTACTCTAAAACGAACGAAGAAGAAAAACATACATTCGTAAAATTAAACAAATACAAAAGTTACTAACACATTCTACACACTCTTTAGCCATCCACGAAATTATATATTTTTCCCGAAGCTTTTGTAAAGAATTTGTTGTCATATCATGTGAACTTTGACATAAGAATTTTATTCATTTCTTTTGACATTCTAAAGTTTGCATAATACGATATTATTTCGGCTTTTGGACTTTTAGTTGCTATGCAATACCAATTTACTTTTGGATAATATAAGTTATAGTAAGAAAATCCTACCAAAATTGTTAGATCGCTCTATGGGTCAAGCATGCAAGTTTGCCGATGACATTTCTATGTATTACAGAACCTCACTTGAAAATACATGTTATTACTTAGACTTCGAATTAAACCATAAAGCATTAGGGTTAGGAGTATTCATGGTTCAATTTGGATCAATATTTTACTTAAAAGAAAATTAAATTACTTAAATCGGTTATATTTTCAAATACCAAAATCTAATCAAACCTAAGTCATTTTTTATTAGTTCAATTTTTGTAGTTTTTTTGGATTTTTTTTATTTTTGTGAATTTCTTCGGTTTATCGAATTTAGATTGATTGATTGGATAATGAGTTTAATTTCGTGAAGAATTTTCCTTGTTGACTGGCATGCCTTTTCAAATCTTATGAATGATGTGAGTATGATAGATGCAAGATGTTTGATGAATGTTATCCTCTTGAATTTCGAGTTACATAAATGAATGTTAGTTTAGTTATTTGTTGATTGTATTGTTAAGTACAGTATTTCATTTGGAACAATACTTAAGCTAACATTTACTAAGATTTCCCGAAGAAGATTTATCAGAACTAGGATTAAGCTAAGGTCTTTGGATTCATCATTCATGAGTCAAGATTACGGAACTTCTGTTTAAAATCAACTGTAATACTAAAACGAGTAGTTATCGAAGTTTCCTTTGAAGCCAAAATAATTTTATGAAGTCAAAACCATTTCTACAGAACATAATTTAGCAATTAAGTCGATGTAATTAACATTATTTCATTATTTAAATGAATGTTTCTATTCTAACGACCATTGCTATATTACATATTTTGTTCTTTTTTTATTTTTTTTATTTATTGGCACATGCAACACACGTATGCTAAAATTAGTTTTTTAAAATCTCCCAAAATTACCTATATTACTATTTTATTGTACTGGAAAAAGGCACACCGACAAGTGTTATAGGAAAAAAATCTCTTGGGTATGGAAAAATCCTATAGAGAGCACTTTCGTTTTAAACGGGCCTTATCCAACGCGAATTCAAATTAATCGGGACCTCAATATGGAACCTGACACCAAATGAAAACCAAACTAAAAAAAGGTAAGATGGAGATTGGATCTTGTGGAGGATAGATATAGATATATATTACATGTTATTACTTTATAAAATAATTCATCAAATTAGCTCATGGAACACTGTCATTTACCAATTCATTCTATGAATTTGATCTTGCATTCAGATTATTCTCTCAAATAATCGAATGTTTATTGGTTTGAGAATCATTTGGCTTGACAACTGAGATGATTACTTGAATTGCTAGTATGCAATTAAACTTTGGCTCTCATCGAAGTAAACAAGTCAGTATTGTTGCTTGGCTTCTTCTATTCGTCAAAATCTTTCTAGTATTATTATTTTAGGAAAGACTAATAAAGTTTAGTTTAATTGTTGTTTAGCTGATTTATTCCTGAAACAGATCAATTAGTGCTGTTTAATCATGAATTTATTAAGGTTTTCAATCAATATATCAACATATGTCCCTATTACGCAGGTGCACCCATTTCCATTATGTTAAGTGGACTACTAATAAAAATCACTATAAGATACTAACACCAAAAAAGAAAAAATCTAACTTTATAGCATGCAGCTCACGAGGGTTGTAGTCGTTTTCTAGAAATTATTGTAGGGAACTAATGATTTCCCTTAATTCTTGATTAATGTACAGTTAGAAAAGAAACTTATCAATGTCTAAGTTCTAACAAGCAAAATGTTATGTGGTGTAATAAGGAGGCTGCTCCTCTCCAGTGCCCTTCCCCTACATTTCCCCCAGTCGCCCTCTTGACTTGTGACACGTATCCCTCTAATAAATACACGGCTCAGATTCCTTACTTTAAGTAGTTGTAAACACACCCCTATATAGTATCAGATTTTGCACTAATAATTCATATTCGATTAAACTATCTTCTGCGCAGTGCTAAACTATTGTATTCTCAGTTGCTAATTTTCTCTCATTAACTCCAGTTTAAACAACAACAACAACATATTCAGTGAAATCCCACAATGTGGAGTCTGGAGATGATAGAGTGTACACAGACCTTAACTCTACTTTGATAGGTAGAGCGGCTGTTTCCGAGAGACCCTCGGCTCAAGATAAAGGACAAGCACAAGAAAAGCAAGAGAAGCGGTCAGATCCGGATAAAAAAATTTAAGCGGTATGAAAATGCTGTTATCAAAAGCGAATAAGTCATGATAGCGCATTCTGAAAAAAAGTAGTAACTAACGCAGGCAAATAAGATAAATAAAGTACACTAGAGAACCAAAAGCAGCAGAAATCAAACGACATGAGAGTATAAAGCAACATTGCGCCTACTAGTATTATACGCTAAGCGGGCCTACAATAATAATACTATAACTACCAGTTTGTAAGCGTAAGTAGGACTACGCTGGACTACCTACTAACCTAATATGTGTCCTCCATAGCCCCATATCTAAGGTCATGTCCTCAGTAGGTTGCACATGTGTCATATCCCACCTAATCACCTCTCCCCAATACTTCTTCGGCCTACCTCTACCCCTCTTGAACTCGTCCATAGCCAACCTCTCACACCTCCGTGTCGCGCCCGTTTTTGACCCGTGGGCTTCGCGACATGATGGGTCAATTCCCTCTGAATTGGATAAAAATGTTTTGTTGAGAAGTCACCACCTAATTATTCTAAGGTGAATTAGGGCACCTATATCTTAACAAAATGCTACAAAATAACTTCAATTTTATGATCTGCGAAACTAATGAGATTCTAGATAAGGGTTATTTATTATCCTAAAGGGAATGAGTTAGGCATCTTTTAAGATCCGTTAACTCGCGGTTACCCGATCAAACTCCGGTTAATTATTATAGTAAGAAAAATGCATGTTTTTACAAGTATAAAAATAATGTAGCAAGTAGTTAATAAAATGATGCATTTTGTACAAGTATGCATTTGTATGACATTAAAATAGATAAACTAGCTATTTCCGATTTTAAAACTAACCGAACCTAAAAATAAATAAACTAGCGATGGGTTTCCAATTTTAGACTACCCTATTAATTAATTTTATGTCTACATATTCTAATCATTTCAATAATTTTACGAGTACAATAATATTACAATACAAAATGAAATAAAGTTGAATTAAAGAAAGTAAAAACAACAACAAAATAAATAATCTCCGATGAGTATTTGCCTTCACCCTTCTTTGACTTTATCCCTTACAAGCTGTCAAGAACAAACAGTTAAAAATAATTGAATATAAATAACTTCGGATCCGTATCTAAAACAATAAATGTTTTGATTACAGAGGACTCAGACTTATATTTTGAAAAGATCATTTCAATCACGTCGTGGCTGCGAACATATGACTCGTTGGTCATTTTAGTGGCCTTGCCTACCGAACATGTTGGTCTCTCGGGTGAAAAAATATTCAAGTTTCATCCTTGCCCAGAAGTTTTATTTCCGTCTTTCCAACTGTGGAGGCCTAAAAAATCGACGAATATTTTTTCATCGGCCAGAGTGCAGTATTTATTTAAATCAGTAGAACAGTAAAGAAAACAGAAACTGAGAAAATAATTTTTGAAGGGACACGGCCTCGAATTTAATTTCATTGGCCTAAATGCAGTATTTATTCAAATCAGTAGAACAATAAACAAAACAGAAACTGAGAAAACAATTTCCGAAGGGACACGGCCTCGAATTTAATTTCATTGGCCTAAATGCAGTATTTGTTCAAATCAGCAAATTTCAGAAATATTGCAACTGTCCGAAACAGTCTTAAAACAACAGTTTCTAAGCCAAGAAACCAGCGGCAACTGTGCTAAAATACAGCAGTGATAAACATCAAAAGTGTCCAAAAATGCAGCAGTAATTTGGCCAAAAACCAGCAGCAACTGTGCTAAAAAAACAGCATCAAATGGTCCTAAATGCAGCAACAATCAGCCAGGCATAGCAGCAAAAAAATACACTTAGCGCCAAAATGCCCAAAATGCAACAGATTTTAGCAAAGAAATCAGCAACAATTAAGCTCAGAAATACAGCAATTAAGAACATCGACCGTGCTCAATGGTTTGGCCAGAATACGGTGTCAAACAATAACAACCAATAGCATCAAACAATAACCATAAATGGCATCACAAAAAACAGTAACAGATGTAGCATTTGTTACTGCTATCATGTAGTACCAAAGTGTTACGGAATTCAACCCACAAATAACATTTGTTTTCAATCAAAGGCATCATCTAAATGCAACAACTCAACTCAATATACAACAACATAATGGCTAAATATGCAGCAAAAGATCAACACAAAAATGAAGCAAAACTCGACTTAAAATAACTCAACATTCAGCAAAATCTGGGTCAAATATTGCAGCGACAAACTGTCCTTAGATGGACCCGACCCGGATTTCGACAAAATAGTAAAGAAAATTAGGTAATCGACCCAGTTCTGAAAAAGAGACCCGGATAGATTACCCGAATTTCGGGTCGACCCGACCCGATAAATGCAACCCGAACAATTGTGATCCGGAATCAATTTTTTTTTATTTTCAGATAACCAACAACAAGATATAAACAGAAAATCTGAAAATTTACTCAAACCCGAATCTGATGTTTCAATCCGAATCGATTTCTTTTCAAATTTCAGATAACCAACAACAAAGTATCAAATATATAAATCAGGAAATCTTACCCAAATCGGGTTGACCCGATCCGAACAGTGACCCAAATCAGAAACTCGTAAATAGTAAAGAACAACAACAAAAGCAGATTTTCGGATTATATTTCGGACTCTTCGAGATGAAGAACACGTGCAAAGAAGAACACATACCCTTAAGAAGATTTCGGGTTTCAAAACTTAATTCTCGATTTTCGGACCTCAAAATTCCACCAAAATCGAGTTTGAAATTTGAATTAAAGGCAATGGTTTCTGATTTTTTGGAAGCGGATTTAGAGGGATATGGTGTGGGGTGTTGTCGGGTGCGGCGTAGGTGGTGTCAGGGGTATGGGGAGGTGCGGCGTATGTGGGTAGGGTGGCGGTGACCGGCGGATTTTCGAGGGTGTGGGGTACGGGAGTGTCGGCCGACTTGGAGAGGGTGAGGGGTGTGGAAAAAAATATTTAGGGTTTTTGGGATTAGGGGTGGGGTTTAAAGGGGGATAAGGAAATGGGTGTTTGGCCGAATGGGCCGGTCCAGGTGGGCCGAATTGGGGTGTTTCGATTGGGCCTGGGGCGAGGTGGGGTTGGGCCTCGGATGGGGTCCGAAAATGGGGTTTTGTTTTGGGGAAAATGGGTTTGGGTTAAGATATAAAAAGGGTTGAAATGGGTTATGGGTTTAAAATATAAAAAGGGATTTTATTATGTATATATATAAAAAAAAAAAGTTTGCAAAAATTATAAATTGTGAAGATGACAATATGATAAAAATATAATATTTGCGAAATGCTTGATGCTTAAATAAAAAATAAAAATTCAATGTCATTTTGCGAAAATAAAAATAACATATAATATTAGGATAAAAGTATGCTTGTGATAATAAAATGCAAATGACAGTAAAAATGCAAATAATATATATACATATGCCTATATTTTAAAATTATTTTGAGGTGTCAAAATATTTAAAATTGAAAATAAAATCAGAAAAGATGGGATAAAATTGGGTGTCAACACTCCGCATTTGGGCATTTGTGTCTCTCCTCTGCACGTGCCCGAACCATCTCAACCTCGCTTCCCGCATCTTATCCTCCACCGAGGCCACTCCCACTCTGTCTCGGATATCATCATTTCTAATTATATCCCTCCTTGTATGCCCACACATCCATTTTAGCATCCTCATCTCCGCAACTTTCATCTTTTGGGTGTGCGAATTCTTGACCGACCAACACTCCACCCCATACAATATAGTCGGTCTAACCACCACCATATAAAACTTGCCTTTAAGTTTTTGTGGCACTTTTTTATCTTCTCCCCCGTTCCTGTCCCCAAGGCCAAAGCCTCCATACACGTCGTCAAAACCCCCTGAAAGTGACCCGATATGTCCATTGAAATACTCTCTTACAAATAACTTCTCAGTGGGTGGTATACCTCCCACCACTTCGTCCAAATCCTCCCAAAAGCGCATCTTCTCCTCTTCGTCCAAGCCCGTCTGCGGCGCGTACACACTAATAATGTTCTTAGTGAACCATCCAACTACCAACTTAATCGCCACCATCCTGTCATTGACCCTCCTAACCTCTACCACATGATCCCTTAGCTCGCTATCTACCAAAATGCCTACCACATTCCTATACTTCAACTTTCCCGAGAATCATAACTTATACCCGTCTACATCCTTAGTCTTAGGTCCTACCCATTTGGTCTCCTGGAAACAGTCTATATTAATCCTCCTCTTCTTAAGAATCTTAACTATCTCTATGGACTTCCCCGTTAAAGTCTCAATTTTCCAAGACCCTATTCTCAACCTAGCATCTCTCTTACCCCCTAACCTTCACCCCCGTCCCCGACCGAGAATATGACCATAGTCTACCATCATTCACCAAATCCACTAAAGGGGATATAAACTAATAGACCAATCAAAGATTTACACCTAAAACAGGAACATCTAGAATAGTATAACTAAAGGCAAGAAGAGTAAATGCAAGAACGTAAAGGCAAGAAGCAATACAGTGAAATGTCAAAATTTAAATATCGGGATAATGACAAAGATAGATGCGAGCAACCGGAGGTACCAACTCTAGTTGAACCGAACCTGTTTGCCGTTGAAAGTCACTATTCAACACCGGGAGTTACTGTTCACTGCCAAAATTTACTGCTCCCCACCGAAAGTTGCCCGAAAACTCAAGTATCCTCCCCCTGGCTGACGAGACGCTGCTACCGCCCACTGAACGTTCCTCCACGTGTCGTTACTACTGACCGCTTATTGTCCTCTCGCCTAGGGTTGCTGTTAGAGGGGATCGACGCCAGCAGTAGTTGCCTTGGCTTTTACTTGTGGGTTGGGGGGAGAGGAAAAGGGAATGCGAAAATAAAATGAGTTGGGGATAGAGATAGGAAGACGGGGTCCAACGAAATAAGTTCACCGGCGGTGAATGTTCGCCAAATAGAAAGGAGGAATACAAATGGGGTGGACTGGCGAAGAGGGAGAGAGGGTAAAGAGAAGATAAAACAAGGTTACATGGACTCACTGGTTGTCGCCACTACGAATACAATTGTACCGCAGATGGTGGTTACATGCTGCTTCGGGGTTGGACCACCTCGAGAGAAGAAGATATGGTGGGAGGAGAAGAGAAAGAGAGAGGAGATTATGAAGTTACAGTACCTGCGTGTCCGCTTGACTGGGTGGTCGCCGGTGATGAGAAGTCATCGGCGGGTTAGCCGTTACCGGCAAGGCAAAAGAGTTAGTAAATGTCGCGTAGAGAGAGAGAAAACACTCAGAGATCGTAGAGAGAGAAAATTCCATTAACTCCATTTTAAAATATTAAAATATGTTGTTCCCACCTTTAAGATTTAAACTTTAAGAATTCGATCTTTAAAGTTTTAAATTTTAAATTTACTATATTTTAGTTAATTTTTACACATAAATTTATATTTCGCTTCAAAAGTATTTGATTTAAATGAACTCGGTGTCGTAACATTGAATCTGTTGATATTTGACAAATCAAAATTATAAAAAACTAACAGCGAGTTTGTTTAAAGTTTTAAAATTACATTGAAAAGCAAACACTAAGCAAAAAAATGATCTTTAACTACTCTTACCGTCTCAAATTATTTATAATGGTTACTAAAAATAATTGTCCCAAATTATTTGTCATATAGAAGCTCAAGGCAAAATAGTTATTTCTCATTTTACCTTTAGTAGAATTCTGTCATTAATAGAGATAACACATAAAAATAGAGTAAATATTTCATAGATAGAGATTATAATTTAGATATAAATAAAGATAAAATAGATAAAAATATCTCCAGGAACGTGTAAAATAAAAAAAAGCTACAAATAATTTAAAACGGATGGAGTATCAAGAATAATTTTATCAATTTCCCCATTGGCTTCCATCGCCTGAGTGTGCGCAGGAATTAAGAGGGGAGTATTGGTTTTATTCTCTGTGGGGATGTGTTTGGAAGAAGAGAATCTGAGCCGTGTTATAAGGACACATGTCACAAATCAAGAGGGGGACCGGGGAAATGGAGGGGAAGGGCACTGGAGAGGAGCCGCTTCCGTGTAATAATCGCCACCTAGGCCTTCTCTAAAGGACATAAAATAAATACAAGAAAGCCTCGTTGTGATTACGACAGATTACCAAATACAACTAGTTCTCTCTGTGAAATTTCTAATTAATACGAACACAAAGAAATCTTTGTCTATATATCCAGAAGTATATCAGTTGTCTGTTTGATATCCCTCTGGCCCTGGCCTCCAACCCACCAGGAAGTAGGCAAGAACAAGAAAACTCCATGGATATCTCAAACTTCCGGCTTATAATATGATATTTTGTAGTTTGACAAAACATTGACTACATCAAATTTTGAGCTGATCTTTGTTTTTTTTCCGTTCATGGCTGTTTATATTTTGGTGCATTATGTCGGCAGAGGCGAATCAAAGGTTTTTAAAACATAAGTTCACCACTAAAAAGGAAGACAAAAGAAAGTACTTAAGTGGGAATCAATCCATAATCGTTTAGTTAAATAACTCAGCATTCAATTAAGTGGACCATATAATCCTTTTTGAGCATAGGTGTCAGGCAACAATATTAGATCAACAACAACATAACCAATATAATGCCGACATGTGGGGTCTGGAGAAAGTAGAGTACGCAGAGCTTACCTCCTTTGCCCCTGCCTTTCGTCATTTGACGTGGAATTTTGAAATCGTCTATTCTTTTATTTATTAAATGGAGAAAATATTATAAATACTTAAAGAACAACAACAACATACCCGGTGAAATCCCACAATGTGGGGTCTGGGGAGGGTAGAGTGTACACGGGCCTTACCTCTACCTTGATAAGTAGAGCGACTGTCTCTGAGAGACCTTCGGCTCAAGACAAAGCACAAGTCAAAGCAAAGTAAGACACACAAAGTGCGTAAGTCATGACAGCGCATTCTGAAAGAGAAAGAAGCAAAACGAGGCAATAGCTAATGCAAGTAAATAAGACAAATAAAATACATATAGCAGCATAAATCAAACGACAAGGGACTATAAGGAAATATGATAGGCTAAGCGAGCCTACAATAATAATACTATAACTATCAGTTTGTAAGCGTAGGTAGGACTACGATGGACTACTTACTATTCTTCTACCCTAATACGTGTCCTCCATAACCCCCTATCTAAGGTCATGTCCTCAGTGAGTTGCACCTGCGCCATATCCCGTCTAATCACCTCTCCCCAATACTTCTTCGGCCTACATCTACCCCTCATGTTCTCGTCCATAGCCAACCTTTCACACCTCCGCACTGGGGCATTTATGTCTCTCATCTGCACGTGTCCGAATCATCTCAACCTAGCTTCTCGCATCTTATCCTCCACTCCCACTCTGTCCTTGATATCATCATTTATAATTTTATCCCTCCTTGTATGCCCACACATCCATCTTAGCATCCTCATCTCCGCAACTTTTATCTTTTGGGTGTGCGAAGTCTTGACCGGTCAACACTCCGCCCCATACAACATGGTCAGTCTAACCACCACCCTATAGAACTTGCCTTTAAATTTTGGTGGCACATTTTTATCGCACAATACTCTATATGCGAGCCTCAATTTCATCCACCCTGACCGAATACGATATGTGACATCGTCATCAATCTCTCAATTTCCTTGGATAATAGACCCGAGATACTTGAAGCTCTCTTTCTTTGGAATGACCTGGGTACCAAGCCTCATCTCCACGCCTGTCTCAAGGTCGCTCCCGTCACTAAACTTGCACTCCAAGTATTATGTCTTGGTCCTACTCAGCTTGAACCCTTTAGACTCTAGAGTCTGTCTCCAAACCTCCATCTTAGCATTCACTCCGATGCGAGTCTCATCAATCAGTACTATGTCATCTGTGAATAACATACACCATGGCACCTCCCATTGGATTTGTCGCTGTCAGTCCATCCATCACCAAGGCAAATAAGAATGGGCTAAGAGCTGATCCCTGGTGCAACTCCATCATCACTGGGAAATGCTCCGAGTCTCCTCCTAATGTATGTACCCTGGTCTTGGCTTCATCATACATATCATTGATTGACCTAGTGTATGTCACAAGTACACCTCTAACCTCCAAACATCTCCATAGAACCTCCATAGGAACTTTGTCGTATGTCTTCTCTAGGTCGATAAAAACCATATGTAAGTCTCTCTTCCTCTCCATATACTGCTCCACCAACCTCCTAATAAGATGGATGGCTTTTGTAGTCGACCGCCCCGGTATGAATCCAAATTGGTTCTCGAAGATAGACATTCATCTTTTCTCCCTCATCTCCATGACTTTTTCTCAAACTTTCATAGTGTGGCTTAGCAGCTTGATACCCTTATAGTTGTTCCAACTCTGGATATCAACTTTGTTCTTGTACAAAGGAATTATTGTACTCCACCTTCATTCTTCGGGCATCCTCGTCGTCTTAAAAATGACATTAAACAACTCTGTCATCCACTCCAAACATGTCCTGTCTGCGCTTTTCCAAAATTCAATTAGGATCTCATCAGGCCTGGTCGTTGGTCCCGTACGCATCCTGCGCACAACATCCTGAACCTCCTCAACCTTAATGTTTTCACAATACCCAAAATCTTGGTACCTACCAGAGTGCTCCAGATCACCTAGCACAATGTCTCTATATTCTTTTTCGTTCAAGAGTTTATGGAAGTAAGACTGTCGCCTCCGCCTAATATGTGCATCCTCCACCAGCACTTTGTCGTCCTCATCCTCGATGCACCTCACGTGATCCAAGTCCCGGGCCCTCATCTCCCTCACCTTGGCTAGTTTGTACAACTTTTTATCCCCGCATTTTCCCTCTAATTCCATATATAGACGTTCAAAAGCCGCCATTTTTGCCGCCGTAAATGCTAATGCGGCCGTTTTTGCCACCGTAACCATTTTTGTCGCCGTTAATGTGCATTCCTTGAGTTTACATTGTCATTAATAGAGTGAGATATTGATAATAGAGTGTAACTCTAAAATAGCATCGACTAATGATCATCGAGAATGGGATATCGATGATATGTTATAAGTCGGCATATGGTCTGCATTACATTCTTAGAGAATGTAGTATGTCTCACTTGCTACTAGTAATGGTTACTAGTGATGGATACATGGATACTTTTGGAAAATATTGGTATACCCTGCTGATAAACTATGTGTTATACATGTCTAAAGTATTATCAGTGTGTGGGATATAAATGTCCTTTGACTTGAGGTCAATTTTCACCTTGTTTACAAAGTAATGTACTTTGACCCTGTCCTAAGCTTAAACTCCTTATAGAATAAGACAAGGCTTGTGTTGGGTACATTATGATGTAAATTAAGGTGGTAATTGAGCCAAGAATAGGATTCATTCCTCGATTGGATATTCGAGAGAGCACTCAACTTCTCAGTGATATTAGGTCGACCAAGTCATTGGTCAATGCAAGAGACATATTTAGAATATGGTCTAGTTGTCGACTAATATAGATGAGATAAAGTGATCAAGTCATTTGGATAGACACATGGCAAATCCTAAACTTGATCGAGTGTGTCGCGAATGAAAGGAATTTATCATCTCACATAAATGTTATGTTTGTTGGATTCATGTAAATGTACTTCATATATTGAGTTCGTCGTACGATGCAGTCTAGGAGTTCTGTATGGACCTTAATTGGATTAGTGCCGATATATGAAGTCTATAGGGTCACACTATGTCAATTGTCTCTTCGATCTAAGAGTGTATTGAGAAAGTATTAAATATTCGATTTGGGATCGAGATATTTAAATTAATAATAACTTTGGGATAATTTCTATTAGATGGAAATTATTTAATTAAATCAAAATTAGATTTTGGATTTAATGTGCTGAATATATATATTAAATGAAAATGGAATTTTACGTAAGGCGCCGCGGTGCCTGCTAGGCTGCGCCGCGCGCCGACCCGATAGTGGGCCCAGTCAGACTGGCCCACTGCACCTCAATTTTTGGGCCAAGCTTAGAGCCCAACCCTAATCAAATTTTTGCCCTAATTTCAACTATAAATACAGCACTCCCCGTTGTTAATTAACACACCAATTCTATAAACTAATTCTAGACTTAGAGTATAGGACGAAACTCTCTCAAACCTCTGTTAAGATTTCCTAGCTTTCTTGACAGAGGAATACACCGTAGCATAGTGTTTGCAGTCGAAGGGACAATCGCGTGTAATCCCTAAGTAAAGACTCCAGATAATACAACCTGTAAGTGTTCATGTTTTATGTTACAGATTTTTTATTGTCATATAACCATACCAGAAGAAAATGTTGGGGTAAGTAAGAACAAAAAATTTAAACTTCCATTGTGCCTACTTATGTATTTTGAACCCAACAAAATCCTACAGTGATATCAGAGCCCAGACTGGTTCAATGGTTATATAACAATTGAATAACATAATAATATGGGTTAAACATAAAATTAAATTAAAACAAGGCTTCTTGAAATTCTACATATCTTGACCGAATGGTTAACCTTTTGATATCACCCTAAATTATCATCTACGCTAAATCGAGGAAGTCATTCCGTTCTAACTCGGACTAAGCCAAGTGCAGATAACCGGTTCATTGCGAACATGGTGCACGATGAAGAACGAGTATGAATGGATGATGGTCGATATGTGTGTTATTGATAATGGTGGTTGAGGATAAAGGATCCGTGATTTGATCCCAAAATTAGATTTAGGGTTCGAACGATTTTAAGAAAAAATCAACATAGAAATGTTTTGTCAGGACGTCGGCGTCGCGGCCCTGTTATAGGGCACCGCAGACCTTGCTAAGGTTTCAAGGTGGCGGCACAGCTCCATGGTGAAGCGCCGCGGCCCTAAATGAATTACACAAGCCGAAAGGTTTCTGCCTTGCCAGCGACGCGGCTCCATGGTGGAGCACCGTAGAGCTAATGCATTGCAGAAGCAGAATTTCGGTTTATGTCTCACTGGCGCCGCGAATTTAATGATTAGCGTCGTGGCCCCATCGGTCCAAAAAAAAATTTAGAATGTTTAACCCATGATTATTATTATACAGTATATTTTATAAGTATACTATTTATGTGCTAAATGATTGTCATTTAGATTTCTAGAATAGTGTCCGCAAATAAATGTCTGGGTAGGCGGCGCCCAGTATTTGTTAAACCGCTTAATATCATGCTTAGGCAGGCGGTGCCCAATAAGTGCTTAATAGACTTTGCATTAAGATGTTATATTTGATATAGCATGTTAGAGTTGATCTTGGTTAAAACCCTGAATTAAAATATTTCCTAAAAATTTAATACAAGTCTCATTTAAAATGAACGCGTCGTCCGTTATAATTGATTGTTGTGCAAAATCCTTTTCGGCGAGATGAGTATTTATTCCACAACATTTGCTCTAACTCTACGAGGACTCAGACTCTTTCATAGATGCATGTTAAATGTAGAAGTGGGTGATAAACCTTCATGAGTATTTACACCATAATGTTTGCTCTATAAGGCAAAACTCACTTAGATACATAATTGCAGTCGCATAACGGGGTTGACTTGCTAGGCTGTCTTGGCGCCACAGTGTCGGACAAGCCGAGGGACGCAGATCGATTGTTTAGAACATTCGGTCAAACAAGAGTTACAAATTATTTGTAATTGGTTTGGAAACCTACCGGGTTATGCTATTGAAGTTATCAGCCACAGCAAACGCGGAGATAGCATGAACTTGGATCTTGGCCCATTATGACCATATTTGATATGAGTCTATATTCTTCCATGGGGTCGAAGAGTATGTTAAAATAGTGGGAGCTAATTAAACTAAAGGTCATGTTAATTAGTTAACGAATGTGTTCAATAGAAATTATATTAGAGTTTGATTTCAAGTCTATCTATATCTTCAGTTTATACAAAATGTCGAATCTGTCACTGAAAATGTTGGTCGAGACAAACAAGCTGACTGGAGCAAATTACTCTGACTAGTTAAGAAATCTGCGATTGGTGTTAAGACAAGAAAAAATTGAGTATGTGTTAGACATAATGTTCCCCACAGTCCCTGTTGAAGATTTTGTTGAGTATGCGCTGTTTGACAAGGTGGTTTATCAAAAATATCTAGACGATGCTATCTCGGCATAATGTGTAATATTGTCCTCCATGACCTTGGAGTTACAGAGGCAACATGAAAATATAGGCCCCAATGAAATGCTAGAACACTTGAAGAGTCTCTATGACTCACAGTCTCAGACAATGGAGTATGAACTGTTGAGGGACCTTTTCAAGTGTAAGCTAAATGATGGGGTCAAGTGTCAGCACATGTTCTGAAGATGATTGGGCAGATAGAAAGGTTGGGTTTGATTGGAACGAAGCTGCCTATAAATGTCTCTGTCAACCTGATCCTGAATTCACTTTCTGGTTCATTTAAGAATTTCATTATTAACTTCAATATGAATGGGACCAAGGCAAGGACTCTACAGCTCCAGGTGGAGGAAAAGTACTAGGTGCTCCTGGCTCTACTAGACAAGGTATGTTTGTCATTGAAATAAACATGTCTATAAGTAACTCTCAATGTTGGGTATTAGATACCGTTTGTGGCTCACACATTTGTAATAATGTGTAGGGTCTGATTGACAACAGAAAGGTTGGACCTTGAGAGGTAAATTCGCGCGTTGGAAATGGAGCACGAGTGGATGCTGAACGCGTGGGAACTTATAGACTAGATTTACCTTCAGGCTTTTGTTTATAACTAAATAATTGTTATTTTATTCCCTCATTGACGAAGATTATTAATTATATCCTAATATTACACATTGAGGGGGTTTTCTCATTTATTGCCAATGGTAGTTATGTACTGTCTTTTAATGGTTTTGTTTGTGGAAATGCTCCGCTTGTGGATGGTTTGTATGTTCTAAACTGTAGTCGTGAAATTTTCAATGTGCAAAACAAACGAGCTAAGATATGTAATCCAAGAAACTCCACCTACTTATGGCATTGTAGACTTGGTCACATCAATGAATCAAGGATAACAAGATTAAGAAAGTTAGACTACCTGGAACCATTTGACTTAGAGTCCTATGGTAACTGTGAATCTTGCTTGAGAGGAAAGATAACCAACAAGCCACTTTCTGGGAAAGGGGTGCGAGCCAAAGAGGTACTTGAGTTGGTCCATACTGATGTATGTGGGCCATTTTCAACTCAAGCTAAGGGAGGCTTCCCTTACTTCATCACCTTTACAGACGATTTCACAAGGTTTGGGCATGTGTATCTTATGAAACACAAGTCTGAAGCCTTTGAGAAATTCAAGGAGTACAAGTTAGAAGTAGAGAAGCAACTTGAAAAATGTATCAAGACCCTTTGATCAGATCGAGGAGGTGAATACTTAAGTAAAGAATTTCTTGATTACTTGAAGCTTCATGGAGTCCAATCACAATGAACACCTCCTGGAACGCCAAAGATCAATGGTGTTGCTGAAATGAGAAATCGAACCCTATTAGATATGGTTAGATCCATGATGAGTTTCTCAGCTCTACCAAAATACCTTTGGGGATATGCATTGCAAAGCTCAATTTATATTCTGGACAGGGTTCCTTCAATGTCAGTAGAGAAAATTCCATATGAGATACGGAATGGCAAGAAGCCAACACTTAAACACATGCGACCATCGGAGTGCCCTGCATATGTAAAGAAGATGCTTACTGACAAGTTGGAATCTAAAAGTGAGAAATATTATTTTATGGGGTATCCAAATGAAACTAATGGATACTATTTCTATCTTCCTGGAGAACATAAGGTCATTGTTTCCAGAAATGCAACTTTCCTTGAAGAAGACTATGTCTACAAGGAACGGAGCTGCAATAAGATAGAACTTGAAGAAATTCAAGAACCACAAGATAATACAGAAGTTGAACCCTTGTCAAATGACCTAGACAAGGATTCAGTGGGAGTATTTGGTGAATATTGGGCATTTAGAGTACGCCCTTCAGCCAGTGGGAGTGTTGTGAGAAATAATGCAGAAATGTAAGGCTCTCATACACAACCAATGGAAGATGATACAATGGTTGTACATCATTCCATTCATGAAATACATGAAATGACACTCCTGAAAGCTCTCAAGGTGATGGATTGTCCAGCACAGAAAGACCTTCTCATAATCAGTATGCAACAAACACTGAAACACAGAATAATCAACTCCGTAGGACCACTAGGACTCATCGTCCGCCTGAAAGACTTAATCTCCTTGTTGAAACACACAATGAGATAGATATTTCTGATGACGATTAACCTACAACCTACAGCGAAGCTATGTTAGACATTGATTCGCAGAGATGGAAAGAAGCCATGAAATCTAAGATGGACTCGATGTACATCAATCAAGTTTGGAACTTGGTTGATTTGCCAACAGGGGTTAGACCCATATGATGCAAATGGGTCTTCAAGAAGAAGATTGATGCATATGGCAAGGTACAGACTTATAATGCAAGATTGGTGGCTAAATGTTATAATCAACGGCCTGGGTCGATTATGATGAAACCTTTTCACCTGTTGCGAAAATTAAGTTCATTCGGATTTTGCTTGCAATAGCTGCATGCTATGATTATGACATTTGGCAAATGGATGTTAAAACTATTTTCCTCAATGATAACCTAATTGAGGAGGTATATATGATATAACCTGAGGGTTTTACATCCAATACTAAGCCCAAAGCAGTATGCAAGCTACAGAAGTCCATTTATGGACTTAAGCAAGCCTCAAGGAGTTGGAATATTTGCTTTGACAAAGCAGTCAAATCGTTTGACTTTGTTAGAAGCAAAGAAGATCCATGCATTTATAGTAAGCACAAGGAAGAGAGTATTGTCTTTATTGTTATATATGTAGATGACATATTAATAATGGGAGATAATAAGACTCTCATGCAATCAGTCAATGAATGGTTATTCAGCACCTTCATGATGAAGGACTTGGGTGAAGCCTGCTACATTCTTGGAATTAGGATCTATAGAGATAGACCTAATAGATTGTTGGGCTGTCACAATCCATATACATAGACAAAGTGCTAAGATGATTCTCTATGGAAAACTCCAAGAAGGGAAGTCTTCATATGGGTCAAGGCATCAATTTATCAAAGAAAGATAGTATTTCTACTGTTACAGAACTTGAACACATGAAAAGAATCTCATATACTTCAGCTATAGAATCTATCATGTATGCCATGACCTGTACGAGGCCAGATGTGGCCTATGCACTTAGTGTGACTTGCAAATTCCAGCAGAATCCTGGGAAAGAACACTGAAAAGCAGTCAAGAGTATTCTTAAGTATCTTAGACGAACTAAAGAATATTTCTTGGTCTATGGTGGACAAAAGAAGCTAGTGTGTACTGGGTACACTGATGCTATCTTCCAGACAGATCTTGATGGCTTCAAATCTCAATCTGGATATGCCTTTATTTTCAATGGCGGAATAGTGAGTTGGAAAAGTTTCAAGCAAGCTACAACTGCTGATTCGACAACTGAAGCCGAGTACATTGCTGGATCGGAAGTTGGTAAAGAAGATGTCGCGATATCTGAGTTCCTGAAGGAACTAGGGGTTGTTCCAAGTGTCACTTTTCCAATAACGATTTATTGCAACACTGGTGCGATTGCGCAAGCTAAGAAACCAAGATCAACAAACAGAAACAAACATGTACCGAGGAAATACCACATACTCGGGGAGATAGTGGAAACTGAAGAAATAAGATTAGACTATGTTCTCACAGATGATAATCTAGCTGACCTGTTTACTAAACCATTAAGCTTAGTTAAGCATAATGGTCATTTTGAAAATATGAGTATTAGATACATCGGAGATTGGTTCTAGGCCAAGTGGGAGATTGAAAGTATGCATGTCCTAGAGACAATCATTATTAGAGACAAATGTACTTAAACACATTCGTATTATTAATAAGATTAATATTTATGGCATTTGCGATTATTGAATTATTATTTAATTATTTGTAATTGTTCATTAATGTGCATCCATTGAGCTTACATTGTCATTAATAGAGTGAGATATTGATGATAGAGCGTAACTCTAAACTAGCATCAACCAATGATCATCGAGAATGGGATATCGATGATATGTTATAAGTCGACATGTGATCTGCATCACATTCTTAGAGAATGTAGTATGTCTCACCTGCTACTAGTAATGGTTACTAGTGATGGACATATGGATACTTTTGGAAAGTATTGGTATACCCTGCTGATAAACTATGTGTTATACATGTCTAAAGTATTATCAGTGTGTGGAATATAAAGGTCCTTTGACTTGAGGTCAATTTTCACCTTGTTTACAGAGTAATGTACTTTGACCATGTCCTAAGCTTAAACTCCTTATAGGATAAGACACGACTTGTGTTGGGTACATTATGATGTAAATTAAGATGGTAATTGAGCCAGGAATAAGATTCATTCCTCGATTGGATATTCGAGAGAGCACTCAACTTCTCAATGATATTATGTCGACCAAGTCATTGGCCAATGCAAGAGACATATTTAGAATATGGTCTAGTTGTCGACTAATATAGATGAGATAAAGTGGTCAAGTCATTTGGATAGACACATGGCAAATCCTAAGCTTGATCGAGTGTGTCGCGAATGAAATGAATTTATCATCTCACATAAAGGTTATGTTTGCTGGATTCATGTAAACGTACTTCATATATTGAGTTCGTTGTACGGCGCAGTCTAGGAGTTCCGTATGGACCTTAATTGAATTAGTGTTGATATATGAAGGCCTATAGGGTCACACTATGTCGATTGTTTCTTCTATCTAAGGGTGTATTGAGAAAGTATTAAATATTCGATCTAAGGGTGTATTGAGAAAGTATTAAATATTCGATTTGGGATCGAGATATTTAAATTGATAATAACTATGGGATAATTTCTATTAGATGGAAATTATTTAATTAAATCAAAATTAGATTTTGGATTTAATGTGCTGAATATATATATTAAATGAAAACGGGAAACATAATTTTACGTAAGGCGTCGCCGTCCCGGCAGTGGGCCCAGTCAGACTGGCCCCGGGCCCACTGCACCTCGGTTTTTGGGCCAGGCTTAGAGTCCAACCCTAATCAGATTTTTGCCCTAATTTCAATTATAAATACAGCACTCCACATTGTTAATTAACACACCAATTCTATAAATTAATTCTAGACTTAGAGTGTAGGACGAAACTCTCTCAAACCTCTGCTAAGATTTCCTGACTTTCTTGACAAAGGAATACACCATAGCATAGTGCTTGCAGTGGAATGGACAGTCGCGTGTAATCCCTAAGTAAAAATTTCAGATAATACAACCTGTAAGTGTTCATGTTTTATGTTACAGGTTTTTTATTGTCATATAACCATATCAGAAGAAAATGTTGGGGTAAGTAAGAACAAAAATTTTAATATTCCATTGTGTCTACTTATGTATTTTGAACCCAGCAAAACCCTACAGAAACACCTATAAAGCAAATAGTATTTTGGAGTATAGTGTATGAGTTGAAATTTTTTGTAAGGACTCTGCCCAAAACATCTAACTAGGAGTAGCTTTTTAAGGAGCCACGTGAGCTGGAATTGCAATTTAATTTGGAAAAGATGTGATATATCCAGCTCCTTAGTGTCTCTTAATTAGTACTTTTTTGTTTCTCTAAATGCTAGTCTTAATCCAGATTAATGTTCAAAAAATTGGAAAATTTATGCCATAAATCTGCAATAGTCTAATGATTATTATCATGTTTTGGTTTTGGAGGATTAGAAAAAGGCTTATATGATAGGCTAACAAGAATAAAAGTGAGACTATCGTTGTTACTCCATCTGACTGGATATAATTATGCCAAATGGTGGTCAAACGTCATGGAAATAAAGAAATTATTTCGTACCAATGTGGGGAATAATAGATGAATGAATACAAATTTTACATGAAATTTGTACGTCACACTTTTTTCCTTTTGAGCATTCTTTTTTTTTTTTTTTTATAATCCAGGTTTTCAGGCTTGCGCCTGACTACTTCACTGGTATTACCCAGACGTCCTGAAGATAATAGCACCGGTCCTTCAACACTATTACCAGGTAAATCGCGGGATGTGCTCCGATGGCTAGTTTTCTGGGAGCGTACAACTGATCAATGAGACAAGATCAAATTCCCCAACATGCAGAGTTTCTTCATGCTTGCGGGTAATCGAACCCACGCTGTCTCATGCCAGAGCGCCTTAGAGCGCCCAGGCTTTGCCACTGGACTATGCCCCGGATTACTCCTTTTGAGCATTCTTTCATTTGTTACCATCAGAGGCTGATTTAGGAAAGTGAAGAATGTAATTAAACATACACGACATTGTCCTCAATTTGAAACACATAAATTGGGAGAAAGTTATTCACACTCGATCATTACATTAATTAATTGTAGTTGAGTAATAAATTGAGGTATGATAATGCATATTGATTATATTAGTTATGGTTAATTAATAAAAGTATATATAATAAAAGATACTCCTACATGTTAATCCATTCATTAATGTGGATTATCTCGTTACCGACTCTACTTCAATTTATTTATTTTGTATCTGTTGAAATCTGAAGCTAAGCTTGATATTTGATTTTTTTTTGTCATTTCACTGTTTGCCACACCTTAAGATGTTGTCTCTACATTTTCTGCGCGTCAATGCCTTGTTCTTTGTGGTTTTAGTATGCCTAAGTGTGACTAATAGTAGCATTTAAGCATCATATGCGATTAGAATATTGCAGTTAATTACCTAACTCGGGATCTTAGGCTAAGTGATAGAGATATAGCCAACCGCAGAGGCTATGGTTAAAAAAACCGCCTTAGGTATATTATTCTTTTAAAGTAAAAGACATAGTTTACAGTTTACCCCCTCAACTATATCTCAAAAGTTATTTTCACTCTTCAACTATTCAGGTAATCTATTCCCTCCTTATTTTTATATTTTGTGAAATTAATATCACCCTAGCAACTGATGTGGCATCAAAATAAATAAAAATATAAGATGGGGCGAGTGGGAGTTAAAATATAAGGCCAAAAATGATTAAATTTAAAAAAAAAAAAGGAAAAAGACACCACCGACTTCATCACCAACCGCCCCAAACCACCACGTTCACCAGCACCTCCTCAGTCAACTCCGGATGGGGCTAATTACACCACTAGACCGTTTCAGAGCCCATACCCTGTCGGAATACCTCCGTATCCGTCTCCAGTAGGAACGCCGAGAAGGAAATTCAAGTGACCATTTCCATCGCCGTCGCCGGCCATATCAAATTAGCTTATCGTCCATATAACAACCTCTCGAAGTCTCTAATTACAGACTAAGCTAAGTAGTAAAAGTTATCCTCATATACAATACAAAGGCACTATAAATTAGTCTTTTTACTCAACAATGAAGATCACTCAGCCCAGAAAGAAGAATGCAAAAAGATGGATTTCTTGGTAGGGCGGTTGCCCTCTCTGTTTGGCCAATGATTTCTCCAACCAACAACCCTTCATTAGTATACTTGTGAAATTTCCCACAAAAAAATAATAATAAATCTGTTGCAGGGCAAAACCCGATTCGTTTTGCGGCCATGGCGTTGTCCTATTCTCTTTTTGCTCCATTTTAAAAATCTGAGCCTCAACTTTAAATAGGTCACTCTGTATTCTCCAGGATCCGAACCCGGATTCGAATTTGATGAAAACCCAGTTCATATTTAGCTCAAACGACTTGAGGCAAAAATTTGGTTGTTTATTGGTTCTGAAAAGGGGAAGGGTTTCAGCAAATAAATGTAAGAGGGATGGAGAAATTCTGAGTTAGAGAAGCATAGAGATAATAAAAATTTCACCGGAAAATGAATTTTCCGGCCAAAGTTCGTCGGCTTGTAATCAAACTTTACTCTTACCTTTTATTTTGTGATCCTTTACTTTTTATTTTGAACCCAAATACTTAAAGTTATCATTGAATTTGAAAGATTATCATGTGGACTTGGTGATGATGGTGGCAATGGTGGTAGTTTAATGGTGGGTTTGGTGGTGTAGGGTGAAGAAAAGGTAATTGGAGTGACGTGGCATCACCCCACCCCACTCCATGCCACCCCAAAATTTGACATAGTAGCTGATGTTGCAGTGATGTGGCGCGAGTTTAAAACACATCTTCTAATTATGTGACTGGTCATATGTACGTTAGAGTGGTATTAATTTCATAAAAAATAAAGATAAGAGAAAATAGATTATCCGAATAGTTGCAAGGTAAATTCGACTTTTTGAATATAGTTCAAGATGCAAATTAGGTCTTTTGCCTTCCTCTAATAAGGTCTAAATACTAAGTACTCTCTCCATAAATGATTTTTCATTATTTGTAAATTAATGTTAGTTTGAGAATTTGTTCATTATTTCAAAGTAACGTCAACTTGAATTAGAAAAATTGAAGTTGAAAAAACTTGTTCTATGAGGATTTCAACAAAATAGCAGTCCTACTATTAGTTTTTACTCACAAACAAATTTATTTTTCCTGAGTTCTAATCCCATACATAATTGATATGACTCTGAAAAAATAAAATTATCTCACCAAATGGACGTACATTAGGTAATAGGGGTGAGCACGGGTACAGTGTATTCAGATACCCGATCGAAACTGACACTAACGGATAGGTTTCGGGTAGATATATTATAATAACAGGTAGGGTCCGGGTAGTAAAATTAGGAACTGATCAATGTCGTATCTGGATCCGATTATAGCAAATAGAGACAGGGTATCCGGACCCGGAACCGTTATCCGGAATCTATAAAATAATAAATATTTTTACTTTTTTTAGAAACATTTGGACCATTTTTAACTTTCTCCGAAATTGTTTTCTGCACGCCTGCACATTGATTTTTTCCACTCCAAGACGCAAATATTTCAGTTTTTTCACCTATTTATTCTAGAATGTTCTTTGTGCCCTAAGAGAAAACACCCAAAACTCTCTCAATAACAATGACATTTTAGCTACACCACCGAGCTTCATCGTCGTCGTCATTGAAGCTTTCTCTCAGGTACTTTCATCGTTGTCGTCGTTGAAGCTTCACATTTGTCTTTTTCTCTCCCTTGGTTGTGTTCACGTCGTTCATAAAATGCATTTGGGTTCATATCTAACTCTTCAATTTCTTTTTAATATCATATGCTTCTGTTCTATTTCAGGCGATACTCATCTTCAATCTGTATTAGTTTTTGATTTGAAATGTAAATCTATTTTTAAAATTTTTGTATATTTTTGTAGCTGTGAATATGAAATTTAGGGATTTACTAGTATAATAAAGCTTTTCTTTTGTATCGAAGAGCTTATGAACACGAAAATAAGTTTAATTCAGATATTTCCAAATTTATTTTGAAATCAACGCGTTCAATTAATTGAGTGTCAAATTTGACTTGCAATTTTAGGTTTTGGTTACAGAATTAGCTTTTCTACAATGAATAAATTTTCTAAAACTTCTTATAAAGGTACTAAAAACTTCGATTGCAGGCTAAAAAACTACTAGATGAAATTATTTTAGAACTCTTTTTGATTCTCATAACGGTTGCTTAATTTGTGTTTTTTTATTTACATGGTACCCGAGAACCTACCTGAAATCGTAGGGTCCGGGTAGGTTCTGGGTAATGATTGCTACGGGTAGGTTTTGGGTAGTAAATTTAGGAATCGATCTTTTACCGGGTAGGATCCGGGTAGTTAAAAAACGTTAGGGTACCCGGACCCACTCACCCCTATTATGTAATAGATAATTAGTGTCGGGCCAGACAACAGAAGTATATTAGATTAATTTAGACCTATAGTTTGGCATAAGGCTGTCCAGTGGGTCGGGTAAGCCTGATCCCGGCTCGGCCCGCTACCCGCCTAGGCCCGACCCCCTTAAAAGATGGGATGAAAAATATCGATATCGGGGTTCGAATTCGAGAGGGACTAGGGCTCGTCCCGCCCGTCCTGATCCCGACCCATCCCCCCCCCCCCCCCGTTTCGACCTGCCCCATCCCGCCCATCACCACCCACCCCACCCCTTGCAAAAACTAGCTTCGATTTTAGTCGTTGGCAATGGCTAGTAATAACCATTTTAGCTCCCACACCCCATAAACCCCCTCTACCTCCTTAATATTTATTTTTAACCCATAAGTTAGTGTATTTACACTTTAACTTTATTTCTCAACTATAAATACCTCATTTTCCTCTTCATTTTTCTCACAAATCTTCCTACCATCACTCTAATCTCTCTCTCTCTCTCTATCTCTCTCTCTCTCTCTCTCTCTACAAGTCTAAATTGCACACTAAATATTGTATTTTATTTGATAATTTCTATCAAAGTTCAAAAATTGGGAGTGAAGTTGGCAACTAGCTTGAGGATCATCGAGCAAAGTTTCAATTTTCAACCTCGATTACACGTCGACGTACGGTACATTCGTTCCTTCTTTAAATTATTATTGTTACTTAATTTTAATTATCATACATAATTTCATTAACTGTAATTATTTATTTGCATAATTATAATAGAATGGAGTGGACATTTTTCCGGTAGAGGTACTAGGGGTAACATGGGTAAGGGTGCATCTTCCAATAATCCTAATTACGATAATTTCACTCATGCAGATGAAACTGGTTTTTTTAATATTAATATTAATATATCATTAGATCATGAGGTATATTATGCATCTGAACCAGACTTTAATTTAGAAAATAATTTATATAATACATTCACTAGTGCACCTCCACCTCAGGCTCAGACTGAGTCTTAGGTTGAAACTGAAACTGGAATGTCTCCTATTCTCCCTAGTATGAGTCGAGGACAAAAACAACGAAAATTAAAATCACATGCATGAGATATTTTTGGTAGGGACATTCCTAATCAACTAACTATTTGTAAAAGTTGTCGCGAAATTTATAAATTTAAAACTGGAAAATGTCAAGGTGAGACGGGATGTTTAATAGACATGTAGGAAACTCTCACAAAGCAAGGTATAATCAATACTTGACTAAAAAATCGGGTGTGCAGATACCTTCTGAGTCGGGACAAGGTTCACATAGTGTCCCCGATCAAGTACATAGTCGATTTAACCCGATGACGCGGGGAGTTATAGACCCGAAACATGATAAACACAAAGATAGGTAAAATTTAGCAAAATTAGTTGATGGGGAGGGTTTGTCTTTTTCATTTCCTTCCTCTCATGGTTTTAATCATTACATTCGAGAAACATATAATCATGTTTTTAACGATTTTCTTAGATCAACTGTTAGAAGAGATGTTTTTAAATTTGCGCATGAATATCAACAATATTTACGTTATGCATTATATCATTTTAACGACAAAGTGGCTATGACATAGGCTGTAGTACTAATGGTAATAATTATTTAATTGTTACATTTTATTGGATATATCATAATTGGTCTATGCAAAAACGTATATTAGCATATAGATATATTGATGATAGACACACTGGAGCTTTTATTTCAACAAATATTTGAAATTAGTGAATATTATGGAATTATTGATAAAATTATGACTATTACATTAGATAATGTTTCTTCTAATGATTCTGTTGTAAATATTTTAAAAAACTCGATTGACTCCATCTTTTCCGATATTTTTTATGTTAGATGTGCATGTCATATTTATAACTTAGTTGTAAATGATAGCCTAAAACTTTTTAAAGACATCCTTGATAAAGTACATTTTGCTATCAACTTTATTTTTAAAGGTAATAAAATACAAAGACGCAAAGAGTATAAAAAATATGTCATGATTGCGGATTACTTTATAGGAAAATTACAGAAGAAGTTGCAACTAGGTGAAATTCTTTGTATGAATAATTTGGTGTTGCTCACGAGTATAGAAGACCTATAACTTTATTATTTAACGCTCATAATCAAAATCCAAGGGATATGCTTGTAGATGATGATTGGGAAAATATTTTGGAACTTAATGTATTCTTAGAGAAATGTTTTCTAGCTACTAAGAAATTTTCTGGTATTTATTATCCTACTATTTCATCTATATTATTTTATATAGCTCTAATATTTTTGTTACTTAATGAATATATGCAAAAACCAACTTACGCTCCATCTATTAAAAATGTTTTTAAAATTAAAAAAAAAACTTTTTTCTTATTTTCACTGTTTATTTTATTGGTGATGTATTAAATTCTACTATTAAAGTAGACGGTTGTAAAACACTTGTTGAAAAGATTTATGAAAGCTTAGAAATACTTTTAATTCCAAGTACAACTTACGAACCAACTAAATAAGAAGTTATGTCTAGCATACACACTGAATGCAGAAATATATATATATGTATTACCAAGAGCAAAGTGCAAATAATCAAAGACTTATGTACCATTTTCTTCTACTTCACTACAACCTTATAAAAACATGCGGTTTCTGCTTCAAGTATTCAAAGCCTTAGAAATAGAATGTATAGTGGTTCAAGTTCTTCACAAATTAGCGAGTTTGATGTTTATGTTTTGCAGGGTGTTGTACCGTACGAATCAATTGTCAATGAATATGGACATGGAGACTTGCTAAAATATCGGAGGAAGAATGAGAAGACATTTCTGACACTATCAAAGATGTCCCGAGATGTGTTGAATATTCAAGCGTAATCAACAGTTTCTGAAAGCATTTTTTATGCTGGAAGGTTTCAAATAGGAGAGCACATACACTCATTGGCAGGAGATAGCTTGGATATTACAGTTTTATTTAGAATTGGATTAGAGCAGAGCGTAGAAGGTGAGGTCAAACGGATATCAACGAAGAAGATGACTACAACTACAACGAAATCTTATCCGACGGAGCAGGAAGCGACGTCGAACAATTTGACCAACAACTTACAATTCCAACAGAAGATCCTCAAGAGATTGTGAGGAAATTAGAAAAAATATGATTGAATATGTTATTTTTTTAATGGCAATTTTACTATGTGATTTGAAACTTTTGAACTACGAAACAAAGTTGTAATTTTGAAATTGTATTACAACTATTAAATAATATAAGGGGAAAAAAACACAGCCTTGAGATGTTTTTATTTCACTATCTTGTTAAATTATTTAAGTGTTCAAATATAAAAAAAAATCCCCCAAATTCCCCTTCCCGACCCGTCCCGTCCCCCCAAATTCCGTCCCCTCTGATAGCGGGATGTGGGACGGGACGGGATCACTTCTCGTCCCCCCGTCCCGCCCGTCCCGATCCCGACCCACCCCTCGTCCCCCCAAATCCCATCCTCCCAAATTCTGTCTCATCCCGTCTCATCCATCCCACTTGCCACCCCTAAAAGTATATAGAGAAGCATTGTACTTTTGTCCCTTATACGTGTTCAAATTTTAAAACTGACCCATCTCCTTATTCTGCTGAAAGGCTACCTTTTCTTAATCTAAATTCTAAACTAAATTACCCTGATACATTTCCTTTAACGACATTCCTTGACTTAAAAGTTCTTAATTAGATATTATTTTATCTTTTTTATCTGAGTTATTTAATACCTTTCCAAAGAAATTATTGTACATTATGTACCTTTAATCATTAAAAAAATAACATGTCAAAGTAGTGACGGATGAAAACGCAGTAAGTAGACGTGAAGCGTCGGGTGTCAGGACATCCACCCAGTTAGCATCAGAATAAGCAGTGAGACCAGTGAGCGATGACCTGTATAGATTTAATCCGAAGTGAAGTGTACCTTGGACGTATCGTAAAATACGTTTGAGGGCATGCATGTGTGCTTCTGTCTGATTGTGCATGTGTAGGTAGATTTGTTGCACGACATAGGATATGTCAGGTCTCGTGAATGTGAGGTATAACAGGGCCCCATCCAGGCTACGATAGTGAGTCTGCACTGAATATGGGGGGCCGGAATCAGCGCTGAGCTTGGAATTGGTGTCTATTGGTGTGTGGGATGGTTTGCAAGATGTCATGCTTGCACGGTCAATGATCTCTTCGGCGTACTTCTTCTAACACAGAAATAGGCCGCCAGAATGTCAAGTGACAGAGATGCCAAAGAAATAACTCAGGGGCCCTAGATCCTTCATAGCAAACTTAGAGGAAATGAGAGACATAATAGACCGACAGATAGCATCAGATGATGCGGTGAAGATGATGTCATCAATATATAATAATATGTAAGCCATGTATGTACCCTTGTTGTAGATGAATAGGGAATGATCGGATCTGCTGTGTGAAAAAATGATAGAGGAAACATAATCAGCGAACCGTCGGTACCATGCTCGAGGAGCCTGTTTCAGTCCATATAACGATTTCCGCAACAGACACACATAATTCAGAGGAATATGATCCCTGAAACCCATAGGCTGATGTATGTATATCATTTCATGAAGATCCTCATGTACGAAGGCATTCTTGACATCAAGTTGATGAATGGGCCAACACTTGGATAAAGCAATGTTGAGGATGCCCTGGATGGTTGCGGGCTTTATGACCGGGCGGAACGTTTCATCACAATCCACTTCCACATGTTGAGACTTGCCATCACCCACAAGATGAGCCTTGCACCTCTCAAAAGAACCATCAGATTTCTTTTTATGTCTAAAAATCCACATAAAACGAATAATGTTAGCATCAGATGGACGGGGTACTATGTCTCACGTATTATTATTAATAAGAGCATTATATTCGTCAATCATTGTGGCTTTTCAATTACGGTCGGACAAGGCATCCTTCGGATTTCGAGGGACAGCGGAAGGGACAACTGAAAAATAGGTTAAACAACCATTTAGGTTTATGAACTCCGTGCATGACATGGATTTCCATGGTCCGAGAGCTTGTCTCAGGATACGGGATGGGAATGGGGTGTGCCGCAGGACTGTCGGGAAGAGGAGGAGGGCAGGGGTGGAGGGACCGGCTGGCCGATGCTCGATTTGCCGAGAGGTGGCTGCGGAATCACCCTTAGGTGGGTTGTTCCGGGTATCCTCAAGAATAAGCTTCGAATGGGCCTCATAAAACGGAGGTAACAGTGTGCATTGCTGAAGGATGGTGGCAACGCCGTCATAGGATTCGTTCAAGCCTGCAATAAGTTGCATGACCAATTGCTGATTAGTGACTGGTGCACCGACGTTGGAGAGTTGGTCGACAAGAATCTTGAGTTCTTGATAATATGCAGACACGTTTGAGGAAATCGTCCTGATGAACGTCCTTGAACTGGTTTTCTGTTACGACCCGACCCGACGGGCCGCGACTAACCGCCCTAATGACGCCATTATCCTGATATGTCACACTTAATCCAACTAACATCTAATGAGTCTGAAATCCGGCAGCATAACGCTGCAATAACAACATATGCCAGGGTATGCAAGCCGACAAGGCTACCTTTACTCCCGAATGTACCTGCCTCCTGAGGAGTCACAACTAGCCAACATAATACAACAGGCAAGCCGACAAGGCTGCCACTAGATAATATCATATATACACGGGACACCCAACACAGAGTACAATAGCATGACTGACCAAAACAGAGTTATAACCCTTACATAAGTACAACCCACAACTTTCTACAGACATCTATAAGAAGGAAAATGACATATGACGGGACAGGGCCCCGTCGTGCCCCTAAATACAAACATAAGTCTAAAAGAGGTTCGGTATCAAAATGACAAAGCTCTAGATCAAAGGAGCTTCCCAACCTACTGAGTAGGAACCTAGGCCTGAGGTTCACCAAACTGAAAACATGTACCTGCGGGCATGAAACGCAGCCCCCCGAGGAAAGGGGGTCAGTACGAAATAATGTACTGAGTATGTAAAACATGAAGCTGTAATAGAGATCATAAGTAGCCAAAAGAAAACAGGAGATCAGTATAAAAATCAGGATCCAAATCCAACTGTGCCATAAACTATAAAAGTCAGCTGTGCCTTATAAAAATGAGAGTCAAGTCAAGAAAACATGAATGCCTGTCCATATACATATATATACATGTAACGTAATCCGGCCCACTAATGCGGGACTCGGTGGAATCATATCATAACCCGGCCCATGCTGGGACTCGGTAAAGTTATATCATAACCCGGCCCATGTTGGGACTCGATAAGGTCATATCTCATATATGAATCCATCCTATGTAACCCGGCCCTCTAGTGAGGGACTCGGTGAAAAATGCAAGGCTGTGCACGAACATAACCCGGCCCGGGACTCGGTGAGGTGAAGTAGTAACACTTAGCACGAGTAGATATCATGAGTAACCATATGCAAGTAAAAATTGTCATTTGACTCTCAATAAAATCATTATAATAATGTCATAATAAACTCTTTGCTGAAAAATCATAGGCACTTCTCATAACAATCCTCTTTAGGAATTAAACTGTATAAGAATCAAGTACGTCCACCGTACTTTCATTAAATCATGCCAAAAGAAAGAAGTAAGGGTTTCACATACCTTTTAGACGAACTAATCCACCCAATATTAGAATATGCCTCGTTAGAGAACTTCAACCTATAATAATGATAATACGTTCGTTAATTCTATGGTTACTAGCATACTTTATATCGAATAACGACTTCTTATTCTATAAAAATTCGGGCAGCACTTCCCCCGTTTATACATGTTTCCACAACTTCCAAACGATGCTAATAACATCAATAACCAAGTACCAATTAAGGGCACAACCAAAACAACAACAAAGGGGATTTACACACCCACTTCTCATGTAAATTTAACCTCTTAATTCACATTAAAACAGCCCACAAAAACAGTCCATGTTCCACCAACAACGAGGGTAGAATGTGAAGCCTTTCTACACCCTTATTCCTTTAGGACTTACATTAGCAATTACCACACTTAAACATGCATAATAGTAACTAAATTTTCATCATTATAACACCACAAAACAGTTCCTAAAATAGTCCATATACATCACAACATGTCCAACAATTTCATGCAAGTTCTTGGCCACAACATGTCATAATTCCATAACTCTTATCTTAATTCCTAAAATCCAATTTTGTATTTCAATACTTCCATAACTAATTCCAACTAAATATCAATGTTTCCTTTCAATTTCATCATGCAATTAGTGACAATAATAACCAATGAATCCAATAACACCAAAATCTGTCCCAAATCGGCAACTAGCCCAAAATGATCACATGCAACGCTTAAATCCCAATTTTTCCTTAACACAAAGTCATTACCTTAATTCTAACAACATGCATTCCAATTATATCATAGAAAGAATAATTTTATACCTCAAATTCGTCCAAAACAATCCACAATTTTCTGCCCACTGCTTGTTCGAAAATCCCCATTGTTTTCGTATTTCTATCCCTTTCTATTTCACTTCTTCAACTCCAATTGACATGCAAGTGTTCTACAATGTTAAGCCATCATCCCTACACGTTTTTCTTCCAAAATTTCATCCCAAAAATCTCAAATTTCTGGGCAGATTTTCGGCCAGCAGTGGCTGTTTTGCCAATGTTTTTGGTGTTGTTTTGGCTTTCAATTTTTGGTGAAAATGTAATCTAAGAAGAGATAAAAACCTTAAATTTGGTTATGGGTGGAGGGTGATTTTCGGCTGAGTTTAGAGGAGAGAATGAGAGGAGAGTTTTTTTTTGTTTATGTTTAGAAAGAAGATGAAGAGGTAAGTGTAGGTTTATAAAAAAAAATCTGATTTTTCCTTTTAACACTTTGGCCCCCAAATTCTTCAATTAATAAATCTCAAACCCACTTCTTTTAATTCCCGAGAATTTCATAAGCCTCGTATCCTCAATGTCATAATTTTATAATACAATACTATTCCATAACGGGAATATACAATTATTGCTATAAGTATCCAACGTCACCCTTATTGTGACCAACATTTTTCCGGAATCACATCCTCTTGTATACTAATTTCCGAATTAGCACATATAAATATACTCTATATCCAGGATTCGAATCTTACCTCCTTAATTACGTCCTCTAATTATTGTCTTAAAATTATGAGGTGTAACATTCTTCCCCCCTTAGAAACATTCGTCCTCGAATGTTCATACTATTGGGCACATCTTATACAAATTGATTCAAGGGTTCACAAGCACACAAAAATTTGCATATTAGGTCATCTTAGACTCTATGATACACGTTTCTGCCAACAAATATCCAACTTACAAACAACTCAACTCTTGCCATTATCTAACAAAAGGACTCAAATAAACAAGGAAACAACCTACGTCCTAGCTTATTCGCAATTTTCTAAAAGTGAAGTATACTAAAACTAAGGCTAAGTAGAGTCATTATTCCCGCAGTACCACATTATGTACATATATACAAGAACTTTAAGCATAATCTATACCTTAGTCTTAAACTTGAGAACAGATAGCATCTTCACAACCAATGACTAATCCCCATTTTATATATTCAGATTCCTGGTCCTATTTTAACCAGTAGTTAAGTACTTAAATGAATGTTTTAACTCAAAATCAGCAGTTTCAACTAAGCACATAAGGATCAGGGAAGGCATAACTTCAAAATGGTGTAATAGCAGAGACTAAAATATATATATATATATATTTTTCCGAGTTCCCAAAAGCCTAATATCCTCTACCTGGATCAAGATGCAAGCGTTCTATATAATAGAATCCAAATATACAAAATAGAGGTGTTGTTTGATCATGCATGGTACTAAGAAAAACACACAAGCTACCCTAACGATGATATACATATGAACATGCCCAAGACACCAACATGACATATACCCTAGTTACCTAGTCTGAACCATAAACAAGGGATCACAAGACAGGTGTAAATAAGTGACATATGCATACAGACTACCTTAGACCGTCCCAACCACACATATATATTTTCGTGAATAGACATAGTTTCTATCAAAAATCTTGCCTTGCAAAATTAGATCATAGATCCGATTTTTTTTAATGTCAGAGGTATTTTTGGTTACTTTTTGTAACTTAAAGTATAGACCTGCAATTTGAGGAACAAAAATTAAAGATCACCCCAAAATGGGACATCTGTGCGAATTGTCCAAAAATAAATCACAAAGGGTCATTGCACTTATGCCTTTATTCTGTGCTGGTCTTTAATTTTTGTCGCTAATATAAAATATTTTTTTGCGAAAGCATAAGTTTATTTTTTTGTATCATAATATCTCACAGGTTATGTCTCGCGCACTTGAAAAATGTATGTCTGCTATGCGTAATTTCATTGAAGGACAAAAATTAAAGACCAGTCTATTTGAAGGCAAATCCGTGCCATTAATATTTCAATCACAAACAACCACTTTTCAATTTCTTCAATTGAAAGTAACTACGAAATTTTAATTTCTATAAGTGAAAGTGCATGACGATAAAAGTTAAACTCCAAAACATTGTTATAAAATTTCACTTGTAAAACAGTAAAAGTTAAAACTGTCAGCATAATAACTACTTTTACAGGGTTGAGAAGTGGTTACTTATGAAATTCAATATCATCCTCAGTTCCTCACCTATTGTAACTTGTAAGTAGGTCGAGTACTTCCTATTTCCCACGCTTTAGTAAATCAATCTACTTTTAGGCATCTCCATAACACTCCATTTTGACATTTGATTGTTACTTATTAGTCTATTAACCATATTGAGATTTGAATGCCGCAAGGGAATTGGGTGAGAATGGTCCTGCCATATAAATTCGGCCAAACACCACAAGTTTAGTGGTAGACGGTAAAGACCACCATTTATACTAGCAAAGGTGTTGGGTTTAAATGATAGATTGAATGGGAAATGGAGGGAACTCCCTCTTGCTCTATAAAATAATCATTTGTCCCACATCGGTAGTGGAAAGAAAAGTGGGAGTTGTCCCACATCGGTAGTGGAAAGAAAAGTGGGAATTCTCTCTTGCTTTATAAAATAAGCATTTGTCCCACATCGGTAGTGGAAAGAAAAGTTCTTCTACTTATAAGTAGAATTACTCCTTCTTGTCAATAAAAGGGTTGAGGGGGCAAGGACCCTTCGCGCCATCGTCGTCACTCGCTCGGCTCGGGTTCGGGTTCGGTCAAATGATCTGATTTAATTAATTATTATTTAATTAAATTAATTAACTTATCCAATCCTACCCGTTAGTGACCCGCGACCCGGTTTCTTTCCCACATTTAAATTTCCCACCAGTTTTAGTGACTGTTCAGAAGGGTTGCAAACCTTCAGAAACAGTACTTCCATGGCTATAAATTCATTTGATTCCTCAGAATTTTGATTACTAATTTTCTGAACTACAAAATCTTCTTCTTCTTCTGCACGAATAAATTCTGTGTGATATACTACTGTTGAGTGGTTCGCCGCTACCAGAGTTTTGGAGTACTACTATTCTGGTAAGATAATCGTTCTATCCTGGGAGGGGATATTCCATCAACCTCGAGTACTGTGAGGGGAATAATTTCCTTAAGGACACACTTTGAACTAAGTGGGCTCGATTATATTCTGGAAAAATAATTTTTCAACACTGATTCTGTTTATTTTCAGTTATTATTGTTTACTATTTTTTGCAATACAGATTAACAAAAAATTTAAGGAAATTATATTTTTAGATTAATTTGTATTTTATTTTGGAGACTAAAACCTGTGTGGTTTTCTACTACGTGTGAAATTTCATATTCTGACTTGAAGATATAAAAACTTCGTTGGAATATTAAAGTTCATACTTGTACAACGATTTGAAGAACATAAAAAAGAAACTTCATCGTTGTTGTATTCTGGTTTGGAGATTAAAACTTGTGCAGTTTTCTACTCCATATGAATATTAGTATTCTGACTCGAAGATATAAAAACTTCGTTGGAATACTAAAGTTTCATAATTATACTGCAATTTGAAGAAATAAAATCTTCATCGTTTAAGTCTGTGATTGAATTGCTATTCTGGTTTTATTAACTAAAACTGTTTGTCGATTTGACAGTGACAAACGAATAATGGCAATTGAGACTGGAACTACCTCTGCAATTACTGCACCAGCGGTTACTCCTACAACCCGTACCGCTGTACCACCGGCTGAGAAACCTGTGAAGTTCACCGGTGCCAACTTTAAAGGATGACAGCAAAGAATGTTCTTTTGGCTTACCACCCTTGGTATGCAAAAGTTCACTAGTGAGGACCCTCCTGTGCCTGCCGCCGACATGCCTGACAACCAAAAGTTCATGGTTACTGAGGCTTGGAAACAGGCTGATTTTTTGTGCAAATGCTACATTTTGAGTGCCTTAGAAGATGACTTGTACAACGTCTACAGTGTAGTAGAGACTTCCAAAGAACTATGGAGTGCACTTGAAAAGAAGTACAAAACTGAAGATGCTTGCTTGAAGAAGTTTGTGGTTGCCAAATTCCTAGACTACAAAATGGTGGATGGAAAAACCGTTGGAACCCAAGTTCAAGAGCTTCAACTTATCTTCCATGACCTTATTCTTTGAAGGTATGGTAGTAAATGAAGCGTTCAAGTGGCTGCAATGATTGAGAAGTTGCCGCCTCATGGAAAGATTTCAAGGATTATCTTAAGCACAAAAGAAAGGAAATGAAGTTGGAAGATCTTGTGATTCGTCTCAAGATCGAGGAAGATAACAAAACAGCTGAGAAGAGGTACTGTAAGACTTCACCAATTGAAGGGGCAAACATCGTTGAAGATCTTTGCTCAAGAAGAACAAGAAAAGGAAGAGGCCTTACGGAAAGGAGAAGGATTCCAACAAGAAAAATTCAAGGCAACCGCTTTAATTGTGGGAAAGTCGGCCACAAAGCCCAGTTGTCGTCTCAGAAAAGAACAAGGAAAATGACAAGCCAATATGGTGGAAAAGAATGATGATATGGATGATCTGTGTGCAATGCTATCTGAGTGCAATTTGGTTGGAAACCCGAAGGAGTGGTGGCTTGATTACGGTGCCACTCGACATGTTTGCGCTACAAAAGAAGCATTTGCAACCTATGCTCTACTGGACCCGAAGAGGTCTTGTTTATGGGAAATACTACAACAACCAATGTTGAAGGATATGGGAAGATACTTCAAGATGACTTAGGCAAGGTCGACTCTCAACAATGTTATGCACGTTCCAACAATTCGGAAGAATTTAGTTTCATTAGGACTACTCGTCAAAAACGGGTTTAAATGTGTGTTGGTTAGTGAGAAAATTGTAATAAGTAAGAATGATTTGTTCATAGGAAAGGGCTACCTCACCGAGGGCCTTTTCAAACTCAATGTAATGGTTGTTGACAGTATTAATAAGAATTCAGCTTCGTCTTACTAATTGGAGTCAAATAATTTATGACATGTTCGTTTAGGACATGTCAACTACAAAACCTTGCGAAAATTGATTAATTTAGAAGTATTGCCTAAATTCGAGTGTAATAAATCTAAATGTGAAATCTGTGTCGAATCTAAGTTTGTTAAACATCCATATAAGTCTATTGATAGGAATTCAAATCCTTTAGACTTAATTCACACAGATATATGTGATATGAAGTCAATACCATCTCGCGGTGGGAAAAATTATTTTATAACTTTTATTGACGATTGCACTCGATATTGTTATGTGTATTTTCTTAATAGTAAGGATGAAGCAATTGATGCATTTAAGCAATATAAAAACGAAGTGGAAAATCAATTGAATAAAAAGATAAAAATGATTAGAAGTGATAGGGGAGGAGAGTACGAATCTCCTTTTGCAGAGATATGTTTAGAATATAGAATTATTCATCAAACTACTGCCCCTTACACACCACAATTAAATGGAATTGCGGAAAGGAAAAACCGAACATTAAAGAAAATGATGAATGCCTTACTAATAAGTTCCGGTTTACCGCAAAGCTTGTGGGGGGAAGCTATCCTTACAGCTAACCGAATACTCAACAGGGTGCCCCACAGCAAAACACAATCTATTCCATATGAACTATGGAAAGGAAGAAAACCCAACTTGAAATATTTCAAAGTGTGGGGGTGTTTAGCAAAGGTCCAAGTTCCTTTGCCCAAAAGGGTAAAAATCGGACCAAAAACTGTGGATTGTGTTTTTATTGGTTATGCTACAAACAGCAAAGCTTGTCGGTTTTTGGTTCACAAATCGGACAATCCCGAAATTCATGTTAATACGATAATTGAATCAGATAATGCTGAATTCTTTGAAAATATTTATCCGTATAAAACTGAATGTGAGTCGTCAAGTGAAAGATCTAAACGACCGCGGGAAGAACCAAAGGAAAATACACCAAGTAAAGCGGATGCAAGGCGTAGCAAACGTCAAAGGACATCTACTTCCTTTGGACCAGATTTTGTGACATTCTTACTTGAAAATGAGCCTCAAACATTTAACGCAGCGATGTCTTCTTCTGATTCAGCATTTTGGAAAGAGGCAGTCAATAGTGAGATTGAATCAATTTTGAACAACCATACATGGGAATTGGTTGATCTTCCTCCTGAAAATAAACCTTTAGGATCAAAATGGATTTTTAAAAGGAAAATGAAAGTTGATGGCACTATTGACAAATATAAGGCAAGACTTGTGGTCAAAGGTTATAGACAAAAAGAAGGCCTTGATTACTTTGACACATACTACTTGGTAACAAGAATAACATCTATTCGGGTGTTAGTAGCACTGGCGGTCGTATATGGTCTTGAAATCCATCAAATGGATGTCAAGACAGCTTTCTTAAATGGAGAATTGGAGGAAGAAATTTACATGGAACAACCCGAGGGCTTTGTGGTTCCTAGTAAAGAAAGGAAAGTGTGCAAACTTGTTAAGTCACTTTATGGACTTAAACAAGCACCCAAACAATGGCATGCAAAATTTGACCAAACAATGTTGGCAAATGGATTTAAGATTAATGAGTGTGACAAATGTGTTTACATTAAAAATACTCCAAATCATGAAGTCATTGTTTGTTTATATGTTGATGACATGTTGATAATGAGTAGAGATATTACCGATATAATCGCTTTCGGCGTATCTTTGGCTAGCAAATTTGATATGAAAGACTTAGGAGTTGCTGATTTGATCTTAGGCATCAGAATTCATAAAACTCCACAAGGTCTAGCATTATCGCAGTCTCATTATATTGAAAGAGTACTTGACAAGTTTAAGTATTTAAATTTCAATGTTGTAAAGACTCCAATTGATGTAAGTTTTGCACTTCAAAAGAATAAAGGTGAAAGTGACTCACAATTGGACTATGCACGAGTTTTGGGAAGTTTGATGTATATTATGAATTGTACACGACCAGATATAGCATGTGCTATAAGCAAGCTGAGTCGATTCACGAGTAATCCCAATCAAACTCATTGGATGGCAATGAAACGAGTCTTGGGGTATTTAAAACACACCCAAGACTATGCGTTGCATTATAACAAATATCCTGCCGTGATCGAAGGATATAGTGATGCAAATTGGATCACCGGATCATTTGAAGTTAAATCCACGAGTGGTTATGTTTTCACAATTGGGGGTGGATCAGTGTCTTGGAAATCATCAAAACAGACATGCATCGCCCGCTCTACAATGGAATCTGAATTTATAGCTTTAGACAAGGTCGGTGAAGAAGCTGAATGGCTCTGGAATTTCTTAGAAGATATTCCATTCTGGCCCAAACCTTTGGCTCCTATATGTATGCATTGTGACAGTCAAGCAGCAATAGGTAGGGCAGGGAGTGTAATGTACAACGGAAAATCTCGTCACATACGACGAAGACACAATACCATTAGACAACTCCTCTCTAGTGGCGTTATCACGATTGACTATGTAAAGTCAAGAGATAACGTGGCGGATCCGCTTACAAAAGGCTTAACTAGAGAGGGAGTTAGTAGATCATCAATGAGAATGGGGTTAAGGCCGATGACAAGTCATCATGGCGGTAACTCTACCTAGCAGACCGGAGATCCCAAGAGCTAGGTTCAAGGAGATCAAACAAAGTTGTGACTGATGGTTCAACATTGTCAAATAACTCAACCCATTCTCGGATGAAGACAATGTTAAAAAATAAGGATAAAACCTTATGACTTGTTAATGAGTTAATAAAGCATTAAGGTTCTTTAATGATTATCTAAATCTGGCAGTGTATGACCAGATAATGTGGATATAGGACCACATATTTAGAAATCACCTATGTGAGTGTTAAGTGTAAGCCGCTTTAAAGGGGAATGACAGTAAAGGCCCATTCTCTACACACTCATGAAACCAGGAGGTGTTCATGGCTGAAACGAACACAAACGTGAGAACCATAAACGGTTGAGGGTTGATTGTGTGACTTATGTTGTCTAGGTATACAACAAAGTTCGACGGATCAAAGATATCAAATCTACCAATTGATCGAGTATATCCGATATAAGTTCACTACGGAAAGTTCAAAGGGAAACCTACTTATCCAGATGCATTCAATTCCCGCTCGTATATCACACTTGTCCGCGCATTCCTTTATCTTATAGCCATTCCCCATTCATGTGGGGATTGTTGGGTTTAAATGATAGATTGAATGGAAAATGGAGGGAGTTCCCTCTTGCTCTATAAAATAATCATTTGTCCCACATCGGCAGTGGAAAGAAAAGTGGGAGTTGTCCCACATCGATAGTGGAAAGAAAAGTGGGAGTTGTCCCACATCGGTAGTGGAAAGAAAAGTGGGAATTCTCTCTTGCTTTATAAAATAAGCATTTGTCCCACATCGGTAGTGGAAAGAAAAGTTCTTCTACTTATAAGTAGAATTACTCCTTCTTGTCAATAAAAGGGTTGAGGTGGCAAGGACCCCTCGCGCCGTCGTCGTCGCTCGCTCGGCTTCGGCTTCGGATTCGGTCAAATGATCTGATTGATTGATAATCTTTTTGGACCAAATTTTCTCTAATTTTTAATTATTTAATTAATTATTATTTAATTAAATTAATTAACTTATCCAATCCTACCCGTTAGTGACCCTGACCCGCGACCCGGTTTCTTTCCCACATTTAAATTTCCCACCAGTTTTAGTGACTGTTCAGAAGGGTTGCAAACCTTCGTAAGCTTGATACTTCCATGGCTATAAATTCATTTGATTCCTCAGAATTTTGATTACTAATTTTCTGAACTATAAAATCTTCTTCTTCTTCTGCACGAATAAATTCTGTGTGATATACTACTGTTGAGTGGTTCGCCGCTACCAGAGTTTTGGAGTACTACTATTCTGGTAAGATAATCGTTCTATCCTGGGAGGGGATATTCCATCAACCTCGAGTACTGTGAGGGGAATAATTTCCTTAAAGACACACTTTGAACTAAGTGGGCTCGATTATATTCTGGAAAAATAATTTTCCAACACTGATTCTGTTTATTTTTAGTTATTATTGTTTACTGGTTTTTTGCAATACAGATTAACAACAAAATGTGCTTTTCTTAGCATGCGTGATTTAAGATCCGTTTGGCTATAAAATTGTTCACTTTTTTTTCGTAATAATTTTTTAATTTATTTGAAATTAGTGTTTGACAATGAAAATTTTAAATTTAACTTGAAGCTGTATTTTAGTTTTAGAAAACAACGTTTCACTTTAAAATTGTATTGAAGTACATTCAAGCATGAACATTAACTAAATATTCTTTGCAAAAATTATAATTAAACACAACTCCTTTAATTCTAATTATAAATACAGTGATAAATATTTGGAATCTATGGCCAAACGCCTACTTATATTCCCATCCTTATGGACTGGTGCAAAAGATTTGAGGCTAGAGTGACCATAGTTCCCACGTTCATCCACCATTCCACCAAGAGTGTCTCCTTTTACCACGCCGGTGAGGATAACTATAGACTTCAATATACTTTAATGTCTGGTATAGGTATTTGGAGAGTAGTTGTAATTGAAACAAAAAAGAGTTAAAGGTCAAAAACACGGCTCAAGTATCATTTTTAGTTTTCTACGTGAACTATAGAGTTTCCTACCTAAATTATCATCAACTAGTTAGCAAAACACACTTCAACTATTATTATTCACTTTTCCTACCTCAACTATTAGGTGGAAAAGTGAACAAATGATAGTTGAGTGTATTTTGCTAACTAGTTAGTGATAATTTAGGTAAGAAACTCTAACAACTGATAGTCCAGATAGAAAACTCAAAAAAAAAGTGATACGTATTTTTTATCCTTATCTCAATAAAAAAAGTAAAGGTTAACTTTAAACAAATTGAATTTTATTTCGAACTATTCACACTCTGTTCCATTAATCGTATTATAATATGAAAGATTATGATTCATGACATGTTTCTTCTTCTTGTATACTTGTCGTGAGCACCATTAATGGTAGGAAACTTAAAACGTTGGTATTTGCTACATTGCGAGTCTTCTTGTTTATCTCCTAAGTTGTGAGCGTGACAGTATTTGGACTTTTTCTCTAAGTTGGTTATGTAATACAATTGGTTTTGACGTGGAATGTTAATCTTGTTGTGCAACTAATTTTTTTATAGAGATCTAAAAGCCAACCTAAGGTGCAAATATGTTAGTACCCAAAATAAATACTCCTATGACATATTCCTAATATATCTTTCTTTCGTTAAAACGAGCAATATTAAGATACAGACTATTCTCGAGCAACAAAATGATTCCATCTAAAATATGTAATCTGTACATGGCACCATATTGAGGGTCTTCTTCATATCACAACACAAATAGTTATAAATAACGGATGTCTCAGGTTCGAAATATCCTGCCTACAATAACAAGGGATTTGTCTTATGGGTCGAGCTCATCGCAATGAGGCTTGCTTAATATAGGTTATCTCTCATGTGTGGTTTGCAGCTATTATACATGAAGAAGATTTACCCTGTGCACACTCAAAGAATAGCGATCGCAGGTTCCCTTGTCATAAAAAATGAAAAAGGGCCAAAATTATCCCTAAACTATTCGAAATAGGTCACATATACCCTACGTTCGATTTTGGTACCATTTAAGCCCTCACCGTTATTCAATGAGGCCTCTAATACCCATCCTCTTAACGGCTGACCATTTAAGCTGACATGGCAAGCCACGCGTTTAAAAAATTGCCTTGTGGCTTACCACATCACTAATACCCGACCCACCTAACCCACTTACCCCATCACATAAATTAAAGGGGTAAACCCATTTTATCCCTCATTTCATCCGGTACGATAAGACACTTAGGTTTAGAGAGATTTCACACATCTGATGCGATTCGGCTAGGGTTTCGAAAAATATTGAAATTTGGCTACGGAATATTCGTGTATTAGGTAATTTCTTTCATAATTTATTTTCCAAATCGTTATTAGTTCGTTAATCTAGGGGTTTTATTAGTTTTTGTACTTAAGTGAGTTGTGTAGTTAGGGTTTAAGATATATATAACCTTTTTAAATGTTTGACTTAGAGTATGATGATTTATTTTTATTTGAGTTAAAATAGTAATATTCAGGTGTGTTGGGGTCTGATTTCGTGCTAGAACAAGAGTGGTTTTTTTTGGAACTTTGTCCTCATTTTTGTGGTCTGATTCTGTTGTTTTGCTGGTTTTGATAACATTTATTTTTTATGCATGTGAAAAAATTAGGTGAATGTAAACTATGGGTGGCCAACGGTGCGGGTACGGGGTGGGTCCCGGCGGGACGGGTACCGATGGGACGGGGGTAGGGCGGGATCGATCCTTCGGCGGGACTGACGGGATCCGCCGATGTCCCTTCCCGTTCCCGATCCCGTAGGAAAAGGGGATCGATCTTTATCGGTGTTGGGGCGGGACAGGGTCGGATCAGGATCGGGTTTTCTAATTTTTTTTGTTTTTTGTTTTGCACTTAATTTAAAAAATAACATTTATAAACACCTCAATAATTGAACAAGATAGTGTAATAAAAATATCTCAATGTTGTTTTTGTGCATCTTATATTATTTAATAGAAATATAATTTTTTTGTAATACATTTTTAAAATTGCAACTTTGTGGTCTTGAAAGTTGCAAATAACATAGTAAAATTACATATTTAAAAACACCATTTCTAGTTTCTCTATAATGTCTTGTGGTTCTTCGATTGGAATTGAAATTTGTTGGTCAAATTGCTCGACGTCGCTTCCACCTCCACCAGATAAGATTTCGTTGTAGTTTTCGTCGTCTTCTTCGTTGATCTCCGGTTGACCGCACCTTCTACGCTCCGCTCGTATCCAATCTCTGAATAATACTGCAATTTTCAGGTTGTCTCCCGCTAATGAGTGTTTGTGCTCTCCTATTTGAAATTTTCCGGCAGAAAAAATGCTTTCAAATGCTGTTGATGACGCTTGAATGTTCAACACATCACGGGCCATTTTTGATAGTGTCAGAATGTCTTCTCATTCTCCCTCCAGTATTTCAGCAAGTCTTCACGTGCTTCTTCATTTAGAACTGCTTGGTACGGTACAACACTCTGTAAAATAAAAACATCAAACTCGCTAACTTGATTAGTAGTGGTACCACTATACATTCTATTTCTAAGGCTTTCAATACTAGCCGTAGAAACAACATGTCTTTTTTGAGGTTGTGTTGAAGAAGAAGAAGATGGTGTGGAAGCCGGTTGGTTGCTAGCACTTTCTTGTTGGTAATACCTATATACTTTTTTGCATTCATCTTGTATGTTAGACAACACTTCTTCTTTAGTTTGTTCCTTAGGTGGTGGGTCATTTAGATTTTTTGGAGTTGGAGGTGGAAGTACCGCTATACAATCATAAATAGTTTCAATAAGTGCTTTACAACTGTCTATTTTAATAGTCAGATTTAATACAACACTAATAATATAAATATTGAAAATAGGAATAAACTATTTTTTAATTTGATAAATATTTTTTTAATAGGTGCCTTATAAGATAGTTTTTCCATATATTCACTAAGTAACAAAAATATTAGAGGTATATAAAATAACATAGTTGAAATAGTAGGATAATATATACTGAAAAATTATTTTGTTGCTTGAAAATATTTCTTTAAAAATATAATAAGTTCTGAAATTTTCCCCCAATCGTTATCTACAACCATATCAATTGGATTTCGATTATGGGCGTTAAAAAATAAAGTTATAGGTCTTCTATAATCATAAGCAACAAGTAGTTGTTCGTATAAAGAATTCATCTAGTCGCTACTTCTTCAGAAATTTTTCTATATTCTTTTTTTCGTTGTATGCTATTACTTCTAAAAATAAAGTTTATAGTAAATTGTATTTTATTAAGAATGTCTTCAAAAAGTGATAGACCATCTTTTACAACTAAGTTATAAATATGACACGCACATTTTATATGAAAATGATTTGAAAAAGATGGAGTTAAAAGATCTTTTAAAATTCTAATAACATAATTATTAGAAGAAGCATTATCTAATATAATAATCATAATTTTATCAGTTATGCCATAATAATCGCAAACTGAATGAATATTTTCTGCAATAAAACTACCAGTGTGCCTATCATCAATATATCTATACGCTAAAATATGTTTTTGCATAGACCATTTATAATCTATCAAATGACATGTTACCGTTAAATAATCATGGTCGTTAGTACTACGGCCTATCATCATACGTTATAGATACTTTGCCATGAAAAATGATATAATGAATAACGTAAATACTGTTGATATTCATGTGCAAATTTAAAATCATCTCTCCTAACAGTTGATCTAGGAAAACCGTTAAAAGTAGGACTATACATATCTCTAATGTAATGAATAAAACCAGAAGAGGAAGGAAATGAAAAAGGCAAACCCTCAACCGCAACTAATTTTGCTATTGCTTCCCTATCTCTATGTTTATTGTATTTAGGGTCTACAATTCTCCCCGTCATAGGGTTAATTTGACCATGTACTTGATCCGAGACAGTATGCGAATCTTGTTTCGACTGAGAGCGCATTGGCGCACCCGATTTTTCAGCCAGGTATTGGTCCTACCTAGCTTTGTGAAAGTTTTGTACATGTCTCAATAAACCTCCCATCCACCCTGACCTTTTTCCATTTTAAATTTATAAACATTTTTACAAATTTGACTACTTGATTCTCTTGGTCCCTATAAAAAAAAATCAATGCATCTGATTTTAATTTTCTTTTTGTTGGGCATCGTCTCATACTATGGGGAATAAGAGGCGTTCCAGTTGGAGGTGCACTAGTGGGTGTGTCATCTTGATTATCTTCTAAATTAAAGTCTGATTGAGTTGCAGAAAATATCTCGTCGTCTTCTTCTAATGGTATATCATTAAAAAATTCAGTGTCATCTATATGTGTGTAATCAACAAAATCATCACGTCTAGAAATAGGATGAATAGAAGAAGTACCCCTACATTGTTGCCCCTACTAGAAGAAGCACATTTACCCTTAAACGTACCTCTTATTACTTCCATTTAATTAGGTTAATAAATAATTAAAGATAATGAAATTAAGTGCGCTAATTAAAATAAAGTAACGATAATAATTTAAAGAAGGAACAAATGTACCAAACGCCGACGTGTAATCAAGGTTGAAAATTGAAACTTTGCTCGATGGATGATCCTCAGGCTAGTTGCCAACTTCACTTCCAATTTTTTAACGTTGATGTAGTAATACAAATGAATAAATAAAATTTAATATTTAGTAGACAATATAAACTTGTAGAGAGATAGATTGAGAGATTAGAGAGATTGTAGGAAGATTTGTGAGAAAGATGAGGAGAAAATGAGGTATTTATAGTTGAGGGATTGGGTTAAAGTGTAAATATATTAACTTAGGAGTTAAAAATAAATAATAAGGGGGTAGGGGGAGGCCAAAAATGGCCGTTGCACAACAACCAAAGTATAAAATGGCCGTTATGTAACGTACATTTTTTGTGAAGTGGAGGGGATCGGGCGTGACCGGGGCGGGACTGCGGGATCGGGCTGGGCGGGACGGGCCCGGGCGGGACGAGCCCAGGTCCCGTCCCAGTTCGAGTCCCGTTCCATTTTTTTTATTTTTTATAGCTGGGTTGGGTCGGGGTGTTGTCGGGCCGGACCGGGTCGACCCGCCCAGTTGGCCAGCTATAATGTAAACTAATTAGGTTTTTTTTTTTGCATTTGAAATGTGTGTGCGCGCTCCCAATACCCACCTTCTATTGTTTATTACTTTACTACTTTCTTTTTAGTTGATATGTCCCTTTCCCCTATTTAATATGCTTTAGAGAACATATGGCCAATCCCTTTATGTTTTTGTCATGTTTTAGCTTGAGATTTCTTTAAGTGTTTCTTTATTGATGTGGGGCCCACTTTTTGTGTGTGTGTGTGTGTGTGTGTTTTCGGACAATTCAATATGAAAGCTCTGTTTGTTGACCTTTTGTTCCACCATGGGGGTCAGTGGATTAGAAAACCTCAACTAATGTATGCCAAGAATTTGATTTCTTTTATGAGAGCAGTTGATTCAGATTTGATAAGTTTAAAAGACATAGAAGAGGAGTTTATAAATAATTGTGGGTTTGTTAAAGTGAAGCAACTACTTGTGAAAGGGCCTTCTGGAAAATTTTACTTGGTTGAAGGGGATGAAGGGATTAGGACTCTCCAGTACTTGTTAAATGAAGAATTTAGGATAGTCCATTTTATTAGCTGTTGATGATTTTGAAGAACTTGTTGCTACCCCTAACATTATTCATCATAGTGAACCATACTATGTTGAGGTATAAATGCATAGTTGGCTGCCCATTTGCCCATCTCATTTCACTAGTTGGTAAGGATCCATGATTCAAGGTTAAAACTTTGAAGATAAAGCACAATTGTGAATCTGCTTTTGTGAATCTTAGAGCTACCATATCTACTTAGCTCAATATTTCAAGAGTAAAATACAAATAACTCCAAGTACAAGCTTAAGGATATGAGACAAGATTTGAGGGATCATTTCAATCTAAGTACTAACTCAGGTGATGGAAGGTTGTTTCTTGGATGATTACAATAGATTAGAGGCTTATGCAAATGAGATTAGGATGAGAAATCCTAGTAGTGATATGGCAATCAATTTATCAAAGGATGAATTGAAACAAGGTAAAAAATTTCTTAGAATGTACATTTGTTTCAATACCTTCAAGTTGGCTTAGAAACAAGGGTTGAAACCCTTCATTGGATTGGATGGGACCTTCTTGAAGGGTTAATGCAAGGGGCAACTACTGGTGTCTATGGCACAAGACTGTGACACTTCATTCTATCCATTGGCATATGCTATAGTGGATAAGGAGACAAGCAGGACATGGACATGGTTTCTACAGTTACTGGATAACACTTTGAATTTGAAGAATGGTGAAAGCATCACATTTATATCTGATATGCAGAAGGTAGATGATAATCTACCCATTATAGTTTTTATCTGATTAGCTTCTAATTATTTATTTGTTTAACATGTACATGGACTCTTGAATGCAGTGAAAAATGTTCTCCCTTTAGCACAACATAGGTACTTTAAACCTGCTGCATTTATATTAAACTATATGTTTTTTTTAACTAAACATTAACCTTAAAATTGTACAGTTGGTGTGTAAGACATATTGAGGCTAACTGGATGAAGAGATTTAAATCAGGAGAGATGAAGAAACTTCTTTAGTGGTCTGCTTGGAGTACATATGAGAAAGATTTTAAGGACCAGTTGAATGCACTTGGTGCATTGTCAAAGAAGGTTGCCAAAGACCTGGTTAAGTATCCACCACAAAGATGGTGTATAGCATATCTTGATACTGTTTGTAAAAATCAGATGGTAGATAACAACTTCACTGAGTCCTTCAATTCTTGGGTACTAAAACCAAGAGGTAAGCCTATCTTGAAAATGCTTGAAGAGGTTAGAATTAAAATAATGAATAGGTTGAGAGAAAAGGAAGATGAGGCAAGGACATAGTCTACTGATTACATTCCTTTTTGCATGAAGTTGTTCATTGCCAACATGATGATTGCCCAGCTATGTAATGTTGATTTTAATGGTGAGGTTGATTATGAAGTGTCTGAGGGTGATGATAGATACACAGTGAATCTGGTGGAGAAGAAATGCACATGCAGGTTTTGACAGTTGATTGGCATCCCATGCCATATGTCATCAAGGTAATGTTGTACCAAAAGATTGATCCTATGACTGAAATAAACTGGTGGTATAGCAAGGAAGCCTACTTGATGACATATAGTCCAAAGTTGTTGCCTGTAAAAGGTGAGAAATTTTGAAAAGTCTTACCAGAACATAAATGGTCCCACTTAATATTGTGAAGATAGTTGGAAGACCAAAGGTCAAAATAACTAGGGAAAAAGATGCAGCAGTTAAAAGAGCTGAAGAGTGGGCACATTCTAAAAAAGAAACTAGAATTACATGTAGCAAGTGTGGTTCACAATCTCACAATGCAAAGACATACAAGGTAATTATCTATTCTATTTCTACTTTACCTATGTAATATTAACATGAAACTAATTATATGCATTGTTTTTCTGGGCTGCTGATGAAGGAAGTAGTTCAAGAATGAAGAGGAAAAGGGGCAGATCTGATGAAGTAGAAGAGCGTGATGTTAACAGTTCAGCACATCAACTAACACAAGAAGGTGACTTCAATTTCATGCCCACACCTAGTCTGCCACAGCAACAGCAACAACAATACAAACCCTTTGGTCCTCCTACAGAGATTGAAAGTGATCCAGATCTAAGGCCAAAGATCATTTATGAAGAATTCACAAGATTGAGAATGAGGCAAGCTCAAAGAGTTTAAATTGGCATAGAGTGATCTCTTCCAAAGGTGACCATAGTGGAGTGAGTGAGCCTACAAATTTGACTTACTCACCTACTAAGCTTACTTGGAAAGGAAAAGAAGCTATCACTAACAACCACTTGGAAAGGACAAGAGAGAAGAAGTTGGGAAAGTTGAAGACTAGAAAAATAAATGGGAAAGATCAATTTTAGACTCTTGGTTGTTTTAATTAATTGTAATATTGAAGTATTGTGCCAGGTATTTTATTTCCAACTACCAAATAGGGTCAGTTTTTGCATGATTTGGTAGTTGAAAATCTAACTTATTGATTTTTTTTTTTACCAAGTCTCCAGGCTTGCGCCTGACTACGTCCTGGAGGTAATAGCACCGGTCCTTCAACACTATTAGCAGGTAAATAGCGGGATGTGCTCCGGTGGCCAGTTTTCTGGGAGCGTACAACTGATCAATGAGACAAGGTCAAATTCCCCAACATGCAGAGTTTCTTCGTGCTTGCGGGGAATCGAACCCACGCTGTCCCATGCCAGAGCGCCTTATAGCGCCCAGGCTTTGCCACTGGACTATGCCCCGGAGGACCTAACTTATTGATTTTTATTATGTGTTATGGTCTGGCAAGTACAGACAATGACGTGTAGGTTTAAGTATGTTGATATGTTTATGGTTGCAAAACAATGAATGCTTATGTTATATTTTGGCTTGAAGTTGATAATCTTGAATGAAGTATGGTGAAGTATATTATGTCCAGCTTTGTGTGCATTTTATGAGCAATTGGTAAACTGTTTCTGTGCACATTCTATGTGCAGTTTCTAAAAAAAAATTGTGTGCAATTGTTTTCCTGGTTGTAAACTGTTTCTGTGCACATTTTATGTGCAGTATTTTAAGCCTATCTTATGTGCAATATTTTTTTTTTAGCTCTGTTCAAATTTTAAGTTGCACATAAAATGTCCAGTTTTTCAGCCCATCTTATATGCATTTTTCAGTTCTGTCTAGTTTTGATGTGCACATAAAATGTCCATTTTTAAGCCTATTGATGGCTAGATATTTCTATGTATAGGAGCTTATTTGACGTAATTTTTATGTGAAATTAGAGATTCTATGTGTGAATTATGCTAATGGATGTCGTTTGTGTCTAGGTGAAGATGAATCCTCGTTGAGAAACAAAATGAATGTGACGAAGGAAAAAACGAGCGAGGATGTTGCAATGAGAGATGCGCGGCCTAAGAGAGCGCACAAGAGGCAGTGTCACCATTGTGTCTGCGCGATCAGTGGACGTTCTTACCTGTAGCTGCGCGATTGTAGCACAATTTATGTGCAACGTCCATTTATCAACATCCATAAAGTAGCATATTTTATGTGCAACATCCATTTATCAACACCATCTAAGTTCATTACAACACAACAATATACACCAAATTTAAAACATACACTAATTTCATTACAACACAACACAATAAATCAAGTTCAACATCATACATCACCATCATTACAAGACAACAAATACACCAACTTCATTAAAACACAACAAAATACACCAACTTCAACATCATACATCAACTTCATTACAACAACCTACATAACTAAATTCTCCTAAAACAAGGAACAAAGCACAAGTTACACCAATATGATTGTTTTTAACTTTGTTCACTTCACCCCAACAGGAAACACAAGGAACAAAGCACATAACATAAAAATGATAGTTTTCAACTTCTTGATTTTCTTCTCCAAAATCACAACTCTTCCGGCCCATTGAGCTGTTATAAACTCCATTTCTTCAACTTTCTCCTCCAAAATATTAATTTCGAAAGCCTCTTGGAGATTGACAAAATCCATTTCTTCAAGTTTCTTCTTCAAATTGTCCCTTTCAACACTAATAGCCTCCATCTCATTAACTATATTCCTCATATTATACCTTTTACCAACATCCATTCCATCGACTATCTTTTTCAATTTGTTTCTTTCAACTTTCATATTATCCAATTTACTCTTTAGCTCCAATATAACTGTTACTGTTACTGCTCTTAGTGGGAGTTGTTTGTCTTGCCATTTCCAATATCCACAATTAGTAACCTACAACAAAATTGAAGAGATTCAATGTATTTTAGCCATCAAATACTAATTTTTAAGAAATACATACTTATTTACCAATAAATTCATCAATCAAACAATCATATAACCAATTAATCAACCACTTAGTTCAACATTGCAGTATATGAACATATAAAACGAAAATTAATTTACAACTTACTTTGGGTCTTGGACATCCGTAGAACCTTCTCCCGGTATTTGGATCGGTCCAAGCTGTCAAATTTATAGCATTAAGTCAACAATGACATTTTATGGAATTTTGACTTTCAGTAGAATTGATGAAACCTTCCGACATTGCTTGGAGAATCAAAGGTGAAGAAATGATTTTTCTCAAATTAGGGTTCTGTATTGGGTGAATAGAGAGGTGGGTCAACTGAAATTAGGGGTAAAATTATTTTACCCCTATCATTTAGACTATGGGTTGGTTGGGTCGGGCTGGACTGGGCTGGTATTAATGACGTGGTAAGCCACGTGACAATATTTGAAACGAGTGGCTTATCATGTCAGTTTAAATTGCCACAATCGTTACGAGGAGGGGGTATTAGAAGCCTCTTTGAATAACGATGAGGACTCAAATGATATCAAAATCAAACGAAGAATATATGTGATTTATTTTGAATAATTTAATGATAAATTTGACCTCTTTCCTTAAAAAATAGTTATAAATATATATGAATTATAAAAAGGACTCAACGAAAGTTTATCAAGTATTAGTTCTCCTAATCTAATTATTGCACCTCTATTTAATGGAATCATATATTTTATTTTAGATCATAAATTTAACTTTTTCCTTAAATTCTATATCTTATTAAAGCATATTACACAAATTAGGACAATGAAAATGAAAATAAAAATTAAAAGTTGTCCCACTTGTTAAACAGTGGTAGTTTGTTCGTCGTAATAAACTAAAAATGGAACTAGGGGGGAAGATAGCTGGCAGGAGCTAAATCCCAAGTGGATTTTTTTACGTATTCAACTCTATCAATTTCGATCTCCATTTCTCTCTCTCTCTCTACCTCGATGGCTTCGCTTCAAGCTCCTTTAAATATTCGCTATTCACCCCTATCCATTTTCTTCTCTTCTTCCTTTCATGGCTTCCCTTTTTTCTCTCCGAACTTCCACTTTCCACAATCAGTAAGTTCTCTCTCTATTTCCCCCAATTTTTCTCTTTATATTTACTAGTTGTATGCTTTCTATTTGCTAAATTACATAGTTTTATGGAATTATTGAATCCTTAAATCTGTCAGCTGAACCTTAGAGTCAACGCGAATGATTTGCCTCCGTTATTTGTTAATTAAGTAATGCGCTTAGTACAAAGATTTACTGTTAAGTATCAGTTCAAGCCCTGGACTATCAAAGTATGTGGCAGTTGATGGGGCTGCTCCTCCCTGTCTCGGGTTCAAGCCTAATACTTGGTAGGTAGCGCTTCCTACGAGGCGCGAATCCGGATTAGTCGGCTCCAATGCGGGTGCCGGACAACCGGATGGGAAACCAAAAAAAGAAAAACTCAGTTCAAGCCCTGAAACCTTTCCCTTATACATCAGATTCACTCTCAGATGGAAATATCTGGAATTAACAAAGCATTGGTTAATGGTGGAGTACATTTGTGGATTTCTTTTTGTTTCATGAATTATAGGGAAGAGAAATTTTAAGATGCCGAAATTATAAATTCCGTTGCTTTATCATATCTTCTTTATTTTCGGAATCGATGTTATAACTAAAATGGAAATGAAAAACAAAACTTGATTTATAAAGAGATAATGATAAAAAACATACCTGATGAGTTTCCTACCTGAATTATCAGGTGTTTGCATTTCCTACATGTATCACCAACTATTATCAAAACACTTCTCGAAATTAATGAGTCAGCTGCCATGTGAACGAAATTTTATGGCAAATTAAGTTGTCACGCGTCTTTTGGCGATTGTATTCACACACTTGGTCTAGTAAGCTTTGAAGTATGTTTTGATAAATAGTTGGTGATAGTTCAAGTAGGAAACACAAACACCTGATAGTTTAGGTAGAAAAGTCACGAAAAGGTGATATTTCAGGTGTTTTTTTACCATTATCTCATTTACACAAACATCAATCTTTCCTTTCCCTTTTCGTTTTGTTAATTATGTAAAGCAATTTGTTCAGAGAGTCAATAGATGAAAATGTATTGCTACAATTAGAAGAGATTGGATGAGGTGCAGGAGTGACATGCGAGATTTCTAATAAAGTGAATGCCAAGTTCTATAGAATGATTGTGAACCAGAAATACTATGTGGGAATGAATTTGCGCTTTTAAGATCCATATGTCTGCAACATAAGTGTCATATAAATACCAATGTTAAGATGGATGTGTGATCATACTAGATTGGACAAATTAGAAATGATCACGTTTGATAAAGGGGACATGTACACATAGAAAGTAGATTGAGAGAAGATCGCTTGAGAACATAACACAGTGAAAACAAATGGTCAATATAGTACCAACTAGTTGGTATTAAAGTTTAGTTGTTTTACACTTCAATCTAGTTTGGTGTTTTTCCAAAATATTCTTATTTGTGTTTGAGACTTGTATATCAGTGTAAAGATAAGTGTGCGATTTAGAGAAAATCTACGTTTAGAGAACTCCTAATTTACCTTGAAAGATAATTTATTTAATATTCACATGAAATATGTCCAAATTAGAATGGCTTGGGCATAGAAAACTCATCTGTCAACCACAACTAGCTTGGTATGGAGTATTAATGATTACAACAACATACCCAGTGTGATTCCGCAAGTGGGGTCTGGGGAGGGTGGGGTGTACACAAACCTTCGCCCTACCTTTATGGGGTAGAGGAGTTGTTTCTGATAGACGCCCGGCTTAAGAAAAGCGTTATGGAGTATTATTGATTGATTTAAATAATAAATGCAATGGGAAAAAGTCTACAAGTGCATACAACTCAAGATGGAAGGAAAAGATTTTACTATCGTCATTCTTGTAATAGCTCTAGATCTGCATGTAATGGTGATACATCCAAAATGACAAATGCAAGATTTGAGATGCTTCTTAGATGGTTTCCCTTCATCCAGCGATAAGTTCTCACTTAACCACCTCAGTTAATTGTCTGAAATTAGGGTTGAGGGGAGAGCAAATCATCCCACTAACAAAGTAACCGCTAACCTTAGATGAGTTTGGTCAGAAAAATCCGAGCAAGTTTACTAGGTTTGGAGTTCTTAAATTGAAAGCCCCATCAGAAGTCTCTAAATCATAAATAGATGCTTTTACCAAGATCTGGAAATTTCTGAGAATAAAGAGGTAGACTACGAAGTTCCTTGAGACCTCTGATTTCCTCATATTTCAGTCATTAAATAATATTCGCTGTTGGCTCCTTGTGCTGCAGAGAAATTGTCCGATCATGGAATTTAGCAAAATCTGGGTCTAAGAAACTGTGTGCATCAAATATATATGTGAAAGAGCAGAGTTTTGGCTGTATAAAATACATCATTCTGCAAGGATATCTTTCTCCATCATTGTCTCAGAAGATTTCAGTGAAATGCATTCCTTCAGAAGCACTAGGATCAGTAGAAGAAACAGGAAACCTTGATCAAAACATTATTAAGATAGACCCTTCTATAGCGAGTAGACACTGGGATGAGCTGGAATTCAGTCGAGTCAATTGTCTTGTGTGGGTACTGCATGAATCTGCAAGAAGCTTCTCAGTTGCAGTACAGACCCTTGAATTGGCTAAAAATGGGCCTGAGCTTGCAAGTGCGTGGGTTGGGGTGGATGTGCATGCCTGGCATAAAAGCATCGCGTATCAGGTATGGAAGTACAACCTGCAGTTTTGTGAATAGAGATTTCTGACGCACTGCATTTGTTGTTCACTTTTTAAATTGTGAAGGTTAATATCAGTTGTGAATTTCCATCTTAACCACTTAGCTCATAACTATGATAATTGGCAAGTTTGTGAACTTTGGAACCTATGCAACAAATAAAAAGCAGATGATGCTGCACAGGTAGCAATTTATGCTTTGCTCAAAGCAGCAATAGAAGTGGAAGTGTTTCTTTCTCGGAAACGCATCAACAATGTTTCTTCTGTTCATGAAATGTAAGTTTGTCTATCTTGAACCTTTCCACAAATGGACATCCGTGTACTGTTATGTAGTTTGATGTAAAGGCTATTAATATCTGGCTCACTCAGTTTTTATGTTCTCCTTTGATCGTATTCATTACGGAACTCATATCATGAACACCTGTGTATTTGCGTGTGTTCTATTATGTAGAAAGAAACTGCATGTTGCGATTCGGCAATCTTGTCCTTTTTCTTATTTTCATTTTCTTCTCCTTGCTTTGCATCAGCCTTTCCCCAATCACTGACTTTCTTGGGGAGCGCATTGAAAGTCGGTTGAATTTGAGGAATCCGAAGTTGGTGCAGTGGTTTAGAACACTGGAGCTTCCACGGATTGCCGGATTGTTCATTCCCCTATTCAAAAAATGGTCTGTGGATTATGCAGGAAGGTATGTCCTTAAAGTCCATTGCTTTGTTATCAGGTTATGTTTGCTATCCTCATGATTCAACCAAATGCTCTTTAACAGTAATTGCGGATTGGTATTGCGTATTCTTCATGTTTCAGTTGATAAAACATCTAATACAGAATTATTCAGTGGTGTTGCAGGAAATATCTTGGCTATAAGTTGTTGCACTGCAGTGCGGAAATTAGGTTCAGGACGAGTTTCATGTCCTTTGTTTTCAGCTTCAGTTGAAGATGCACTAGTAGAGCTCATGAACTTTTCACATAGACTTGTTTCAGTTGATAAATTGCACTACTTAGCAACTGAGGCTGGATTCGAAGAAGACTTCTTGTTCCATTTTGGTAGAAAGGTTCTACCAAGTAACAGTATTGAAGATGTAGAATTTTGGATAGGATTGGTTCAAACAAAACTCAGTAATGCATTCCACAGAGAGAATGTGATTGCAGACAAGCATACTTTTCATGACAAGGTTAGCATTTACTAATTGGTTTGTAGCCAATTAATTATGTGAATGGTCTCTTTCTACTGGTGCACAAGACCTGGAAAACACCTACAAACATATGATATCTTGCCGTAACTGTCATTGAACTGTGTTTAGGTCTTGAATTCAGAGAAAGCAGGTTACATCTACATGTGATTCTTATTCTCTCTGTTTATTGTCAAATTCTGTCTTTAATGTTAAAGAAACTCCATCATGGGACTGATTTTGAATGTATTTTTTTTGGGGGTAAGCGAACTGATTTTGAGTTAGTAAACACCTTTTTCTATAAGTTTGATAAAAATATTGATAATAACTATTAGCACCCAAGGGTCAATGAAATAGGTCGAAAACCACGAGGTCTGAGGTTCAAATTCTGCCGGCGGCAAAAGTACTAGGTGATTTTTTCCCATCTGTCCAAGCCTTACCGGATAGGGTTATCTGGTACCTGTGTTGTGGGAGGTAGCAGGTATCCCGTGAAATAGTCGAGGTGTGCGCAAGCTGGCCCGGACACCATAGTTATAGAAAAAAAAAAGATTAACAATAACTATAATTAGGGAATAGTTAGTTAGCGGACTTATTGTTATGCCCTGGCTAAAAAGATAATGAAGGCTCTTATGTAATTTGGATGCATCAGTTGTGTTTCTGACAAAAAAAGGTTATATATTGAACTGATTGTAGTTTCAAGATCTGACAGGTTCAAGAAAATAGTTTAGCTACCCTGGGACTTTTTGCATATTTGGGAAGAGAGACGAGATTGTTCCTCTCGGAAATGGGTGTAAAGGATCTTGATGAGCAAACTAAAGATTTTCTGAGGTATTTACAAGAGAGCCTACTTTCCTTACTCTAGTCAGTGTGGCTTGTACATTTGATTGATATTGGCCATTTTAATGCTTTCTGTGCAGTTACTTAGAATGTGGTAGCCTTCTTATGCATCCAGAATTCTCCACACTCTCGGAGTATCAGCTCTTCATGGAGGTTAGTATTTAAAATAACTTTGAAAATATAAATAAACAATTCCTTAGAACAACTCTCGCAGGTAGTAGTCAATGAAATTGGGTGGCTCGACTTCTATGCTGCAGCTGCTAGCAAGTTTTGTGTCAAAAGAAGATCCAAACAACAACCAATTCAAGCGGAGAAGGAAATAATTTTGTACACTGTATTAACTGTATGCTATGATATTATAGCTGGATTCGCCCAATATAGCAATTCCGCGCAGCAGCCATTAGATGCAAAATTACTGGACTTCTTACTTCAGAGGTATCAAATCATTCTGAGAATGTACTGAAACTCTTAAAGTCTGGCATAAATGTAGCTAACTTTTTAGTTGATTTCCGTCAATCTCTTTTAGTCAGAGTCTGCTGTCTGTATGTCTGGAGGACTACTGGGCAGCTTATGATAGAACAGGGTATGTTCGATTTAATGGACTAGATTTAACCTTCTGTTGCTTCACATTCCACTAATGAGTTCCTATCTCTCTCGAACAGAGAAGTGCAAAAATTTGCTGAAAGAAGTGCATCTGATCCGGCAGTATCTTTAATTATTAAAGGTGGAATTGGTTCATCCATCATATTGGAAGCGAAAGAGAAGCCAACTGACTTGATAAAAAAGGAAAAGCATCATTTTGCATCTAGATTAAATCAGGTACAAGTTCCAGATTTTATAAATAGGGACTGCTTTACTGAGTTCATTTTTAAATAGTTAAACGGATCACTTTTGGTCCAAAATGTCTGGATTACTAAATCCGGTGTCCGGCGAAAAAATGTTTCTCTACGCATTGTGGATAGTTCTTACTTTATACATCAATGTTCATCTAATATTTGTACACAACCTTTTAAGTTGACAATTAGTTTCTGAAGCCCTTTGAAGACTACTAATTTCTTTTACCAAATGGCAGGCCACCAGCTCTGCTGTGATGGATCCTGTGACGCTGGTGGAGTTGGATTGCTCTACTGCACCCAAACCACTGCATGAAAATTTACTAAGAAAATCTACGACCAAGTTGATATCTGCAAGTGTTGTAAGTTATTCAATCAAGGGAAAAGGGTCATATTTGCCATCCAACTTTCGGAAAAGGGTCATATTTGCCCTCCGTTAAAGTATGGGGTCAAATATGCCCTTTCCGTTAGCAAAGTTGTTATATTTGCCCTCCATGGACGGAAATCCCATGTGGATGCCACATGTGATCCACGTGGAGGGTGGGACCCACCTTCGTCTTCAATAGCCACCGCCGCCCCCACCTCCAACACTGGAGAAAGGAGCACGCGTCGCTCCCACGGATATCGCCGGAGCAACGCCTGAGTACATAACCGTCGGAGAAGGCAGAGAGACAGTAGGGTCAGGGATCTGGTCGTCGTCGCCGGCCGTCACTATCGGAGATCCGGCGGTCAACCCACCCGACCACATCACCGGTGAAAGACACCACCATGAGAAAACCACCACCAAGCCACCGCCTCCACTTCATCTCCCTTCCCCCCGTTCACTGCTAGACCACCAGTCACCACTCTTCTAACCACCACCTACCACCACAAACCCACGCACGGCGACCCCTTCCCTCAGTCCCTCTATTTTTGTTAAGCCGGAAAAAATGGTCACAACCTTAAAAACCCAGATCTGACCGTGTTTGTGATTTTCCGACGTAACTACGGCGTTGCTTTGGTGTTTACCACCGTTGAAGTAACGCCACAGATCCCTGACCCTACTGTCTCTCCGCCTCTTTTTGAAGGTGCACACGAACAGAGTTATTTGTGGATCCTCTGTTGCCTTTGTATTTTCTTGAAAATGGGAACTAAGGAAAATGGTGATACTTCCTTCAATTCCCTTTCTACTGGGATGAATAATAGAGCAGATTCAATGTCCAATGTTGACCCTTTTAGTGGTTCTGGTTGGGATCCACTTCTTTCATTGAATCACAATGTCCAATGTTGACCCTTTTAGTGGTTCTGGTTGTGTTTCCCATGGTTGTTGGAGGTGTGGCTGGTGTGGCGGTGGAGGTGGAGGCGGCGGTGGCTGTTGAAGACGAAGGTGGGTCCCACCCTCCACGTGGATCCCATGTGTCATCCACGTGGATCACATGTGGCATCCACATGGGATTTCTGTCCATGGAGGGCAAATATAACAACTTTGCTAACGGAAAGGGCATATTTGACCCCATACTTCAACGGAGGGCAAATATGACCCTTTTCCGAAAGTTGGATGGCAAATATGACCCTTTTCCCTTCAATCAAATAGAAAGAGTGTCCGATAGTAGCTAATTCTTTATTGTATTATGCTATAGGATATCTGGATGGGTACAGAATTGCTCTTTACAGACGTATCGGATGCTTTAGGGATACTTATAAAGCAGTTGAAAGGCCGTCGACTCACACAAAGGGAGAGAAAGAAAATGAAGAGAACGCTGGGTGATATTGCTACCCTTGTTCCCATAACCATCTTAATGCTAATCCCTGTAAGGATCAACTATATGAAACGATATTCCTTCTGCTCAAAGCTTACATTTTCTGCTGAATAAACTGGTCTTCTGGTAACTTCATGCTCAATGCTAGAAATGGTTTAGAGCCTATAGTATTAAACAGAAGTCAGAGATGATATGACAAGGTTTAAAGGACTACAAAGTAAGCATGATAAAGTCTTTTAAAAGGATATGATCTGGAAAACGTACCATGTCTATCCTGGTTCCCAAGATTACCCAAAAAAGAAAATTGCTTCCACAAAATTGTATTAATGGAAGTGATTTGATTCTAATAGTTATTGTACAATAGACTTTCACCATGAACAACTTTCATCTAGTTTCAGGGTGTCAATGTGAAAAATATTTCTTCCCTATTGTTCTCACAAAGAAAAGAGCTTCTCAAAGTTTCACTTTGTCAAATTTACCAGGTTTCTGCCGTGGGTCATGCAGCAATGCTAGCCGCAATAAAGAAATATGCCCCAAGTTTGGTAATTAACTGTAATCTATCATTCTATACAGTAGTCCTTTCCATTATTTGCTTATATATTTTTTTTGTGGCCCAGATTCCTTCTCCGTATTCTTCTGAAAGGCTTGATCTAATGAAACAATTAAAGAGAACGAAGAAGAAGGAAGTCCAAGCTCGGAGCAGCATTGAAAACCCTTCTAAAGTTGTAGAGTGAATGCAAAAGCTGTGGGAAACAACTTCATAATCATGGTGTTGGTTCAGCTTAACTTCTGTAACTTCTGTAAAGTGGCAAGAGAAGTTGCACATACACCTTATTATAGCCGATGCAAGAAACTGTCTATTAGAGGAAACACAAACAACACTCGTTCAAAAGCACCTGTACACAAAGATCCTGCTAAGTTTAGTTTTAGAGAAAGCAACTTTGATTTTGATCAAGTGTATTTGCTTAGGCATAATCTGACAATTGTTGATATTGTCCATGGTTTAAGACAAAGCTTTCGAGTTTCGAGGAATTTATTTGGTGAGAGTGTGTGGTAGTTAACCACAACTCCCTAAGTTCTAAATTTGTAATCGTTGCAATTACTTCCTTTATAGTTGGAGATAACTTTCATTTTCGAACCTCCTATAGGAGTCGGCAAACTACAAGGAGATCAATCCACAGTCTATACCTTTGATTGAGGAACAAGTGCATGCTCCTATGATATAAGTGGACCGTGGGATACTGAGAATATACTTAGGTACTCTTGAGTAGGGGTGTGCAAAATCTGGTTTAATCAATAAATAGAACAAATAAAAACGCTATTGGTTCATCGGTATCGATGTTATTGGGTTAACAGTTTGTAAACGATTTTGTAAATTTTTTTATTGGGTTATCGATTTGATTTCCGATTTTAAAGATTTAGTTAATAGTTAAATCGATAACCCAATAAGCTTATAATAAAATTATATTTTTATCCAAAATTATATAATATTGGCTTTAAATTTTATTTTATCAAACAAACCTTATTTCCAAATTCTTATCCCAAGCGCGCTCATTCTCTCAACAATTTTAAAGTTCATTATCAATTAATGATTTGTTGCTTGATTACTACGGTGCATTTTATAATTTTTTTTTTTTACTTGTAATTTGTGTAGACTTTTATGCATGAAGATAGTGTAAATATGAACAAATGAAAATAAGAGAAAGTAAAAAAACTTTACGGAGTATTTTCTTATTGGTTAAACCGAAAATCGAACCGTTAAGAAGTAAAAACCGATAAACCGGAAACCCATGACGAATATCTTATCGGTTTGGTTATTGATTTAATGTATTTACAAACCAAAAATCGATAAATCAAATTGGTAAGGTACAAAATCTAACCGAACCGACACCCTACTCTTGAGTCAAGTCTTTTTCCCTGGATAGCATAGTTGTAAGTACAGGTATTTTCAACTTAAATGTAAAAAAAGATTACCTAGACGTTTCAAAAAGCAGAGAGAAAAAAAGAAGAGAGGGCGAACCAAAAACAATTACTGTACTTATATTCCATTGTTTGGTTGGTTTGGAGAATAGACTATTTTATTCAACTCACACAATAGTAAAAGCACTAAAGTAGATATGTACAGCGGCCAGCTGGAGTATCTCAGTTGGTTAGAGCGTGTGGCCGTTAACGACAAGGTCGAAGACTTTGTGAAGGAGAAAGTCCCGAAGGCGCCCCCCCCCACACACACCTGTACCAGAGGCTTCTTGGCCAGGTGGGATGTAAATCGAGGGATATGCGCGAGTGACAGCCCTGTAAGGGAGAGGACCAACGGGACACAAACCCAGCAACAACCCTTGCAATATTTCAACAAAGACTGTCACCACACGGATTCGAACCCGCGACGTCGGAGTGGTTGTACCACAGTCACCTTGCCACTTACCAACTCGCCTGTGCTCAACCCCTTCCTCTAGCGTTGGTTACTCTTTCATTTTTAGTTTTTTTTTCCTTTGTTTGCAACTGATCTTGTAGATGTTTTGTAGCTTCCTTAGAAGTTCCTAATGGAAAAAATATTTTTTTTGCTAGCAAGTCTGTGTACGAATAGGCTGATTGCATATATAAGGTTGTGATGAATTTACTAGATGCAAATAGAGTTAAAACGTCAAAAGATTATGGTACCCAATAACTTTGAGCTTTAATAATGATAGTCCCTTCTATTACGGTACCTCTAGCATTAGATACCATTCAACACATGACAAACGGATCTAGGGAGTGTATATATGGCAAGGAAACAAGGTGATCAAGGAAACAATGTGATCAATCATTAAGCCAAACATCAACAGTTAGTTAGTGACAACTAATACTCCTATGTTTCGCCTTTTATGATAATGTTTTCTTTTTAGTCCGTTCAAATAAAAAAAAATTATAGTAGAAATTATTTGATGATAATAAGTTTTGAAAGTCTTTCTTTACTTCTTAAACTTTATGTCTATTAAAACTTCACCACATAAATTGAAACAACTACCAGTGAGTACTAGTATTAGATACCCTTTCATGACAATTATGAGCATTGATCATTCGAAATGCATACCAATTGTTCGTTGGCTTGATATGCCGGTTGCTTTCATTGCCTAAAGTATGTGAATCAATCAAGGAGAAGTTTTTTTTCTGTGTTTCCGTTTGGGATTGTGCGAGATTATAATTAAGAGGGACACTGTCCCTAAATGCTGAAATAGTACCACAATCTTTCAAATTTTGAATTGCACAACAATATGATCAATGAATGGCACAATATATAATCAATGAATGCACAACAATCACATCAAATTCGTGCACCATTTCAAACATTTCACCAAAGTTGGATTCAAATAAGCACAACAAAAGCTAGAAATTAAGCAAGAAAAACAGCAAAATGTTGCTTTTCTTCCTTTTATTACAAAAAGCCAATGGGGTACTGAACACGATTAAATTCAAACAATTTCTTAGAAATCGCTAGAGAGAGGGACATGGTCGCTGTTCATGAACACATTACTGTAGATTAGACCAGCCAAGCCACCACCAGTGAGTGGTCCAACCCAGTAAATCCAGTTGCCAGCGAAGTTTCCACTAGCTACTGCAGGCCCAAAGGAACGGGCTGGGTTCATTGAACCGCCAGAGAATGGGCCTGCAGCCAAGATGTTGGCACCAACGATGAAACCAATGGCAATGGGTGCAATTGTACCCAATGATCCCTTCTTTGGGTCAGCTGCTGTGGCGTACACTGTGTACACCAAAGCAAATGTGATGATAATTTCCATTACAACTCCTTCGGTTGCTCCTACACCAGCGGCCACACCGTGAATTGGAACAGCCTGAGAGATGCAAGAAAAAAATAATTACTGTATATATTAGATAAAGATTCAATCGATCAAGTACTTATTCAATCTTAAATTAGTTAAAGCCGATTAGATAATATCTATTATGCTAGGCGATTTGAGAGGGTTTACCATGATTATAACTTTTACGTTAATTGTTCTTATCGTGACCTTGCTGTTCTATTTGGACTTAATACAATTACACATTCAACAACAACAATAATAGTTACGTCTCAATCCAAAAAAAAAAATCAGTTATATGAATCCTCATTATCATGTTTCTCCATTTAAATCTTCTATCATGCCATAATCATTCCAAATTAAAAAAAATATATATATATAAATAATACTAGCTAGTAACGTTTTAAAAAACGCTTTCTATATTTTTGTTGGTATATAAATCTATGATAAGGCTAACATACTCTGGTAAGCATCGGATCTAAATAAACCTACTAACCTGATAAAAATATATTGTAGAATAGTAAATATAACCTATATAGTAGATCTTTTCTTAAGGAAGTCAAATATCACATGCCTATCCATAATCAAGATAAGTTAAAAACTGATCATTTTGGTTTAACCATAGGTTGTATTATATTGTTACGTAAACTAATTATAATTTTTTCGAATGAAAAAGTCTAAATTTTCAGAACTAGAATTAATTAGGAACTTACCAATCCTCCAGTGACAAATTTGAGGAGGTAACAAGCAACAATGGCGCCCAAAAGTTGAGCAGTCCAGTAGAACAGACCGGTGAGAATGGTGATTTGGCCGCCAAGAGCTAAGCCAAAAGTGACGGCGGGGTTAACGTGACCACCGGATATGTTAGCAGCAATAGAAACGGCCACGAAGAGAGCCAATCCATGGCAAATTGCAACTGCTACTAGCCCCGCAGGATCAAGAGCCGCATATGCTGTCAACTTGTCTGCATATCAACACAATGCCAATCCAACGAAGAGTTTAACGTTATATACACTATCATTAGGTTGTCATTATTTGGTGTAGCAAATAGTATGTCTTATTATCTAAATAAATCTTAGTACACTTTAAAAAGCTTATCTATATATATTTTTTTGGATGATCTGATAGCGTATAAAATGAATAATATAATTCTATGGATTGTAACACGTTATTTACCATATTTTGCAGGTAACTATGCTTGTCAAATAAGTAAATAATATTATCTATAATTAGTGGGGTAAAAGTTCTTTACGTACGTTCTAATTCCTACATTAACTAATCTATGCATGAGATCATTATCACTTAAAGTAAGCGTTATTTCTCGTTAATAAACTAATCATACCAAAACTATTAGCAAAATAGATAGTTTGACGTAAATAAAGCTATTAGAGTGCATCCAATAAATTACTTAAATATAAGAAAAAGAAGCGTTATTAACTGTAAGCAATCGCTGAACCAACTCCGGCGAAGACGAAAAGCAAGGTGGAGATAAATTCAGCAACATAGGCCTTAATAGACCCCGAACTGAATGAATCATCAAGGCGTCCAAAAGCAATGCAAGGCATTTTCAGAGCAAATTAAGAAGCTTATGAGGGGAACTCTTTATTTTAATAGACAGAGAGCAAAATGCTTTTGGATGGCCCGAAAAGCCATTTGTTTGTCAAGTATATATACTGCAAATATAAGAATAAAATATAGTGTCAATTAATGCACTTCATGAGTTTTCCACTCTAGTATACTACTCCTTCTGTCCCAATTTACCAATTTAGGTGGCACAATTGAAATTTCAAGATTCAAATTTTTAAATGTTGATCGTGAATTTGAAGGTATAAGCTTTAAGTTGTTTGAAATAAAATTTATATACTTAAATTCTACGTAAAAAATATTATAAATCATAATAAATAACAATTTAAAAATATTTGATTGAAAAAAATTTAATTAACTCTCAAAATTCCAACCCCAAATTGAGACGGGGAATATAAGATTGGTACGAGCCTCTTTTATGTTATAAGGGGAATGCATATCCAATTAGGTGTTTAATTACAAAACTTTGCTGTCACGAACGTGCTTTTTTGGAAATGTACTCGAAGTTCCTCGATCAAATAATGATAATCAATGCGAACCTATCGTTAAGACATTTTATGTGGTGGCCCTTGTGAAGAAAATAAATGATTAACAAAAGAGTTGGTGATATGTATATCTGCATGACACTATATAATGAGGTTTAATTTGGTCTACAAGGTGCACCGATCGACCGACCATGAAAATGTAGAATGGGGTGCTTGTGATGGAATTTTCTGGAGGTTTTCAAAATATGTGGATAAAAATTGAAGAAGAGTAATTTAGAGTATGTTTGGTAGATTGGAAAATGGTATTTGGTAAATAAACAAAAAATAATATTTCAAAAGTATTTATATATGATCTAATAAAATACTATGAGGATAGAGATGGGATGGTAGTAGGTGGTTTGGGATTGTGGTAGGGAGGAGACGATCAATGTTGAGTGTCAATTATAAAAAATGTTTTCTTTATTTTCATTAAGAAAGTTATTTTTTGACTTTTATTAGTCCAAGAATTATAATCTCAGGACTAGTTATCCTTGCGAATCAAACGAGTCCTTAATATTGTATGCATGCACTAAATGAGTAATAATAAAATATATTTACACTATTATATCATTTATAAAGTAATGCTTACAAGTTAATCTTTATGACAAAATTTAATTGATATTCTAATAAAACAATAATTAATTTGTTATACCGTAACAAATTACACAATAGTGTATGTATAAATTTTTTATTAACATTGTATATAAGTTAGATTTAGGTTTAATAACGGGAAAGGGCAGACTGGCCATTGCGATGGATAGATAATGAATCTTAGAGAGCTTGCTCCGGCCATGTTTGGTGGTTGTCTTGTCTTCTTTTATAAATCATTTCCCCTGTATTTAAGATCTGCATATTCTCTGCAAACTGCTGTTTCATTTATTTTTGTACTTTTCTCTTCCTTTAGTAAATCATTTTCCTTACAAGATCTTCTTTAAATTTATTTCTTAATTTTTGTCTATCCAAATACAGAGAAGAGGAATTACTTTTAGGACCTTGATTTTGTTGGTTACTACTGTAGTAAAGTAGTACATGAAGTAAATAAATATTACAAGTGTTCGAAAGGATAAACAAATAATTAATCTTCAAAACTGCCGCACAGTTGTTGAGTCTTGAATCTTGATGACCTGAAATCAAGAAACACTAAATCTGGATGGTTACAACTGTGTGATGAGTCGAGTGTTTGCACTCTGTCCTTAAGACAAGATTGCCCCGTATATATGCTTTTATGTTAGCGGGCAATAGTCTCCTAAGATAAAACAACACTTTAATCTCAACACTACAAAGCAAATAGGTTGAGTCTGACGAAGAAAACAAATACGATTCGACTTGCTGAAGAAATGGAAAAGGAAGGAAGAGCTTCTGTTTTCGTCCAACGTTTTTGGACTGACTTTCTCTTATGTTTTGTCTTTGTTTATATAGTGTGTCTCTGTTGTGTATATCTTGTGTATATGTGTGTCTTTCCTCACTGTTTTTCGTCACTGTATGTTCAACACAATTGAGCCAAAAGGCATCAATATATAGCATGGAGGAGGGACTCCTCAACTGCCACAAACAAGGCTGTTAATAGCCATTAGTGAGGGCTGTTAATGGCCATTAAAGAGGGCTGTTGATGGCCATTGGAGAGGCTGATTATGGTCATTGAAGGAGGGTTGTTTATGGAGGAGTTAACATCCAAGTAATGGCTGGTTAATGCTCCAAAAAACAGCCCAAACGGTAGGCAGAAAGTTTCTGCCTTCCGACATTCCCAAAATCAACTTTTCATAAACTCTAGGGACCAAACTGTAAATATTAAGTAATTTGGGGAGCCCGGACCGGACCGGAAGGGCGGGTGGCTGCGGCGCGCGTGTGGGCTTAGCCTTGAACCCAAGCACATCTAGGTCCTCCCTCCTTTAAACACATGGGATACCCCTTGGGGTCCCAAACCCTTAACCACTTTAGAGACTTATAAAAAGAGCAATTCTTCATTTTTCCACCGATGTGGTATCCTTGTCCCACACCATATTTTCATGCCTCAAACACCTTACTTCGTGGACCAATATCTCTTTCATTTCTCAACGAAATTTGACGACTCTTAGCCCTACGGTCATGTACTCACTTAGTAGATTATGCATGTGTGAAGAGACAAAGCCTCCAACATGCGGAATACTAGTGTTTAATTCATTAAATATAGGTGGACGCACCTCCCCGCCAAAGGCAAATTTCCAACAATCCCCTTTATGAAAGAGAGATTTTGGCGCACACACAAGGTGCCTACGTTCAGTAATCTTTCAGCGAAAAGATATTGCATCAGGAGAGGTAGATTCTACTTTGAACCTTCCCTAGTTGAATACCACCGGACTTACTTACTGCGTGGTGAACGTGATGTCTTGAACCGTCAGTGTTTAGTGTAAGCCAAGACAATGATACCAACACAATAACTCTCCTTATTTGTTTTCATTCATTCTTATGGTTTTGTCCATTGTGGTTGTGGACACACTTGGATTCTTAAGTGCATTCATTTGAGGCGGCATGTCCTCACACTTAAATAGGTGATCTCCTACAAGGTATCCTGCTATACCCTACTTGACGAGTGTTAGAAATTATTAAAAGTTTCCCCAACCTTAACCTCAACCGTGTGAGGATCGTTTAAAGGTTTGGAAGCTTAACCTTTACCCACCATGCAGGTAGCACTTTAATGTCTATCGCGGGAACAACTTTGGATTCATGTTTCTCTACAGAAATCATCATCCGAGGTGCTCTTACTTCCACCGAAGCGCTCAACTGAACCTTTTGCAGCTTAGTTTTCCCATTGAACCAAATTCTTGGGATCTTCAATCAGTATGGTTGGGTTACCACCACAATGGTTTGTATTGTTTGGGTTTTAAGCCCCCACATCCCACGGTCCACGGCTCGTGACTCGTGACCCGAGCCCGAGCCCGGACGGGATGGGGCGGGCAGCGGTGCGCGTGTGGGCTTTGCCTTGAACCCAAGCATATTTAGGTCCTCCCTCATTTAAACACATGGGATACCCCTTGGGGTCCTAAACCCTTAACCAATTTAGAGACTTATAAATAGAGCAATTCTTCCTTTTCCCACCGATGTGGTAGCTTTGCCCCACACCATATTTTCATGCCTCAAACACCTTACTTCGTGGACCAATATCTCTTTCATTTCTCAACGAAATTTGACGATTCTTGGCCCTACGGTCATCTACTCACTTAGTAGATTATGCATGTGTGAGGAGACAGTCTCCAACATGCGGAACACTAGTGTTTAATTCATTAAATATGGGAGGACGCACCTCCCCGCCAAAGGCAAATTTCCAACAGATTTTACGTTATTTTTTAATCAATAAGTTTAAACTTAAAACTCAAAGATTTGCATGATGTGTCGTTAATTTGCAATTTTGAGCCGAGGGTCTCCCGGAAACAGTCGCTCTACCTATCAAGGTGGAGGTAAGGACTGTGTACACTCTACCCTCCCCATACCCCACGTTGTAGGATTTCACTGGATATGTTGTTGTTGTTTGTTGTTGTTGTCGTTAATTTGCAATTAAGTTTAATAATCTTCAATAATAATAACTAAACAACAACGAGTATGATGAGAATATATAATGATACAATTAAGAATTCATATATACTGTACTGTAATTAGTTTTATGATTCGTTAAGAGTTGTATGGTTTTCGATAAGTAGTTCAGATCTTTATGATGTCTCCAAGTTAATGTCATCAGCTACACGTACATGTATAAATTGAGTGTATAGTCTCACATATAAAATAGATATACTTACTTTATCTTCCTGTGATGTCCCATGCCTTAGTTAGAGCAACAAGGGATTTTCTTTGCATTTGATATTATTATCTTATGAAAGAAGAGCCTTAGAGCAACAATAAAGTTCTCTCCTTAGGGTAGATTAAAGATACTTTGTGCATCAAATTATCTTTTTATTATTATTATTATAATTATTATCTCATGAAGATTTACAAAATTTTGCATAGAAGAGCATTTCTGGATAAATGACATTAATAATTAAACAAAATCTTGAAAATTTAGGACTAGTATTATTGGGGGTTTTACCCCTCCAAAAATGGACGTATGCCACTATATGCAAATGCAACAAGCACACGGTATTCTTTAGTAAAAGGCAAAAGAATAGCTCGCTGTGTGCTCATTGCTTGGCTGCGTGAGTTATGTCGAGAAACTTGAGCTGTTTGTATACTAGTTCCAGACTGTCGCTTCTTCACTAACTTCTTGATGTGGGATGCTCTTCTAGTTTTTTCAATGACTACCACTCTGGGCTCTGCTGGTATGGGCTTTGTGCTCTTTCCCACATGTTGAAGATATTGGGCTTAAGATGTTCGGGCCATTAACATGAGCTCTACTCGTGCTCTTTCCCATATGTTGAAGATATCGGGCCATTAACATGAGCTTCACTCGTGCTCATTCGAGAGGCAAAATTACTGATAGGAAGCCTTAGAGTAACTGGTAAAGTTGTTGCTATGTAATCAGAAAATCACGGGTTCAAGCCGTGGAAACAGCCTCTTGCAGAAATGCAGGGTAAGGCTGCATACAATAGACCCTTGTGGTTCGACCTTTTCTCGGACCCCGCACATAACATAAGTTTAGTGTATCGGGCTTCTCTTTTTTATGATAAATAGTTCCTTATTCTTTCTATTGCTTATTCAAAAGTCTATATCTCATAGTTATACGATTGCCTTTAATATTTATTCATTCTTTCTTCCAAGTCGTTCTTTTGTCAAATTCATTTTTGTTTCTTTTGACAATTTATCCCGTGATAGGACGGTTATTTAACTACATTGTAATATTATAGCTTACTTTAGTTTTCAGGTTACAAAGTGTTAAACAAAGGTAATATACATGTGATGTACACTGAATATACAGCAATATATATCACAGATATACAAAGCAGTGGACTGGGCAGCAGTGGGCCTCTTGGGCCTTGGCAGTGGGCCTCTCGGCCAGTAGTCTTGGGCCTTGGCAGTGGGCCTCTCGGCCAACAGTGGCAGATTGTTAACAAATACAATCTTGTATATATGGTATATATATTTGTAGTATATTGTATTGTAAAGGTTACATTAATTAGTGTTATACACTTACCATAATTGTATAGTTAGAATTATGGTAGAATAAGGATTTAGAAATAGAATAGGAATAGAATTCTCCTATTATGGAAATATGTAACTTGTATATATAGCCTTTCAATTAATGAAAATAATCAAGGGGATTATTTCTTTCATGGTATCAAGAGACTAGGTCTAAACAAAAGTTTTTCTCTCAACTTTTGTCCTCTCTTTGGCCGAGACACCCCCCCCTCGGATTTCTCTTCCAAAATTCGTCTTCCGCTCTAAAAAACACCTCTCTTAAATTTTCCTTCCTTCTTTGTTCTTTCAATATGTCTAAGAACAATTATCACCATGCCCTCATGGTTTTCAATATCAAGAGTTGTATCCCTATTGTCCTTGAGATGGAAAACGTCCAATATGCGACGTGGGCGGAGTTGTTTAAAATTCACGCTATCTCTTATCAAGTTCTTCATCACATCATTCCTCCCACTAGACCCCTTCCTGCGGAGGATCCTGAGTTATGGATTACTCTTGATGCTACCGTTCTCCGGTGGATCTACGCCACTATTTCGGTGGACCTTCTACAGACGATTATTGAGCTGGATACCACGGCTATGGCTGCATGGAATAGATTGCGTGACATATTCCAAGACAACCAACATTCACGTGTCGTCACACTAAAGCAGGAATTCTCTCTAGTCCGAATGGACGAATATCCAAACGTTTCTGCATATTGCAAGAAACTCAAGGAGTTGGCAGATCAACTACGTAATATTGGCGCACCGATAACTACTAATCGTCTCGTTCTACAGTTGGTTGCCGGTCTTTCGGAGGCATATAATGGTGTTGGAACTCTCCTTCGCCAAAGCAACCCTCTTCCCGACTTCTATCAAGCCCGCTCCATGCTTACTTTGGAAGAAGCCGGTTTGGCTAAAAAGCGACTCACGAGCAAGCCGTCATCATGGTGGCGTCCTCTCCTAGTTCTTCGGGTTTTGTTAATAATTCGGGCCAAAACCATAATCATAGTGGCGGCAAGAATAATCGCAAGAATAATAACAAAAACCGCGGGGGCAAACACGACGGTTCTGGTGGCAGTTCCGGTGGTCAGCAAGCAGGCGGTGGGTCCCATCTAGGGAACAGTGGCCCACCACCCCCTGGTCCCAGCAGTGGGGCCCATGGCAGTGGGGCTAGGGCAGTGGGCCGTGGGCCAGCAGCCCTTCTACTCAGCCGGCAGCCAATTCCAGCGGCCAGTGGGCTGGCCAACAGTTCAGGCCCAACACCCAGCAGTGGCGGCCCACTGGCCAGTGGCCCAACAGCAGCGGCAGCAGCAGCTACGACCCATCTCCATCACGGACAGGAATTCTTGGGCCCCGACCTCCACAAGGCCATCATGCAGCAGGCCCCACTCAAACCGATATCGAGGCCGCGATGCACACACTGGGGTTAACTCAACCGGACCCAAATTGGTATATGGACACTGGTGCCACTACTCACATGACTTCCGAATCAGGTACTCTCTCATCTTATTCCAATTTGAGCACCCCTCAGAGGATAATTGTTGGTAATGACAGTTCTATTCCAATTCTAGGGTATGGTCAGAAAACATTGTCTCCCCCCAATCCACCACTCCTCTTGAAAAATACTTTACATGCTCCTAAATTGATTAAAAATTTAGTGTCTGTCCGAAAGTTCACAAATGACAATTATGTTTCTGTTGAATTTGATCCTTTCGATTTCTCTGTGAAGGATTTCAAGACGGTGAGTCATCTCATGAGGTGTGATAGTAGGGGGGATCTGTATCCTATCATGCCCGGTTTCAGTTCATCGAGTCCAGCCTTGCCGTCAGCTTTTGCAGTCATCTCTCCTTCCATGTGGCATGCTCGTCTGGGTCATCCGGGATCTTCTATGTTATCAGTTTTAGATAAAAATAGCTTTATTTCTTGTAAGGGTACGAGTCGTACTCCAATTTGTCAGTTTTGTTCATTAGGAGAAATTGTTAAGTTGTCATTTGTAGACTCCAATTCTCGTACTTCTATGCCATTTGACATTATTCATATCGACTTATGGACATCTCCTGTTCTTAGTTCAATGGATCATCGATATTATGTTCTCTTTTTAGATGATTATTCTAGATTTTTGTGGACGTTTCCAATTGCAAATAAATAACAAGTGTTTTCCGTCTTCATCAAATTTAGAGCATTCATTCGTACTCAATTCGAAAGAGACATAAAAACTATTCAATGTGATAATGGGAAAGAGTATGACAATAGGGAGTTTCGGGAATTCTGTGCTACTAATGGGATCAATTTTAGGTTTTCGTGTCCTCATACATCTCCACAAAATGGAAAGGCCGAACGCAAAATTCATTCCATCAATAACATTGTCCGAACTCTCTTAATTCATGCCTCCATACCTCCATATTTTTGGCATCATGCTCTACAAATGGCCACATGTCTTCTTAACATAATTCCTTCTAAAGGTCTGACATATTCTTCCCCCCTCAAAATCCTATATGATAAGAACCCTTCTTATTCTCATCTTCGGATTTTTGGGTGCTTGTGTTATTCGTTATTTCCATCCACCATAATTAACAAACTTCAGGCTCGGTCTAGCCCGTGTGTATTTTTGGGTTATCCGTCGAATCATCGTGGTTATACATGTTTTGACTTATCTTCCAAGAAAATCCTAATTAATCGCCATGTCATTTTTGATGAAACCCAATTTCCTTTTGCGAAAGTTCATACTCCCGAGCCTAAGTCGTATAATTTTTTGGATGACCAAATATCCCCGTATATTATTCAGAATTTTTTGGACATCTCCCGCACCCAAAATTCTCCCGCGGGCTCACTGCCCGTTGGCCCCACAGTTTCATGTCCGGTTTCAGCCACTAGAACAGTTCCAGCAATTAGGCCAGTCCAGCCCAATTCTGGAACTGGTCCAGACGACAATTCGATTACGATTTGGGCGGCGAGCACTGCTGCACCTTTCGCCTATCCGTCCCGAGCCCAGAAAATTCTCAAAATTCCCTCAATTTTTTCTCGAGTCATAGATCGGTCACTCGTAGTCAGCGGGGTATTTTTACACCTAAAAGACATTTTAATTTACATTCTGATGTCTCTAAATCCCACTTGCCCCGCAATCCTGTGTCCGCATTAAATGATCCTAATTGGAAAATTGCTATGACTGATGAATATAATGCTCTTATTGATAATAAGACGTGGGAGTTGGTTCCACGTCCATATGGTATTAATGTTATCAGGTCTATGTGAATTTTTGCTCATAAGGAGAATTCAGATGAGTCATTTGCTCGACATAAGGCGCGACTTGTTGGTGATGGTAAGACTCATCAGGTTGGGATAGATTGTGGTGAGACGTTTAGTCCGGTGGTCAAACCGGCTACCATTCGCACTGTGATTAGCTTGGCTCTTTCAAAGACTTGGCCAATTCATCAATTGGATGTCAAAAATGCTTTCCTACATGGTGATCTCAAGGAAACAGTCTATATGCATCAGCCGTTGGGTTTCAGGGATCCAAACCGTCCTCATCATGTATGTTGTTGAAGAAGTCCTTATATGGGCTTAAGCAGTCTCCAAGGGCCTGGTACACGAGGTTTGCTGACTTTGTTTCCACTATTGGGTTCACTCACAGCATGTCAGATAATTCCTTGTTCATCTACCGCTGTGGTTCGTCCTTGGCCTACATTTTATTGTATGTGAATGATATCATCTTGACTGCCTCTTCCGATGCCTTGCGCCAGTCTATCATGACCATGCTCAGTTCTGAGTTCGCTATGAAAGACTTAGGGCCTTTGAGTTATTTTTTGGGGATTGCCGTCAAGCGTCATTCAGGTGGCTTATTTTTGTCTCAACGAAAGTATGCTGCCGAGATCATAGAGAGGGCTGGGATGTCATTATGTAAGTCCACTTCCACGCCAGTTGATGCAAACCCCAAGCTGAGTGCCGCAGCAGGTGCACCATACGAGGACCAGACCCGCTATCGCAGTCTTGCAGGGGCCCTCCAGTATCTTACCTTTACCAGACCGGATATTACGTATGCGGTTCAGCAGGTGTGTTTATTCATGCATGATCCCAGAATTGAGCACATAAATGCAATCAAATGCATCATTCGGTATATTCAGAGGACACTGGACTATGGGTTGCACTTGTATCCTTCATCTACATCCACACTTGTCTCTTACACGGATGCTGATTGGGGTGGTTGTCCCGACACCAGACGGTCGACTTCTGGCTACTGTATGTTCCTTGGCAACAACTTGGTCTCCTGGTCGACAAAGCGTCAGGCAACTCTGTCACGCTCAAGTGCAGAGGCGGAATATCGAGGGGTAGCAAATGTGGTCTCCGAATCATGTTGGCTACGTAATTTGCTTTTGGAGATTCATTGTCCCATTCAGAAGGCAACCTTGGTATATTGTGATAACATTAGTGTCATCTACCTTTCAGGTAACCTAGTTCAACACCAACGTACCAAGCATATCGAAATGGACATTCACTTTGTCCGTGAAAAAGTTGCAAAGGGTCACGTTCGCGTATGCCATGTCCCGTCCCGTTATCAAATCGCAGACATCTTTACAAAGGGTCTACCAGCGGTTCTCTTTGAAGATTTTAGGGACAGTCTCATCGCTCGAAGACCGCCCGCTATGACTGCGGGGGTGTGTTAAACAAAGGTAATATACCTGTGATATACACTGAATATACATTAATATATATCACAGGTATACAAAGCAGTGGATTGGGCAGCAGTGGGCTTCTTGGGCCTCGGCAATGGGCCTCTCGGCCAGCAGTCTTGGGCCTTGGCAGTGGGCCTCTCGGCCAGCAGGGGCAGATTGTTGACAAATACAATCTTGTATATATGATATATATATTTGTAGTATATTGTATTATAAAGGTTATCTTAATTAGTGTTATACACTTACCATAATTGTATAGTTAGAATTATGGTAGAATAAGGATTTAGAAATATAATAGGAATAAGATTCTCCTATTATGGAAATATGTAACTTGTATATATAGCCTTTTAATTAATGAAAATAATCAAGGGGATTATTTCTTTCACAAATTATACTTGCAGTAGAAAATTGCATGTGAAAAAGTAAAAAATGAGAAATAAAACTTAGCTCCTTTGTATTCCTTGAACCATCCACTAGTGGCGTCTCCAATCCATGATAATGAAGAGTTTATTGTATAAACACTCACTAAACTATTAAATAGGTGAAAAAGGCTTTTATAACAAATGCCTTTGGGCTCGTATACAAGTTATCATGCATGGTGGTACTTCCTCCTAAAAAAGTAACCCATTGTTGTCAAATGGTAAGAACAGATAGTATACTAGTACTTACCATCAAAAGGATGTGGTGCAACATATGAGGTTGTTCCTCCTTTAATGATGTCTCTGATTCGAATTCTATATATGAAAAAATCTTTGATAGGGAGCTTCCCCCGAATGGGCCCTACACGGCGCGAATTCGAATATAATCGGACTCAGATATGAATATCGGACCCTAAATGAGAAACTTAAAAAAAAAAGTATACTAGTACTTGTTTTACCATAAATCTCCATCTGAAAAAAATATTAGACTAGCAAACAAAAGCGAACATGCTGCTTTAACCAAACAAGCGGTCATTACAATATTAGAAATACAGATCTGGAGACTCCTTTGGTTAGAACTAGTGCCGGGGGTGGGCCGGGTCGGGCCGGTCCCGCCCCAAACCCGACAATTTAAAAAAATAATTGTGGTAACGGGACTCGAACCGGGACGGGACATGGTCTCGTCTCAACCCGCCCCAGGCCCGCCTGTCCCGCCCCGATCCCTTCCGAAACTCCCCCCCCCCCTTTTGCAAAAATAATCGTTGCACTAACGACCATTTTACATTTTGGCCGTTGTGCAACGACCATTTTTGGCCTTCTCCCTCCCCCAACCCCCTATCCCTTTAATATTTATTTTTAACCCATAAGTTATTATATTTACACTTTAACCCAAATTTTCAACTATAAATACCTCATTTTCTCTTCATCTTTCTCACAAATCTTCCTACAATCTCTCAATACTCAATCTATCTCTACATTGTCTACTAAATATTCAATTTTATTTATTCATTTGGGAATTGGGAGTGAAGTTGGCAACTAGTTTGAAGATCTTCCATCGAGCAAAGTTTTAATTTTCAACCTCTCGATTACACGTCGACGTTACGTCGACGTTTGGTACATTCGTTCCTTTTCATTAAATTATTATTGTCTGTTTATTTTATTTAGCGCACTTAATTTCATTTACTTTAATTATTTATTAGTAAAATTATAAATTTATAATGAAATAATTTAAATGTATGATTACGAGTATGAGTCATGTTTCTTCTAGTAGGGGCAACAAGGGCAAGAGTCTTATTTCTATACAGAATCCTATTCCTACACATGATGATTTTGTTGATACTGAACATTTTCATACAATACCATTAGATTTAGACGAGGAGCTATTTTCTGGAACTCAAGAAAACTTTAATTTAGACGATGATATAGATGACAACACACCCACTAGTGCACCTTCAACTGAAATGCCTCCTATTCCCCCTAGTATGAGACGAGGTCCAGCAAAACGAACATTAAAATCAGATGCATGGACATTTTTTGATAGGGACGTAGAGAATCAAGTAGCTAGATGTAAAATTTGTAAAGATGTTTTAAAATTTAAAACTGGAAAAGGTCACGATGGGACGGAGGGTTTAATGAGACACGTAGCAAGTGCTCATCCAGCTAGGTATGCCCAATACGAGGCTTCAAAATCGGGTGCGCAAACGCCCGCTCCATCGGGACAAGATTCACATACTGATACTGTCTTGGACCAAGTACACGGTCAAATTAACCCTATGACGGGGGGAATTGTAGGCCCTAAATACAATAAACATAGAGATAGGGAAGCAATAGCAAAATTAGTTGTTGTGGAGGGTTTGCCTTTTTCATTTCCTTCATCTCCCGATTTTATTCATTACATTAGAGATTTGTATAATCCTGCTTTTAACGGTTTTTCTAGATCAACTGTTAAGAGAGATGTATTTAAATTTGCACACGAATATCAACAGTATTTACGTTATTCATTATATCATTTTAATGGCAAAGTGGCTATCACTTCTGATATAGGCCGTAGTACTAACGATCATAATTATTTAACGGTAACTTGTCATTGGATAGATTATAAATGGTCTATGCAAAACGTATCTTAGCTTATAGATATATAGATGATAGGCACACTGGTACTTTTATTGCATAAAATATTTATCAAGTGTGCGATTATTATGGAATAACTGATAAAATTATGACTATTACATTAGATAACGCTTCTTCTAACAATTATGTTATTACAATTTTAAAAAATAGTTTAACTCCATCTTTTCTAGATCATTTTCATATAAAATGCGCGTGCCATATATATAACTTAATTGTAAAGGATGGTCTATCACTTTTTGAATACATTCTTAGTAAAATACAATTTGCTATAAACTTTATTTTTAAAAATAATAGAATACAACGAAGAAAAGAATATAAAAAAAACTTGTCACGATTGTCAACTACCTTATAGAAAAATTTCAGAAGAAGTATCCACTAGGTGGAATTCTTTATACGAATAACTACTTGTTGCTTATGACTATAGGAAACCTATAACTTTATTTTTTAACTTTCATAATCAAAATCTAGCTGATATGGTTGTAGATAGCGATTGGGTAAAAATTTCTGAACTTATTGTATTTTTAGAGAAATTTTTTCAAGCAACAAAAGAATTTCCGGTATATATTATCCTACTATTTCAACTATGTTGTTTTATATAGCTCTAATATTTTTATTACTTAGTGAATATATGAAAAAACTAGTTTATATGGCAGCTATTAAAAAATATTTATCAAAAATAAAAAAATATTTTATTTCTATTTCCACTATTTATATTATTGGTGATGTATTAAATCCGACTATTAAAATAGACGGTACTAAATCACTTATTGAAACTATTTACGATTGTATAGAAGTACTACCACCTCCAAGTCCCAAAAATCCAAATCATCCACCACCTATTGAACAAACTAAAGAAGAAGTGTTGTCTAGCGTAGAAGACCAATGCAAAAAAGTATATAGGTTTTACCAACAAGAAGGTGCTAGTAACCTACCGGCTTCCATACCATCTTCTTCATCTTCAACACAACCTCACAAAAGACATGCTGTTTCTGCGGCTAGTATTGAAAGCCTTAGAAATAGAATGTGCGGCCGTACCGCTACTAACCAAATTAGCGAGTTTGATATTTTTGTTTTGCAGGGTTTTGTACCGTACCAAGCAGTTCTCAATGAAGAAGGACGTGAAGACTTGCTGAAATACGGAAGGGGGAATGAGAAGACCTTTCCGACACTTTCAATGATGGCCCGAGATGTTTTGAACATTCAAGTGTCATCAACTGCATCTGAAAGCGCTTTTTCTGCCGACAGATATCAAATAGGAGACCACAGACACTCATTAGCCGGAGACAGCTTGGAGATTGTAGTATTATTCAGAGATTGGATACGAGCGGAGCGGAGAAGGTGCAGTCAACCGGAGATCAACGAAGAAGAAGACGAAAATAACAACGAAATCTTATCCGAAGGTGGTGGAAGCGACGCAGATCAATTTGACCAACAAATATCAATTTCAACCGAAGAACCACATGAAATTATCAAGAAACTAGAACAAGTTTTTTTGAGAATGTAATTTTTTTAATTGCAATTTTACTATGTAATTTGCAACTTTTGAACAACACCACAAAGTTGCAATTTTGACAATTGTATTTGTATTATAAAAAAATCATATGTCTATTAAATAATATAAGAGGCATAAAAACAGTCTTGAGATGTTTTTATTACACTATATTGTCTTGTTTAATTATTGAGTTTTTTTATACATATGTTATTAAAAAAAAAAAAAAAAAAGGAAAAACCGTCCGGATCCCGATCCCGCCCCCGACCCGATTCCGATGGGATCGGGATCGGGACCGGGATGGGACTTCGCCAAATCCCACCAAACCCGATCCCGCCTGACCCGCCAGCCCCGATCCCGCCCCCTTCACCCGTCCCGCCAGTCCCGAGCCCGGCCCACTGGCCACCTCTAGTTAGAACTTAGACGTATTCTAGTATACTATTCACATTGGCACAAGAGCACCAAAGACAATTATTAGCTTCTCCATCACCAAGTGACACCTAGTCGCAAGTAAATCAATAGTCATGACAAAAATTTGGTATTCTCTTAATCACTGGCCTATTCTCTTATTCGTTGGGATCGTTTGGTTCAAAACAAAATTATTACAAAATTATAATTCTGAGTTACAATGAAGATACATAATTTTACCTTCTATATCACTATGGGATTGATAATTTCATAATTTTGGTATAGATTTATCATGATTTTACCTAATATCCACAACCAAATTTTGACATATTTAATCTCAAATTTTATACGGTAATAATCCCCTAATCTCTGTAACGAAACACCCACTTAGAGATCTATTCGGTACGTCCGCTTGGGCAGCTCAATTGGTTTCAAGGGGGATATTTGGAATAAGAGACCAAGGATCGAATTCCGTCAGCGGCAGTGTGGGGGTTTCTTCTTGAAATAAAGGAGGGTCCCTTGTGCGCAGCGTGGTACTGGTCTAACCTTTGAAATCAATTGAGTCACCATGATTTACCTCCTTCACAGACCTGTCGGACCGGGGTGTGAGGGCTCCTGGGGTGGGAAATTCCACCTTTTGGAATAAGAGATCTATTCGGTAGTATGTCATTTATTTCCCCTTATGGCTATGGGCAATAAGACTTGAAAAGTACTCCCTCTCTTTCAATTCCCTATGTTTCAATTTATTTATCTTAATTTTTTTAATTCATTTAAACAAGAATATTTCTTTTCTAATATAAAAAAGGATAGCATAGTAAAAAAAAAAAGTATCCCACGTTAACAAAGTCTAGCGAAGGACCGCACCTTAAGGGGTGTGATATAAACAACCTAACCTAATGTAAGTATTAATGACTGCTTCCACGACTCGAACTCTAATTTGACAACTCTTTTATTTTAACATTTCACATGATATGTTTAACATCACAATCCTAATTTTAACATTTATTTAAGAATTAAAACTTATTTTTATTTTTTTAAATATTTATCAAGTCAAATGAAGAGAAACAAATTGAAACGAAGGGAGTAAGACTTTAAAAGAATAAAAAGTGAAAAAAACGCAAATAGTTTAGGGGGCATTCTGATCACACAAAGAATTGGGTGGTCAAAGTGTGATTTTCACTTAATTAATGCCCTCTTACTTTCGAAGACTGCCAAATGAAGTGAACCGGAGTTTCGTGACCAACAAATAAAGGATGTTCACATAGGTTAGCTTGCTGGCAGGGAGTCAACTTTGTTATTTTAGGGTCGCAAGTTCGATTCTTCCTTCCGGATATCATCCTCCGGGACACATACATGTGGTAAAGCCTGGGCGCTAAAAGCCGCGCGGGCATGTTGCAGTGTGGGTTCGGTCTCCGCCAAGCCTTGTGGATGGGGCTTGTGGGGGGTCAACCTTGTAGCATTGATCCGTTGAACGCAAGCAGACACTGACCATGTGTGCACATCCCGCAATTTACCTGGTGATGGGATGCTAAAGGACCGATCCCATCATCTCCAGAACGCTGGATAATAACAGTGAAGTAGTCAAACGCAAGACTGGAAACCTGTATTATCACAAAAAAAAAAAAAAAAAAAAAAATAAAGGATGTTCACAACTTCACATAGAGTGTGAGAGTGAGTCGAGTAGGAGTGAAAAGTGTCAATTGAAGATGCTAGAAAGAGTGCTCTCTTTACGCAGGGCATCACCGGTTACCGACGACGGCGACGGCGACGGAGACGAATCGAAAACTCGGAAGCACCTGTCTCCGGCTACGAGATTCACCAATTACATGAGTCGAACATGTCACATCTGGTCATTCCTCCTTATAGGAGTGGTACTGGTGGTCGTTACTTCTTTCTCTTACGACTCACGTGACCTTGTTTGTATCTCTGCTTCCTCTTCCGATCACATTTCACGCTTGCGATTTTTTGGCTTCGAAGGCCTTGAAACTGACTTCGGATCTCTCGGTGTCCCCTGGTGTAAGTTCATTTTTCTTCGTCTCACTAATTCTGAAATTTGCGTATGGATCTCTTCTATTCACTCTATGTAAATAAAGTTTTTGAATTTGCGTATATACGATATTGAGAAATGAGAACTTCATTTTATGTGTTGTTATTGTTGTTTGCTATCCAGGATGGTCTAGATCTGTATTTTTGTGGTGTTGAGTATTGCGCCCGAGTATAGTATGCATTCCTGATCAGAATATATACTCAATTGGCTTGTGATTAAACAGATTATGTGACGTGTTTGACTGTTTTCCTTAGCATGCTTAGAGCTACACGTCATTTTTGCTTGTGGTCCAGTTTTGTCTGATTAAAAGAAGTCTCAAGGTCTGATTTACCAAATTTATCTGGATCTTTGCTGGAATCAGGAACTCATAGCCCACTCCAGCTAGTTTGGGATTAGGCCTAGTTGATTGGGTAGAATGGAGAACTGTAAGGTGCGAGTTACTGAATCTGGCGTTTTGGTCTCTTCGTGGTTTATGATTTACTCAGTATCTACATTAAAGATAATCCTCCAATAAGGTGATATAAATATGAGTAAAAGCTGCAACCTTGTGGTGTTAATGGAAAGGGTTGCTATAATGGCCTGATGGGATCATTTATTAAGCGCGAATTGAGTTCTGGTTATCTAATTGAGATTTGGTACACTCAGATATGGAACTTATTATTAGCAGTCTTTTTGTGTAATTTTAATGTTATTATTATTGGACCATATTTGAGAATGCTACTCACGAGTGAAATGATTGTAGATTTTTCCAGGTATTAGTAAATTTAGTTTCATAATATAGGCTGCTCAGTTACCTGTTTATAGCGAGCTTCACTATACTGTTCCTTGATAGATGATCATTTAAAACTTTTAGCGTGTGGCATAAAGTGGATGAATTGGTTACTTGCTGCTGCTTCACAATTTTGTCATTGCCAAATTAAATAAGTATTGTTTATAGTCATTACACTTCTTTACTTCTTTCTTTTTCTGAATTGTGTCTTAAGCTGTAGCTTAGATCAAGTGTCATTAAATGAAGTAATTATTGCATACAATTATATACACACATGCGCGTGCATACAAACGTACATATATATATATATATATATATCTGTTTTTATGTATAAAAAGTGGATCACCACTTGAAAGTTAGAAGGTTTTTTCCGTGCATTCTCTATCTATGAGGAAGATAGAACTAATGGAATCATTGATGAAAAACAATCAGTTGTAGCTATCTGAACATTTTGGATTTGAGCATTGGAAGATGATATTAAAATGACCCAATGCAGCTTATAATTTAATCCTTGTCAAAAGGCAGATCGAAACATGATAAATCTGTTGAATGGACCACCAAGGACTTACTCAAAGGTCTGGAGGAGTTTGTGCCAATATACGAGACACGACCGATCAAGAATAACATGTATGGGATGGGTTTTGACCACAGCTTTGGGCTTTGGTTTATTGCTCGATGGTTGAAACCAGAGCTGATGATTGAGAGTGGCGCTTTCAAGGGACACTCAACTTGGGTTCTGAGACAGGCAATGCCAGATACGCCAATCATATCAATTACACCCCGTCATCCTGAGAAATATCTGAAGAAAGGACCTGCTTATGTTGATGGAAATTGCACGTACTTTGCTGGAAAAGACTTTGTTGATTTTGGAAGTGTTGATTGGGCAAAAGTTATGAAGAAGCATGAAATCAAGGATCTTAGTAAGGTTCTTATCTTTTTCGACGACCATCAAAATGAACTGAAAAGGTATGATGGCCTTTTAGATTGGATGCTCTTGTAGTGTTTTTCTTGATGGAGGAATTCTTGGTCATTTGTTCGGTCTAATTGTAATGCAATAGTACCCATTCTGTCTAATGGTATACTGACTGCCACTTGTTTTGCAAAATTGCTGACTCTACCTCACTTGACTCTCCATTTTGAACTTTATTTGACAGACTAAAGCAAGCACTGAAAGCAGGGTTTAGACATCTTGTGTTTGAGGACAACTATGATACTGGCACTGGAGACCACTATTCTTTTAGGCAGATGTGTGATCAATTTTATGTAAGAGGTGTGTTTCGTTTCAACTTCCTATCTTTTTTCATATGTCAAGACCTAACTGGACATTTAAGTTATTTTGCTTTTAATCTTCTTATAAATCTTTTTGCATTTAAATATTTCTGTTTAATTTAAATTTCTATAGAAGTCTATTTCTTTTCACTTTTATATTATATTTCTCCCCCTTTCTAAGTCGATTTAACAATTATTGGGAAAACCTTATGCAACTTTTCAGATTCTATCTAAGGGAAGAACAAATAAATGGAAAGCATGTGGAAAAAGTAGTCTTGCCCATGAAAAACTTCTGGTTCCTAGTATTAACTATGGAGCATTATGTTTCACTTATAAGGAAATGGTATCCATAGCTTAAATTTGTCCTAAGAAATTCATTAGAGTACAATAAGTCAGATCACATGAAGTTTAATGAAAACTTGCAAGTGCATTTAAGTCCCAAAGGGATCGCTGAGTGCTTGAGGCAAGGAGAAAAATCTCAAGATCTCATATTTGAATCCCTGTTAGAAACCTACCAAGCTCAACTGTCTAAGTCCTTGGTAGGCATGCATGTTACCCAACTCCCGTGCTTGTGGGCTGTGGCTGGTTTCTAATGCATTGATCAGGTGCATGCAAGCCGAACCCGACACCGCTGTTATTTATTTTAAAAAGAAATTGATACTCCACTATGTTGTGAAAAATGATTCTGTACTACCGAAACGTGCATGTCCAACAATTATCTTCCCAGTTAAATAAAACCCTTAAAAGAGATTTTGGGGTAACTCTCACTATGATTTGAGAGACGGATGCATCAATTAAATCAATGATATCAACAAGAGAATCCAAATTAATTGATTGCAAATCTTAGGTATGTAGTGTAGCTCATTTAAAAATATCATAATTTGAATATGTTATTCATCTCCAAGTGTATAAAATGATCCGAGTTTGAAACACTAATAGCTGGCTAATTGATTTTAAATGAGGAATTGAGATAGTCTTGATTATGAAATTGGGAATACCGAGTTAAGGAGAGAAAACTGTGTGGGAATGGTAGCAAACTCTTGCTCTTGGAAAGAAGGTATCTTGTTGTGAAACCAAAAAAGGAAAATGTGAAAAATGAATCTAATGCATTCTAGGACAGTGTCAGTAAATGATAAGGCATCTATGCTGTATAGGTAGCAGGGAAGGAAGCTGATGGAAATGGAATTTGGAGCAATGTCTCTTTCTAGTGTGACATATGAACTTAGTGTTTCTTAATATGCTTTGAAGTTGTGGATTTCCCTCCTTTATGATTTATCATAGACTCGTTATGGTAACTTGAAGTTGCTGTGCTGCTCGAAATGTATACATATGCAATACATTGTTCTATTTGATATCCAGGTGGGGGCCATAGCTGCTTTAAGGACAGCGATGAAGCTAGGGTTAGATCAAAAAGGAAGAAGTTTTGGGAGAAGGCCGTTGATATTGAGGAACTATGCGGTCCTGGTGAAGCATGGTGGGGTGTGAGAGGGCAGATGCGTGATGATTTTAACCACAGCAATAAAGCTATTACTTATGCAGAGCATTTTCAAAACAGCAGGTTTGTAGAGTCAGTGTTAGATGTTTACTGGGAGCTCCCTCCTGTGGCTGGTCCTTCACTTACTCATCAGACTAGATATGATCCAGCTCGTGCACAAAGTCCTATTGTTGAAGATGGCAGATATAGATTGTTTCAGAGGCTTGGCTTATCTGGACTAGAGACTTCTGTATTCAATGGTTACACTCAAATGGTATATCTTCAGGTGTCGCAAGAACCTTAAATGGTTCTAGATTTGGTTAAAAATGAGCCTTTTGGTGCCACTGGATTAGGTTGTAGTTTTGTTCTTTACATGTATATCTCATTTTCTCTCTATTTTCTTCAGTTCTTTATGTATTTCTTGAGATCCAAGTGAATGTTTTGTCCATTCGGGCATGGTACTATCTAACGGAATTTCCTTATGCCCTGGTTGTTGTAAGTACTACAGTCTACAGTATTATTTACGTCAAGTTGTAGATGTCCAATGGGTGAAATTTGATCCTCTGTACGCAACACGGTATATATGCCAAAACTGCTGATGTTCGATGGCTCTTCCTTTGCCCCTATTACTCTTAAGCTATATGGCAAGAATGAATTATAAAAAAGATGCATAAAAAGATAGTTCACTTGTATCTTTTTACCTTCAGAAGAAAAGGGTGATGATTACCTTGCCTTGTACCCCTATTTTTACATCTATTTAACTGTGCGAAAGAATGCCCCTACTAGCACCCTGTTAGGGGTCGTTTGATATGGTGTATACGAATAATACTGAATATGATGTGTTATAATAGTGCTGGAAGTAGTTATGCTGTTATCATTTTTATTGACTAGTTTTGCGTATGTGTGTTGCACATGTCAATAAATTTTAAAAAATTATAAGAGTACAAAAAAAACAAATTATGTAAAATCGTATGTTGAGTGAAACTTGGACATAAAAATCGATGAATTGAAAAGAACGAACCGAACTAGCGGTTTATATTTGGTTAAAAAACTAAAAAAACTGGGTGTTAAAAAAAATTGAATGTATTGGGTTAAATAATTCTTTCGGTTCGGTTCTTTAGAATTTGGGATGAACCGAACCGAAAAATCGGGGGAAAATATGTAATTAATTTTGATTTTAGGCTACTGCTATCTCTTGAACCATAGTCATTGAAGTCAATCTATAAAGTTTTTATAGAAGTCGAATGCGGCAAGAACTTAATTAACATATCACGGAAGCATTGACATAAAATGTAGGGAGAGAAAGTAGTTGTAAATTGGTGCAACTTTAAATGGTCATAACTCTGCGCTCTGATGTCCGTTTTACCCGATTTTTTTTTTTTTTTGTATTTTTTTCGAGACATGGCCAGTCAAACTGCCACAAGGCGGTTTGGCGCCGCCAATTTTTAGGAAAACAGACATTTTCCCAAATCGATTTCTAATTTTCCCTTTTCTTTAGTAAAGATCTCACGATATACAATAAATTTCAACGTCGAAATTTCGTGGTAATGTAGGTGTGAATGTCAATTTCAGTGTTGGGAATTCAATTTAAAAAAAATAAAATCCCCCGACACGTTTATTTTATTTCAATGTTGGACTTTTATTTTGTGGAGATGCAAACTTTAATTTAGAGTTTTTTACATGTTTTAAGAATATATGTGATGCAGACTTTATGTTTTTGGACTTTAAATTATTTTTTTTAGACTTTATATTTGCTGATTATGATACACTTGAATTGAAAAAATCGATATAAACCGATATGTTCGGGTTTATTTTTTAAAAAAGTTTGATTCTATTTTTAAAAATAAAAACCGAATTTTATTTGGTTCATACTTTTTGATATAAAACCGAACTGATATACGCCCACTCCTAAGTGAAACATGTAGAAGTTATATCACAAAATAGTTATTGTATCTTTGGAGTTAGCCTTTCCATCCCATGCCTCCAGAGATTTTGTATATTTCATGTCGAACATATATCATGGTGCATTCAGTGTAATTATTAATGACCTATAGTTCTTCAAACCCCTATTAGCAATTAGAGAAAGAACTAAAAACATAATATTTAAAATAAACACTAATAATTGACTTCTGAAAACTGTCGAAATAAAATTCAAACATACATTATCTTATGATGTCTGAGAATTGTGTCATTGTATTTTTGTCTCCGGAATTTTGAAAACAACCTTGCAATATCCTACAAAACCAAAAAAAAAAAAAGAAAGGAAAAATCAAATTAGTGACTTGAATTTTTCAGCCTCATCCACATTCTTCTCGGATCACATAGCAAATATAAATTATGGCAATTAAAAAATTGAAAAAAATTCAACTAAAATTAAGGATAAAATCTCAAAATCACACAAAACACACATAATAAATCGAACAATTAGGTTCAGGACAAAACCCAAAAAATATTTAAAGCGATGAACTTAAATTGACGGTAAACAAAAAAACCTTGTTGTCTTTTTGTCTCCCCGATTTTTAAAATAACCTTGCAACATCCTACAAAACAAAAAGAAAAAATCAAGTTAGTGAATTGAAATTTTCAGTCTCGTCCGCATTCCTTTGGTGAGATCAAAATCATAGCAAACATAAATTATGGCAATTAAAATAAATTAGAACAAATTTCAACTAAGATTAAGGACAAAATCTCAAAATTACACAAAGCACACAGAATAAATCATACAATTAGGTTAAAGGAAAAACCTAATTATTCTTCATGCTACATACGTGCTGATACATTGTGTTTATCTACACTTTGTGATGGTTACTTCCAAGCTAATATTTAGATATCTAATCTCTATCTAATAGTGTTTGTATACATCAAAAACATACTACAAGCTATCCTATCACAATACAATTACTGCTAAGCTAGTTACATACAAACACTATATACGGCTTGCACAAGTCCTAGGTTACACTGAGAAATTTTTGTGTACTCCGTGAAAAAAAAAAGGACTTTTAAACTTAAAAGGTGGGTGAGAAGGACTTTTAAACCTAAAAGTATAGAAAGAAGTCCTAAATTTTAGGTAAATATTTAAATGTCAAAAGGACTCTAAAAAGGCTTGCACAAGTCCTAGGTTACACAATTTTTTTTTTGTGTACTCCGTGAAAAAAAAAGGACTTTTAAACCTAAAAGGATAGAAAGAACAAGAAGTCCTAAATTTTAAGTAAATAATTAAATGTCAAAAAGACTCTAAAAAAGAAAGAATCCGCCCGAGGAGGGGCTCACGTCTGATTAGTTAGTTGGTGAGGCAATAACTTACCAAGGCAATGATCAGTAGCTGGTCTGAAGCTTAGTAGCTGCGAGACCTGTCAAGTTTCCACTTAATCCTGCAAGTCTATAGTCTATACTTCTTGCTTTGATGGCAATCGAAGCAAGATATGGTGGGTGCCATCAACTTTCACTTGTTAGGAGTAGGGGCTGAAAAGAGCTCTTTGTATATGTTGAGTTTTCTGGATTTTGATGCTTACCTTCTTATTATAAAGATAATTAAATAATAGTTTAACAAAAATAGTAAATGAAAATTTTGTCTATTATAGAGTTTTTTAATGAAAAACAAAAAGTTCAATTAACATTTCTAATGCCCTTCTTGCTTTTAATATAATATAGATATAGATTATTTAATTTGTTGTATTAAATAACATGTATTTTATAATTGCTACAAATAGTAGTACTAAATATGATGTATTATAATAGAAATAGTACTGGTATTGTTTATGTTGGAAATTAGCCTTTGGCGGGGAGATGCGTCCACCCATCTTTGATGAATTAAACACTTGTGTTCCGTATGTTGGAGACCTCGTCTCTTTACACATGCATGATCTACGAAGTGAGTAGATGACCGTAGGGCCAAGAATCGTCTAATTTCGTTGAGAAATGAAAGAGATATTGGTCCACGAAGTAAGGTGTTTGAGACATGGAAATGTGGTGTGAGACAAATCTACCACATCGGTGGGAATATGAAGAATTGTCTCTATATAAGTCTCTAATTGGTAAAGGGTTTGGGACCCCAAGGGGTATCCCATGTGTTTAAAGGAGGGAAGACCTAAATGTGCTTGGGTTCAAGGCTAAGCCCACACGCGCGCCGCCGCCCGCCCGGTTCCGGTTCCGGGTTCTCGGGTTCTCGGGTTCTCGGGTTCTCGGGTTCTCGGGTTCTCGGGTTCTCGGGTTCTCGGGTTCTCGGGTCCACGGGTCCTGGGTCCGGGTCGTGAAATTTGAGAGTGTAAATTTGTGTCTAATAATATCTGTTTGGACCAGAGAACTCTGCCAGATGTACAGTTTGGTCCCTGAAGTTTTAATATTTACAGTTTGGTCCCCAGAATTTCTGGAGACTTTTTCTGCCTACTGTTGGACTGCGTTTTGGAATTATCTGTTTGGACCAGAGAACTCTGCCAGATGTACAGTTTGGACTAGAATTTTTTCATATGTACAATTTGGTCCCTGAAGTTTCAATATTTACAGTTTGGTCCCCAGAATTTCTGGAGACTTTTTCTGCCTACTGTTGGACTGCGTTTTGGAGCATTAACCAACCATTATTTGGCTGATTAATTCCTCCATTAACGGAAAAACAGTGAGCAAACACCCTTATATACACAAGATATACACTACAGAGACACACTATATACACAGAGACAAAAGAGAAGAGTAGAGAGAAACTCTTCCTTCCTATTTCATATCTTCAGCAAGTCGAGTCATATTTGTTTTCTTCGACAGGCTCAACCTATTGGCTTTGTAGTGTTGAGATTAAAGTGTTGTTTTATCTTGGGAGACTATTGCCCGCTAACGTAAAAGCATATATACGGGGCAATCTTGTGTTAAAGATAGAAGGCTATCCTCGACTCAACACACAACGTTGTAACCATCCAGATTTAGTTGTTTCTTGATTTCAGGTTATCAAGATTCAAGACACAACAAACTTGCGACAGTTCTCAACATTGGCTTTGCAATGTGATCAAGATTCAAAACACAACACACATGCGGCAGTTTTGAAGATTGACCATTTATTTATCCTTTCGAACATTTGTAATAGTTATTACTTCCCGTACTGCTTTATAAAGTACCATAGAAATACCAACAGTTTAAGACAAGATTGTATTGTAATACTATTAGTGTTCGAACGATGTCGGTCAAAAGTTGTGTGACCAAATCTGGATATGGCAATGGTTTTCTGGTAGAAGAGAGTGATGATGATGAACGTGTTCATGGTGTCACCGCTACCAAGACTGGTTGGAACAAGCGCTCACGAGAGCTTGAGGATGTCAACTGGGACAAGAGGAGAAGACTGAAGATGTACTTCTATCTTGCAGCAGAAGGCCTGTATCTATCCCAGACAAAAGATCCGATAATGGTAAGAAGGAAATGGACACTCGATCGATGAAGTGGTAGTGAGCCAGAATCCGAAATTGGGATAAATAGTTTTTCTTACTTGTCAAGAATAAATATTAAATGAGGTCTGATTAAAAATTGATTAAAGTAAGGAAGAATATGAAAATAATTTATATTCCTTACGCTTTAAAAATCAGAAGTTTAATCTCATCTTCTTTTTCGTTTAAAGATTGGATTGTAAAGCAACTTAAAAAGATCCGTTCTTTTAAGTGTAATTATTAAAAGTGAGTAAAGTATGTTCGCACATACGAGGGAGTAAGATCCACTGACTGTGCGAAAACTGTTACCACTCTTAAGTAAGCGCCAAGAATTATCTGGGCACCAATCATAACGGAAGAAGTCTAAAAGTTAAAGACGTTGAGCCTGTCATACTATTTGGCAGAAGATCCTTCATAGGATGATATTGGACACTCAGTCATATAAAGCCTCCGGGCGACTGGAGTGGGCCAAAATTCCTTTGATATGATGATATTGGACACTCAGTCATATAAAGCCTCCGGGCGATTGGAGTGGGGCCAGAATTCATTTCATAGGAAAATTAATGGACACCTAGCAATGTGGGCCAGAGTTTCCAGGTCTGAAATGATCTGAAGGCCTAAAGAAAGGGAGAAAAGAAATTGGACACTCAGTCTGCAAAGCAACTGCAGTGGGCCAGAGTATCCAGATCACATATGATCCGGTTACGCCCTAACCACGGGCAAGAGGTTGTTCATGTGAAGCAACGCCACCTTTAAAGTAGAAGGGGTTGGAGAGGTTGTCCTCAATAGGACTTCAGGGAATGAGATCACTCTAAGATGATGTGATAAATATTCCAAACTTGGTTTAAGGGACGCTGTTGGTCAAGCTGGTTTGAGACTAGTCCAACATGTCTATAATAACTAAGAATGGTACAATATGTCTGTAGCCAAATGAATGATATATTTGTAATCCGTGCATCTATGTCATCATAGATTAAGACACGTTAAATAGCAAGTCATTCAAAAGCTAACGATGTTGAGATTGTTGCCTTCTGTCGACATAAAACCTCAAAATGAATGTGAGGTAGACGAAGAGGCAAAATCACCTTTTCAAATTCCGTCAAGGGAATAGCGAAAGAAGCACCGCTCCTCTAGAACTTAGTCACACCTACTTGGGTGATTTGAAGTTTATACAAAATAGAGGGGGGAGACAAGTACGTTGTGATCTTCATTGATGATGGTACACCGTATGGAATCCTTTGTTTGTTAAAAAAGCAAAGATGAAGTTGTTGAAGCGGATAAGTGCTACAAAGCAGAAGTTGAAACTCAACTAAGCCTACGGATTGAGAAATTCGTAATGATAGAGGGGGAGAATGTGAATCATCATTCATTAAACGACTGTTCATTTCTCACCTCAGTCCAACGGTGTTAGCCAAGCGCAAAGTCGTACGCCCAAATTATGTGGGGTGGCTTAGTAAAAGTTGGAACACTGAAACAGGTCAAGTTGTACCTAAGACTGTAGATTGCATATCCACTGGATCTGCAAATAACAGTAGTGCTGATCGCCTCTTGGCGTAAAAGAATACTGAATTCTTTGAAGATAGCTTTCCTTGAAAAAGAAAAAAGGAGTAATTACTCAAGGTTAACAAGAACCCGCGAGGGCCTGATTGTCCGAAACTAGACGTTCCGTATCTACAGGACTCGAAAGTTACTGGCTATCCGGAACTTAATATTCCAAATCTGCAGAACTCAGGGATTCTAGATGTAGAACCGAGAAGGAGCAAAAAGAGGATAAAGACTTGTTCCATACCTTCTAGCTTGTATGGTTGAGAACCAACCATGGACAATTAACAAAGAATTGTCATCTCTAAAAGCACTACTTTGGAAAGAAGCTAAAGAAAGAAATAGATTCTATCATATAGAACCATACTTGCGTAATGGTTGATCTTCCTCCGGGAAAAGAACCTTTGGGTTGTAAAATGTGCTCCCATGTGAGTAGTTTCACATCCAGGGCCATTGTAGTATTACATGGCATGGATGTTGAAATAGCCTTCCCAACCGTAGGGTTGGAAGAAGAGAATCAGAGTTGGTTTGCTGAACTGTTGGGCTTCTTCCTGAACTTTCATTTTGGTCTCTGAAATGTTTACATTTTAGTCCTGAAAGTTTCAAATAAAACAGACACAATGAATCTGACCACAGAAACATTGACTCTGAAGTTAGAAAGCCAACAGTTGGAGAATCAACAGTCTGAAAGTAAAAGTCATATTGAAGCAAAGTCTCGATATGAAAGATATGGGTATCACAGATGACATCTTAGGAATTGGATTTCTAAAAGATCTAACAGACTGGTCGATAGTTGACAGTCTCGTTGAAGCCACCAATGGATATGAATCATAGAACTGATTGGAATCATGGTGCACCCATAGACAAGGAGCGATATGCACAGATCATGTGTAGTTCAATGTATTGTACACACTACAACCGACCTGGTATCGTCCTACGAACAAATCAGTTGAACTAAGGTCCACTGATAATTTTAATACATGATCGGTAGAAGGCGTTAAATCTGATTTGACGATATATGAGTTAATGCTTATCTACAGATTATAGTATTCTGGATGTCCAGCGGTTCTGGAAGAACACAGTGATGCAAACTGGACATCAGATCTGAAGAACACCAAAGCCATAAGTAAATGTGTATGGTGGGTCTTGGAAAATCCTCTAAAGCAAACTTGCACCGGCCGATTCATGATGGAATCAGAGGTTATCGTTTTATACAAAGCATGAAAGAAGTTGAGTAACTTCACGACTCCTTAGAGGACGTCCCTTATTGGGAGAAACTCGTGCCTTCAGCAGTTATACACTGTGGCTAGCCGGTCGGCTTCAGGAATGACACGGATGACGGCGTCTGGACATATCTTTCAGGATCTGTCGGAGACATAAGACCGTATGGCAGTTGATCATCACGGGTGTCATATCCTTGTTTACTAACTAAGGGACTACCCGGAGATCAAGTGTTCTGCCAGTCTAGGGGAATTGGCTTAAAACCCAAACAATACGAACCTTTGCGGTGGAAACCCAACCATACTGATTGGAGATCCCAAGAATGTGGTTCAATGGGAAAACTAAGCGGCAAAAGGTTCAGTTGAGCGCTTCGGTGGAAGCAAGAAGCACTTCGGATGATGATTTCTGTACGGAAACATGAATCCAAAGTTGTTCCCGCGATAGACATTAAAGTGCTGCCTGCATGGTGGGTAAAGGTTAAGCTTCCAAACCTTTTAAAAGATCCTCAAACGGTTGGGGTTAAGGTTGTGGAACTTTTAATGATTCATAACACTTGTGAAGTGGGGTATAGCAGGATACCTTGTAGGAGATCACCTATTTAAGTGCGAGGATGGCCGACTCAAATGAACGCACTTAAGAATCCAAGTGTGTCCATGGCCACAACGGACAGAAACGTAAGAAGGAAAATGAATAAGAAGAGTTATTGTGTTGATATCGTTGTCTTGGCTTACACTAAACACTGACGGTTCAAGACATCACGTTCACCGCGCAGTAAGTAAGTCCGATGATATTCAACTAGGGAAGGTTCAAAGCGTAAGCTACCTCTCCTGATGCAATATCTTTTATTGAAAGATTGCTGAAATGTAGGCACCTTGTGTGTGCGCCACAATCTCTCTTTCATAGAGGGGATTGTTGGAAATTAGCCTTTGGCGGGGAGATGCGTCCACCCATCTTTGATGAATTAAACACTTGTGTTCCGTATGTTGGAGACCTCGTCTCTTTACACATGCATGATCTACGAAGTGAGTAGATGACCGTAGGGCCAAGAATCGTCTAATTTCATTGAGAAATGAAAGAGATATTGGTCCACGAAGTAAGGTGTTTGAGACATGGAAATGTGGTGTGGGACAAATCTACCACATCGGTGGGAATAGGAAGAATTGCTCTCTATATAAGTCTCTAATTGGTAAAGGGTTTGGGACCCCAAGGGGTATCCCATGTGTTTAAAGGAGGGAAGACCTAGATGTGCTTGGGTTCAAGGCTAAGCCCACACGCGCGCCGCCGCCGCCCGCCCGTCCCGTCCGGTTCCGATTCCGGGTTCTCGGGTTCTCGGGTTCTCGGGTTCACGGGTCGTGGGATGGGGGCTGTGGGGCTGTCTAATATTATCTGTTTGGACCAGAGAACTCTGCCAGATGTACAGTTTGGACCAAAATTCTTTCATATGTACAGTTTGGTCCCTGAAGTTTCAATATTCTGATTTGGTCCCCGAATTTACGGAGACTTTTACGCCATCTTGTTGATTTGCGTTTTGGATCATTAACCAGCCATTATTTGGCTGATTAATTCCTCCATTAACAGCCCATTACTTGGGCAAAGGAATGCCTCTTTCAATGACCTTAATAGCCATTACTTGTTTGTTTTAATGGCCTCCTTAATGGCCATTACAACCTTGTTTTGGCAGTTGGACAACCCTCTTGCTTGCCATATATTGAGTAGTTGTTGGCTCAATTCATAGCTGCACAAATGTAGAAAACTAGCCAAAAAGCAGTATTTAAAAGCGATCAAAACAAATATTTAAAGCGCTCAAAACAGTGAGCAAGCGTGACGGAAAACATGAGCAAACACCCTTATATACACAAGATATACACTACAGAGACACACTATATACACAGAGACAAAAGAGAAGAGTAGAGAGAAACTCTTCCTTCCTATTCCATATCTTCAGCAAGTCGAGTCATATTTGTTTTCTTCGACAGGCTCAACCTATTGGCTTTGTAGTGTTGAGATTAAAGTGTTGTTTTATCTTGGGAGACTATTGCCCGCTAACGTAAAAGCATATACACGGGGCAATCTTGTGTTAAGGATAGAGGGCTATCCTCGACTCAACACACAACGTTGTAACCATCCAGATTTAGTTGTTTCTTGATTTCAGGTTATCAAGATTCAAGACACAACAAACTTGCGACAGTTCTCAACATTGGCTTTGCAAGGTGATCAAGATTCAAAACACAACACACATGCGGCAGTTTTGAAGATTGACCATTTATTTATCCTTTCGAACATTTGTAATAGTTATTACTTCCCGTACTGCTTTATAAAGTACCATAGAAATACCAACAGTTTACGCTACGATTTACTATGTATAAAAATAGTATTGAATAAGATATATAACTAATAGTTATATTATTTATACATAAATTAAAAACACTATCAAATTATTATTATTTTCTCTAATACCTCCCGTCAAACGACCCGTTAGTGTTAACCATTAACCATTAACCATTAACCATATATACCCCGTGGCAAGCGTGTGCACAGCCTACGCAGTGTAAACGGGTCTGTCCAGTTGGAATGGTTAAGATTCGAACTAGTTGTTTGGATAGGTTTGATTGACAGTTGAGTTTGAAGTACAAAATTCATGCCATATCTTATAAATAAGACATCTGGCACCTTAACCAATTCAAGTTACGGTAGGGTAACAGAAGCAATCATATGAAAGCGTTTTCATAATTTCATTGGAAGATAGAGGTACAGAGCCAACTATTACATCTATCTTCTATAACCACATTGAAGGTTCAAGACCAACTCACCATTACGAGCCAAGAGCTTCTCTTTCTGTTGTTTTGATTCGACAGTTTCAGGAGACATAATGAAAGGCTAAAACCTTAGGACCTGTTTGAACACGATTTCAAAACATAATTTGAAATTAGGTTGAACATAATATTTAGATTTCTCATGTCGTATTCTTATTTATAAATAATTTGTGAAAACTATCAAAACTTTTATAATTCTGATGTAATCTTATCAAATGAATAAACCATAGTTTATAAACAAGGTATTAGAATATCCTAAGGCGCTACACTACTAAATTGCATATCTCTATTTTCCTTTTATAAATAAATGCTTGTAATTATATGCTATTACAAAATTTTAAATTCACATAATTTTACAAAGATCCACTGATAAAAAAAAATAATAATAGTCGTAACTAGCTATTTTAATACGATCCTTCCAGATTGTATGAATAATTTTTTCACGTTGAGCATTAATGTGTCTTTTTTTACAAGATATAAACATATGAGTCAAGTTTTACATTTACAAAAGTTGAAATCACAATTTGAAATTTTATTTTTGGAGAATTTGGATTTTGAAATCATGTTTTGAAATTAAAATTGAAGTTATGTGCAGATTTTATAAATAAATGTTGATTTCAAATCATAACTTGAAATTGGGTCTCAAAATCTCATGGCCAAACTAAAAGGCTAATGACTTGCAGATATATTAATGGCTTTTCTTTACACAGCGTCAATATACGAGTCGTTAAGGAGACAGATTCGAAATCTGTTGGGCTTTGACTGCGCAGGTTCGAATCCTGCTGACGGCTTATTTTTTGTGTTCATATAATCATCTCTTAAATTACTGGTTATGGTCGCGTTTATATCTTCTTAAACTCACACGACATCCTATAAAATTATTGGTTATGATTATGTTGACTTGATACGCTCCTCATTATTATAAGTTAATACTCCCTCCTATTATAAAGTTTCTAATTAACAAATTTGAAAAAATAAGATTAATTATTTTTTATTTAGTAAATAAATATTCTTTTTGAATAAAAAAAAATTAAATAAATACTGTTTTTTATTCGGGAGGAGTACTTCATATTTCTATTTTTTTTGATAATCTAGGTTTCAGCACCCCATCACCAGGTAAATCGTGGGATGTGCACACATGGTCAGTGTCTGCTTGCGTCCAACGGATCAATGCTACAAGCTTGACCCCCCCCACAAGCCCCATCCACAAGGCTTGGCGGAGACCGAACCCACACTGCAACATGCCCGCGTGACTTTTAGCGCCTAGACTTTATCACATGTATGTGCCCCGGAGGACAATATCCGGAGGGGAGAATCGAACTTGCGACCCTAAGGCCGCAAAGTTGACTCCCTACCAGCAAGCTGACCCTCTAGATTTCTATTTTTTTTTTATAATAATAGACGGAGAAAGAAGCAACAGAAACCAATTTTGAAATTGGAAGCTGTAAACCAATTAATCAGAGGGTTTGGAGCTTTAAACCAACTAAAATGTTTTAGTTTAATTAAAAACAAATTGCAAAACGAAAAACACAAGTTAATATCCTCAATTATTAGCTTGCTATCCGCAAGGGTAGTCAAGTTGGTGTAGCAGTAGAGCGCGGTACCGCAAGATCACGAGTTCGATCCCCTGCATAAACCTTCTTGGTTGAGCCTGTCACACATGGCTTGCCAAGTGTGGTTAATCAGCTGACGTAATTTGCAATAATAATCAGCTGACGTAATTTGCAGATTATTGCGTCAATCCGAAATTTATCCTATGCGTACTCGAGCGGCTGCAGATTCCTTCATCAACCAAAAAAAAATTATTAGCTTGCTGTGCGGTTTTAATTGTTCACTTGATCACTTCTCAAGCACTAAGAAAACTAATGGTGGTCACTACGACGCGACTTCCAATAAATCTTGAAGAGCGAGCTTCCATGACTCATCAATTTTAGAGACGAGACTACCCTTCACAAATATCCCTAGCCGCTCATATTATTTATTTTAAAAAAGAATTAAATCGTCAACTGTTGTGTGCGTGGTCCAAATAGATTACTCGCCGGACTCCGGGAAGAAACCACCGGCGGCGACTACCGATTTGTAATTAAAATTCATCTGAATTACCTGTAACAGTAGTATTACGGCCGTGATATGGATAGGCAAAACCTAGCTTCATCGTCCTCTCCCCGTGGTGGCACCATGGTACATCCTTCCCCACAGCAAGATGCTTGGATCAATACCTACCGGAATTTAATTTCTCGTTGGCAGTCTCTTCCTTCATCGCACCAGGTACCTTCTCTGCTCATTCATTTTATGCCTTTTATCTTCGTTCACATAATCACATTTATTCGATACGATACATGAGATGACAACCGATTTCCAGTTAGGGCAGAGAGTGTTGTATGTGGTTGAATTTTTTTGAAATTTATATTTGTGGGATTGCACTTGGTGTGCACAAAAGAGTAATGGTACAATGGTATCTGCACTTACTCAATTAAACTTGTGGATGAGCTTCGGTAAAATTCCCATTTGTCTCCCTACTTCTGTTTCATTTTTATATTTCTCTGTTCTTTTGCTACAGTAATTGCTTACTAAATATTATTTTTCTTGTTGGACTTAATCCATTGTTTCAGGTTTGATGACAATAGGCTGTGGTTTGGCTGGCTATCCAGTTATGGAAATTTTAATGGAGCTTAGAACATTCATAGAAAGAGTTCTAATAAAGACATTTCTACTATACGTTTTTTTTTGGTAGGATACTAGAAAAATGAATTTAGATCCCCTAGGCAGGCCCAGATTAGCTTAAATTTTCTTCAAGTATTATGTGATCTGGAATGATGTTAATGGAAGTACTCCCTTCGTGCCAGTTTATGTGAAAGGTGCTTTACTAGGCATGGAGTTTAAAAGAAAAAGAAAGACTTTTGAAACTTGTGGTCTAAAATAAACCATAAAAATTTCTATGGCTATTTATCATTTCATTATGGGTAAAATGGAAAGTTTGAAGTTAAATTGTTACTAATATAGAAAGATATCATTTCTTTGGAACTGACTAAAAAGGAAAGAAGAGTGTCACATAAAATGAGCGGAGAGAGTATTATACAGGATCCTTTGTTTTTGTGGAGCTTCATTGTTATGATGGCTAGAAATAAGAGAAATCTATCTGGAAAATGAAAGACTAGCCATTATCTGGAAAACTTTGATGGTTTTTAGTGTGTTTTGCTCCACGGAAATTTGCTTATTTCTCCATTGTAACATACAAAAACTGTGCCCTTTCCTTCTGTTGTAAAGTTCTTAAAATACAAATATTTTTTCTGTTGGGGTTCAGAGAGGGTGAATACAGAGTTAGGCATTTTGAGTTTCATTAGCTGAGATTTTTGCTTCCAACTACTGAAATTTCTCGTTGATGACTTCTTTTGGCAGTCAGCTATTCCAATTTCAATATCCAGAGTTAATCAGGTAGATGCTGGCAGACTGGACATTGAAATGTCAGCCATGCTAAAAGAGCAGTTGGTTAAGGTCTTTTCCTTGATGAAGGTTCCTATCATGCAATTGTTTTGTTTTATTTTCGAATTTATCTAGTCATCATGATTCTGTTATCTGACAAAAGCCTGATATGTGTTTCTTTTGTTTTGGATTAGCCAGGAATGTTGTTTCAATATGAAGCAGAACTTGATGCTTTCCTTGAGTTTCTAATCTGGCGATTTTCTATCTGGGTTGATAAGCCTACTCCTGGTAATGCCCTCATGAATCTGAGATACAGAGATGAACGTGCAAGTGAGATTAGAGGAAAAGGTTAGAAAGGCATCTAAGCTTAATGTTGTTAGTCCTTATGCATAAGTAAATTGTACCAACCTTTTCTGTATCTAGTAACGTTGGAAATTTTGTTCCTATAAAATTTTCATATCCTGTTGCAAGCTATGATATTTGAGATGGTCTAGTTTTTACTTTAGGGATGTGAAAAATACTAGTTTGATTTCCTTTTAAGCACTATGTTTGGTTTTGAGGCGTTGGCTTCATTTTTCTGAAGCTATGACCGTTGTGCTTTGTACTTGTTCTCCTTCTATTTTCTTTATTATGCCATTTTTTGGGCAAATAATGGTACCTCCTCACACTGACATATATTTTCTTAATTTATCTCCTTCAGCTCCAATACATTGTTTTTCTGAGAGAAGTCGGTGACTAATCTCAAAATTACTGTTTAGTAATTCTTTTATCTTTTTAAAGACTCAATAAGAGGTTGTGTGGTATTTGGAAGACGAATGTCGTCATCTGTTTTTGGAGTTCCTAGGGAGGACCTCTGACTCTGAGTGAGATGATCCTCTTTGGTCTTGCTCTATATAATTATTACTATAACGGATAAACTGAGCTACTTGAGCCCTGTAAAGTTTTTGATTTTTATAGCAAGTTTAAATTGGCATATGTATAACATTGGTTTGCGATTGAGAGACCATTTGGATTGACTAGGAAAATATCGTTGGTAAGCTTTGTGTTAGAAGTGAGTTTCATGTAATCACATTTCTTGTTTCTTGAATCAACTTCATTGCAGTTTATTTGTTTGGTAAGTCTAAATTAGCAAGGGATAACATCAATCTGTGATGGAGGGGTTGTCTTGGTCTCTTGGAAAATTTCCTTTGTCTTACTTTGTGTTTGAAGTGCGGATGCGGAGGTTGACAGCATGATGTAGTTGCATCTCTTGTTTCTTACATCAACTGCTATAATTTCAGTTGTATTTCTTTTTCCTTTTCCATGTTTGTTTTAGTGCGAACTGGATTAGAGGGACCCGGACTTACTCTTGCTCAAAAGCTATGGTACTGTATTGCAACAGTCGGTGGTCAATATATATGGGCTCGTCTACAATCGTTTTCTGCTTTTCGGAGATGGGGCGACTCTGAGCAGGTACTTGAGCTGTAAAATTTTATCTTGTACATTCAATATTATACTGATAGTTTATCTAACAGTTAGTTATCTTTTCTCCTTAAACTGAATCTTTTTGGCCACATTATTACAATATGAGTTGAAATTGACCTTATAAAATTCAAAAATAGAAGAGTTGAAATTGATGGGATCACATTTACGGACTGCTGCATGTTAATTTTTAAGGTACTGCGATTATTGAGATAAACAAGGCATTGAGTGTCTGCAATTATTAAGACGTGAGATAAACAATGTATTGATTAATTAAATGGGGAAATATGTAAGATCACAAGTATAAGAAAAAAAAAAGTTTGTTTTTAAAGTAAGGTGGACAATTAGGTTCAAATATAATGTCAAGCTCTCTTTAAACAAAAAGTTGACGTACACTAATCTAAGAGGATAATTGAAATATGAAGTTGAGAATCTTGATTCAATGTCATAGAAAAAGTATAAGTTTGTCCCGAGTTTGGAAGCCATGTACATTTGAATACTACAGTTTTAAGTCTTATGTTATATTGATGTTCAGTCGAACAGTCTTTTGAAATAGGATAGGGAGTATTAGTTAAACGAAGAATACTAACTTCTATAATACTGATTTTTATGGCGTTGGCGTAAAACTTATTGGTCACTTGTTAACTTTGTATTTGCTTCAGAGGTCTTTGGCACGTGGAGTGTGGTTGTTAATGCAACGGGTGGAGGGGATCTATAAAGCAGCATCTTTTAGCAATTTACTTCTCTTTCTTTACACAGGAAGGTATAACTCTTACTCCAAAGACGTTGCTTCTTATTTCTTTTCCAATGCTTGACATGACCACCGGATAAAAGATCACAAAAATCTAGTTCGTAAAGTAGTTGCTATAAGTAATACTGCCAGAATCGGCGCTTTAAGTACTAACAGACTGGTTCATGTGTGACAAAGCACAGATTTGAGCTTGTGTTGTTTTATGATAAAATTTTCAATGAGAAATAACGAAATTAGAGAAATTTCTAAGATAATTTTTTTGGAGAATGTTCTATTAAAGAGGACATAAAAGGATGAGTTAGGAACTAACCAAGTTCCTATTGTTTCAAACCAGTTATATAGTACAGGCTTTTTGATTTGGGAACCATCATTACGTGGAATTCCACTTTTAGTTGAGGGCATCCTTGCAGCGGGAGACTTGCAACAGAAACCGTATTTGTAATTTATAGACAATGTAGAAAGGCTTTTATTCTTTGCAAAAGCAAATGGGCCTTTAAGCTTCATTGGTTCCTTGTTTTGATTGGTGACTGTAGTGAGCTATGGCCATAATATCTATCATCAGTATTGTACATGCATCCCCATCCAGACAGACAGTGGTTCCTAGTTCTGGTAACTGAGCGCCCCAACTATTGGGGGAATCATGCTGCATGATTAATTTTGTAGCACATTATGATGGCTGATACTGCTGATTCTACTAACATGTATGGGAGCCCTAATATGAACAGAGCATCATTTGATTGTTGTATATGTTCCCTGCATGTGATCTAGCCAATAAATTTACACATTACAACTTCTTAAATTAATGATTTTCTACATGTATCAATTGCATTGCAGGTACAGGAATCTCATTGAAAGAGCTTTAAGAGCTAGACTTGTTTATGGGAGCCCAAATATGAACAGAGCTGTGAGCTTCGAGTACATGAATCGTCAGTTGGTGTGGAATGAATTCTCGGTAATTTTCCTTCCATTGGCAGTTTCTTGCAAAATTTGTATATGCCCTTTCAGGAAGTATTAAAAAAGACTCACCGAGAAATTTCTAGACAGTTTGAATCAATAACAATATAGAGTATTACATGTTTTTAAGCTGTTTTACATGCTGCTGGAGGCTAACAGAATTCTATTTTCATCTCACATATGCATTCCTTTTTTCCATTAGTGGTTGTGGGTTGTAAATTTTATTGCTTTGCAGCTCTCTGTTTCGGGCTTTATCTTGTCGACACGTTTGGTTCCTCAGCACACAAGCAATACGAAGGGACTTAGATTTTAAACAATTTTCTAATATGCAGGAACTGCTGCTCTTGCTTCTTCCCCTTCTCAATTCAGCATCTGTCAAGAGCTTACTTCGTCCATTCTCAAAGGACAAATCTTCAGATTCTTCAGTAGATGAAGCTTTATGCCTCATCTGCCAGGGAACCCCATCAATTCCATTTGTAGCTATCCCATGCCAGCATAGGTATATACTTTTACATGTTTTCGTTTATGCGATAGGATGGTAATGCAGTATCTCATATATGTTTTGCCTTTATTAAGAACACGCTTTTACAGTTCTTAATCGAAGAAATCCTTACCTTTATCAAACAAAAAAAATCGAAGAAATCCGTATTAGAGAATAATGTGGATTCGTGGAAATTGCAGCTAGACATCTAGGTTAGTGTAGCCATTAATTATTAATGTTCTTTTCAGGCGAAAATTGTTTGGACCATTGTGCTGAGTACAGTTCTAATATTACTGGCTGACAGATCATCAGAGTTAAAACTACTTTTACTTCAGGGTTATATCCAAAATAAGTCTTCATTCCACCGCCTGAGTCACGTCTTCTGCACCTTAAAAATGATTGTGTCCAGTTTTTACAGACAACCATGGCATTCATATTTGGAGCTAGTTAAGCCTCACTTTTTTTTGGGGTGGGGGGGGGGGGGTATTGTGTTTCTTGAAATTACATAGATGCTATCTTTCATTGGTCTTTTGTCATGCTTTCGGTTGACAGCATTTGCAGTGTCATTCCTATCTTTAGTTTACCGTGCGCAAGTGATTCTGAAATTTTAGGTATTTGTATTTCAATCTCATAGGTATTGTTACTACTGTCTTCAAACAAGGTGCTCTGCAGCTCCATCATTTCGTTGCCCCAGATGTGGTGATCCGGTTGCTGCTATGCAACGGCACGGTGGTTTAGTCAGCAACATTTCTCAGATACAATGATTGTTCTGCAAAGTGATGAAATGATAAAAAGGGGAAGCTAAGTTAAACTATAGATCAAAAGTTTCTCAAAAGACAACTTGACAATGGAACTAGGTATCTAGATTCCTTGATAAAGCAAATTGTTCTGCTTTATTGAGTGCTTTAATTTTTTAATAGTGTGGTTGTCCCTTTTCCTGTATTTACACTCATTTGTTTATTTAATTGGAAGATTATTTTCTCAAATGTTGGATCAGTCTACACGCAATAGGTCCAATTTTCATTAAATGGCTCAAGAAGCTGTCCCTATACTTCCTCCCAAAACGGAAAGGCCGAACACATTATACGTACCATCAATAACATGGTTCGCATCCTTTGTTTCATGTCTGTCTACCACCGCCTTTTTGGGTCTATGCTGTCAAAATGGTAGAATTTCTTCTAAATATTTTACTAACTAGCACTTTCCGAAACAAGACCCCTACCGAAATCTTATACCAAAGGCTACCATCATATGATCACATACGTATTTTCGGATGCTTATGCTACCCCAATCTGGCCTCCACTGAATCTCACAAACTAGCCCCGCGTACCACACCATGCGTATTCATCGGTTTCTCACCCAATCATAGGGGACACTTGTGCTATGGCATAACCACTCGTAAGATCATCATCTCACATCACGTCACATTCGATGAGGCGAACTATCCATTTTCAAACCTTCGAAAATTTCAAACCACGGATTACACATTTCTCGATGAGTCTCCTATGTTTCCTCTACTCCAGTCGATGTCTCCGGCAAAGGACAAGATCACGCTTATCTGCTCCGTGGACATCGCCTCGCCACCACCATCGCCGCTTTCGCCTCGCTTCTGGCTTCATCGTGACTCGACAAGATCTCCTCAGACCCCAAAGAAGTTGTCTCCTACACCTCCCAGTCCAGACACCACAAGCCCGCAGCCTACCGGGCCTCGCAAAGATTGCCGCCAGCGCCCGTAACCTGAGACCGCAACCCCCGGCCCGACCTCCCACCGCTACCCTCTCTCATCGTGACGTGGAGACGCTGCGGCACAACACGGGATCTTCAAACCCAAGGTTCACTTCAATCTCTCCACACAAACTCTATCACCCATTCTAAAAAATCCAAAACTAGCAAAACTGGACCCCAATTGGAATGCGGCCATGTGCGAAGAGTTTAACGCTTTAACCAAGCAGAACACTTGGAATTTGGTACCTAGACCAGACGGTGTGAATGTTATCCGGTGTATGTGGCTATTTCGTTACAAGTTCAGAGATAGTGGTGACTTGGAGAGGTATAAGGCAAGACTAGTTGCCAATGGCACAAATCAGCAGGAGGGTATTGATTGTGGTGAGACATTCAGTCCGGTTGTTAAACCGGCCACTATTCGGACTGTTCTCAGTATTGCTATGGGCATGCATTGGCCGATTCATCAGCTTGATGTCAAGAATGCATTTCTTCATGGGGACTTGAAAGAAATTGTGTACATGCATAAGCGTCCTGGGTTTGTTCATCCGGCAGTTCCGCAGTTTGTATGTCGTCTTAGGAAGTCATTGTATGGATTGAAACAGGCACCTCGCGCTTGGTATGATCGCTTTGCCAGGTATCTTCTGCAGATTTGTTTTATATGTAGCAGGTGTGATAACTCTCTCTTCACTTTTCACCGAGGTAGCAGCACGGCTTACTTGCTATTATATGTGGATGACATTGTTCTTACTGCCTCCTCTGACGGTTTGAAGAATGAAATCATTGCTCTGCTCAAAACAGAATTTGCTATGACCGACTTAGGCAAGCTCAGCTATTTTTTGGGTATATCAGTGACCAGATCTGCAACTACTATGTTCTTGTGTCAGCGTAAGTATGCAGAAGAGATAGTGTACATGGCAAAGATGACAAATTGTAAAATTATGCCAACTCCGATTGACTCGAAATCCAAGCTCAGTGCCAATGACGGCACGCCAGTATCTGATCCCACTCTATATCGGAGTCTTGCAGGTGCCCTTCAGTACCTTACATTCACTAGGCCTGATATTGCATATGCAGTTCAGCAGGTGTGTCTGTTTATGCACGACCCTCGAGAGTCTCATTTTGCCGCCCTCAAACGTATTATCAGATACGTTAAGGGCACACTGGATTTTGGACTACATCTCTACCCCTCTGCCCCAAACAAGTTACTCTCCTACACGGATGTAGATTGGGAAGGATGCCCCGATACACGTCGCTCCACCTCAGGCTATTGTGTATTTCTTGGGGATAATCTTATTTCATGGTCCGCCAAACGGCAGGCCACACTATCCCGTTCGAGTGCTGAAGCCGAGTATCGCGGAGTTGCTAATGTCGTTGCTGAGATCTGTTGGCTCCGAAATCTTCTTTTGGAGCTCCAGTGTCCACTGCGCAAGGCGTCTATAGTCTATTGTGATAACATCCCTGCCATCTATATGTCTCACAATCCGGTTCAACATCAGCGGACTAAGCATATTGAGATGGATATCTTTGTGCGAGAGAAGGTCGCCCTTAGTCAGGTCAAAATATTACATGTGCCCTCCTCATATCAGTATACAAATATTTTCACAAAGGGACTACCGAGACAACTCTTCACCGACTTCTGATCCAGCCTTAGCATCCGGCCTCCTCCCGCTCCGTCTGAGGGGGAGTATTACCGAATATTCTCAGTATATTTTGTAATTATGATAGATGTATATTTAAGGTAACTTAGGATTCTTATTGTATTAAGAATCAATAGTAAGTTAGGATTCGTAGTGTATTATGAATCAACATCTGTACAACTATATATATTGTGAATAATGAAAGGAATCCTAAGGGAAATTATTCTATATAACACTTTTCACTTTGATTACGGGAACTTTTGAAGGGAAAAAGGCACAATTTTCCATTTTTTTAGGGTTGTCAAGTTGCAAATTAGCAAAGGTAAAACAGGTTTGTGTGTGTTAACTTTCGAAATGGCCAGTGTCTTTTGCAGTGAAATTCCCCTGTGAAGCTATCATAAAATTTGATCTCATTGGGGATTTGTGGTGGATAATTTTTGGATTTAAGAACACGGAATGGAAAATAACAACATATCCGGTATAATTTCGCAAGTGATGTCTGAGGAGGGTAGAGTGTATGCAGACCTTATCCTTACCTCCTTACCTTGGAATGTAGAGAAGCTGTTTTCGATAGACGGAATAAAAAATAATAAGGAATTAAAAGATAGAAAACTGGACACAAATATTGAACAAAGATAGGCAATAACTAGAATAAATCCTAATCACCTCCTAATACAATCTGTATAGGCACCTAGGCTATAAGCTAATAGAATCCTCCAGAGGAAAGTATTCCTCTTTGCAAATCCAAGGGCAAAGTTTATAGGCAATAAAAGGGATTTCACCCACTAGCTACTAGTATAAGATAACCCAAGGCTCACAAGAGCACTCATCAATTCATATCTCAAAAAATTAAGGAACTGAATCCTAATCTCTACTAATTATAGGAGCTAGCTATTACTAATTACAGAAGCAACCTTTATGTAATCAAACCAAAGGCTAGAATGCAATTAAGGTGGCTAAAGCGTGAAATTTGGCCGTCTCATTCCAAATCCCCAGTTTGAATCCATATTAGCCTATAATGAACTTTCAAGTCTTCTTGACTTTTAATCTTCCAAAACTCCTTGAGCTTCCAAGTCCGAGATGACTATCTTAAGAGTTATCATTGTCTCTTATGTTCAAAAAAAATATGCTACTATTTGTAGCTCCTTTTTTATCTTAAAAGTGATTAGTAGGGATGGCTTGGCATCCGGGCAAGCTTTGACCGGCTAAAATTTTGACCCGCCCTGCCCTGTCCCATTTAGTATTTTTCAAAATAATTGCCCTGCCCTGCTAAGCCCCGCCCCGCCCCGCCCCGTTTATGTTATCTTTCATTTCTTCTCTTTATTTTTCACTTTGCAACATGAATTTTTTTTTACTTCTTTTGATATACTTTTTAACACTAATACTGCAATTGCTTTTACAAATTTGCTCAAAAGTAAATTGGACGACTTTCTAGATGTCTCGAAGAAAGAATTTAGTTGTGTGATTTTAATGGTGTAATTTTTTTTGAATGTTAAGTATCTGACTTAGGAAAACAAATACATTCAATAATTTTTTAAAACAATATTTTTGCATATAATCTTAAGCAGCAAGAAATAAACAAGTTTCAGTTAAGTTACATATCTTAACGTTAACCAGTAGTCAAAGGTTAACATATTCATTATATTACATAAGCGGTAGCTAATCTTTCATGTCATAGTATAAATATTTTTAGAATGAACTTTAGCAATCTAGCTAGTACTACTTTTACCTTTGGTGAAATAAAAGAGAAATAGTTACTAAGAAAATATATTGAAATGATATATATGCAACTCTTATCACAAATTAGCAAATGACAAAAACAAACACAATGCACAAGTGCATATATAGCAGCAGAGTACATACAGGCACTGTTAAGCACCACAAACTGCAATTACACTTGACCCGTTTACCTACCCTGCCCCGTTATGTATTTTGAAGAAATAAGATTTGTTAGGATTTGAGTTCCAAATCCGACCTAATCAGAAAACAGTAAATAAGCGAAGAACAAATAACACACATATTTATAGTGGTTCACTCTCAATGCTAGAGCTACGTCCACTTTGCCGTTGCTGATTTCACTATAATCGAATAGGGAGTTTGTGTTTACAATTCTCTCTTGGTCATTTTTTCTCTTGCTCGACTAAGTAAGAAAACAACGCTCCTAGTTTATATATAGCGAAAACTAAGGCGAACATAATACAAGCCAAAAATTTTCAAAATACCCTCCACTATGATCAAACATTATAAAATTTTCCTGTGTTGTACACTCTGTGTAGGGTCTTCATAGTGTCGGCGATGAATTAGGCTCCACAACTCAACAAGAGTTGCCCTGCCCCGCCCCACCCTGCCCCGGTTTAATTGCTCCCCTGCCCTGCTCCGTTAAGGTTGTGCTTGCCCTTCCCCACCCTGCCCCAATAGCCATTCCTAGTGACGTTGTCAAAAGCACTCTTTATCTCTCTCTTCCTTGTCGCTGCCAATGAAAAGTAATATTATATGATGTACATATCTTCTTACTCTGGCTGGTAGTAGAAATAGATTATTTCGAGTTGATTTTAATTTTATTTTGCCATATGAATTTTAATCAGGGCTACAATTTCAGACCCTCTTTTTCTGCTTTAGATATAGCATAACAAGGTTTAGATTCCGTTCAGAGACAATTATTATTCAAAAGCAAAAAGAGAAGCTCTGAAATTGTAGCCCTGATTAAAATTCATATGGCAAAATAAAATTAAAATCAACTCAAAATAATCTATTTCTACTGCCAGCCAGAGTAAGAAGATATGTACACCACAGAATATGACTTTGCATTAGCAGCGACAATGAAGAGAGAGATAAAGAGTCTGCAGTTTTTGGCAACACCACACCTTCTGAAGGGTGTATTTGCTTTTGTACAAGGTGTATTTGCCAAAAGCACTCTTTATCCAACACTACACCCGTTACCTGCCCTGACCCATTCTTTTTTTAATTAATTGGTTAAATTCTGTGTTACGGATGTTATCATATATTGTGGATGTCTATCTTTAAGAGAAATATTAGGTCTAATAACTTTGGGACCAAGTCAATTCTCTCATATAAATAGAGATGTTCACCTCATTGTATTTCATCCCTCAAGAGAAATAAAGAACTCTCCTCCCTTTCTCCACAATATTCCTGTTTTAGTTTTATTATTTTATAACACGTTATCAACATGAGTCTTTACCCTCTTGACCAGTTACTTAAGAAATATATATATATATATATATATATATATATATACCAAACTTAGGCCGAAGATCTAAAGGGGATAACAGACAGGGAAGGAATCTGGATATAAGGTATTGAAAAATTAAAAGATAATTGAAATATGCAGAAAGTAAATAAAGATTAACTTACAATTTAAGGTTCTAGTTATGGAAATCATAAATCAAAGGATATTCAGGAATTTAAATTAAATAAGCGGTATAACCGGCCAAGTATTTAATGCAGGAATTTAAAGAATTTAAAAGCATGAAGTATTTAAAAGATTAGGAGGTAGTACTGTCCATAATCATATTCATTTAAAAAATTGGAATATTTTTTCAAGGAGATATACCTTGGGAATTTCTAAGGTATTTTGGATCATATGATATGAGTCATATGATATGAATCATATGAACTGGATCATATGGGTATTTGAGGGGAATTTTGCTTCTAACCTAAAGGGGAATTTCTTTAGAGGAGCTCTCACTTCTCTCTAAATCTGAAGTCTAGAAAGAGAAATGTGTAAGAAAAAGACTTATCTAACTAAGGGAGATGGAGTCTCCTTTTATAGAAGTTTCACATGACATTTTTGTAATAAAAAAAGAATCTAACTATTCATCTAAGTGGAGAATAACTATTCATTCGAGTGGAGAATGACTATTCATCCTTTTGGTATTTTGTTGAATTATTGCTGGAATCTTTGCTTTTGCTTTTTGCTTTTTTGAAAGTAGCTTTTTCGAGCACTTTCTTTTGTCGAAATTTTGTCTGAACTCTACTCCGGGTATTTTGAGTTCTTTTGGGAACTTTCTTCAGAATCCACTGTTGCAAAAAATCGGACTGTCTTCAATATCAATCTCTGGTTCTTCTTCCTCTGATGAAGAGCCTTGTTTTGATGAAGACGGTGCAAATTTCAGAATTATGGCTTGCATTTTTCTGGATTTTTGGCCGCTGCAAGCATTGAGGCCATCTGGGATTTTCGTGAAAGAAACTGAGTGTGCTCTGGTGTTTGTAGTGGTGCCGGTGGTGTTTGTAGAGGCGCCGGTACTGGAATGGATTTTCGGGCATTTAAGCATCATGTACTTTTTGTGGTGTGAGACTTAGTGGTATTTTAAAAGCTGTCCCACCATATGATTTTGAATCTTCTTCGGATTGTTGGAATTTTATAGTCTGAATAATCTACGAACCATGTAAATACCCATGGTAAGTGGAATTTTGTGTGGAAAACGTGTAGTGGCACAAATCTTTTTCTTCCTCAGAGGGTTTATATTGGAATTTGAAGAGGCTGAAAGATTTAGTGACTTCTGATTTTTGTATTTCTAGGGTGGATCCGAATTGCTCCCACCATGAATTTCACCATGTTGGAAATTGTGATGGATTACATGAGGTATCAAAATGGAAAAGCCAAGTGTGGCGTTGGTCAGTATTTTGAATAAAGAATGAATTAAACCAAGCTTGTTGGTAATCCCAGTAATTAAAAAGAATATCAAAAAATGGTTCATTTTTGTAGGTATCTGGGAAATTTAGGAGTTGAGGCAGATCATTTCCCCAATCTCATGGAGAAATTACGTTAAGCATTTTGCAAATGTAATAAGAGGGAATTGAGTTATTTTTAAAATAATTATTTTTGATTGTTGCTGATCCTGATATTTCAAGAATAGCCTGGTAAAAATATGGGATTTTTAAAATATCTCATGATTTGTAAAACCATTCTGATCCAAAATAATTTTGTAATGCTAAAAAATGGTCTTCATTAAAAAATCCCGTTTCAAGAGTCACAATATTTTGAATAAAACGGTTTTGTGAAAAATTTAGGAGTATGTTTTTTGGGGACTTGTGGTACCACAAGTTAATTTTTTGAAAATTATTTTTGAGAAAGGATTTTTTGAAGATTCTTCTTTCTCAAGTTGGAGTTTTGAAAATTGTTTCTGAGAAAGGGTTTTTGAAGATTCTCCTTTCTCAATTTTTGTAAAATTTTGAGAGGTTTTTTCCTCTCCTGAGCTTTGAGCAACTTCTTGTTTGGGATTTTGAAGTTGTATCAATGCCTGTTGTAATTCTGGGGATTTCGCAAGGAGTTGTAGAAGATTCTCAACAGTTATCTCCTGTGTTGGTGTTTTTTGAACATATGCTGCGACATTTTCATTTTCTTCTTTCATCACTGCATCATACCATGTCAGAGGTTTTTTAGTGGGAGATTTGGCAGAGAATTTTTCTTTTTCTTCTTTTATTGGTTTGGCGTTTGTGGGTTTTTGGGGGCCATGAAATTTGTTTGTTGTTGTGGTGCAACAACTGGTGTATTTATTGGTGCAGGGATATCATCTTTTGTAGTGGTGCCGGTGGTATTTGTAGAGGCGCCTGTACCGGAAGGGATTTTCAGGCATTTAACCATTCATAGACTTTTTGTGGTGTAAGACTTAATGGTATTTTAAAGCTGCCCCGCCATCTGATTTTGAATCTTCTTCGGATTGTTGGGATTTTATTGTCCGAATTATCTACGAACCATGTAAATACCCATGGTAAGTGGAATTTTGTGTGAAAAAGGTGTAGTTTGAAGAGGCTGAAAGATTTAGTGACTTCTGGTTTTTGTATTTCTAGGGTGGATCCGAATTGTTCCCACCTTGAATTCCACCATGTTGAAAATTGTGATGGATTACATGACATATCAAAATGGAAAAGCCAAATGTGGCGTTGGTTGGTATTTTGAATAAAGAAGGAATTGAACCAAGCTTGTTGGTAATCCCAGTAATTAAAAGGAATATAAAAAAATGGTTCATTTTTGTAGGTATCTGGGAAATTTATGAGTTGAGGCAGATCAATCCCCCAAAAAACCTGCTCCTGAATTTTTCATAAAATCATTTTTTCAAAATATTGTGACTGTTGAAAAATGATTTTTTAATGAAGACCTTTTTTTAGCATTACAAAATTATTTATTTAAATAATCTTTTTGATGTTCGACATCACGTAAGATAGCAAGGATTGAGGTGTTTAATCCTTCCTTCGTGATGAGTTTTATCCCTACTTGGACTAATTCAATATGGATGTATTTGTAATTTCTTTCTCTGTGTTTTTTCAAGGATTTTTGAGAGAGTAATTGGATTGTTTCAAAAGGTTGAGATAATTGGATATCTCTTTCCTCTGTTTTGATAGTGAAATTGGTTTTGAATAACTGATATTTGGAATTTTTGTAAATCTGATCTCGATTTACTCTCGGTATTTCTCAATTATCAATAGATTTTTCAAAATCTTGTATCAAGATTTCTTCGGTGTTTATTATCTTTTTTAAATTCATGGAAGAAGATGAACCAAAATCACAAGAAGTAGATCTGTTGAGAAACGCATCCATGTTATGGAACTCCTACAGAGCACCCGGACTCTTCCTACATTCATAGGCCTTTCCTAGGGTGTAACTGCCACTTACCGACCCCGGACTATCCTAAGCACAAAACCTCGGAAGAACCCGAACCTCTAAAAAGGATTCTCATCTGGTCTGGATAATATTCTCTCTATCTCTACCATTTATGACTTTGATACCAAATATAGGCCGATGATCTAAAGGGGATAACAGACAAGGAAGAAATCGGGATATAAGGTATTGAAAAATTAAAAGATAATTGAAATATGAGAAAGTAAATAAAGATTAACTTACAATTTAAGGTTCTAGTTATGAAAACCATAAATCAAAGGTTCTGCCAAAAATTGGATTTCATATCAAATTTTGAAAATATTAAGGCAGAATGTAACTTCTGTAATAAATCTTTTTTGTATGGAATTGAGTATATAATCCATCTTAAATGAAAATGAATTTATTCTGCATATTTCAATTATCCATTGATTCTTCAATCCCTTATTTCCCGATTACTTTCCCTGTCTATTATTCCCTTTAGATCTTCGGCCTAAGTTTGATATCAGAGCCATAAAAGGGTAGAGATTGAGAGAATATTATCCAGACCAGATGAGAATCATTTTTAGAGGTTCGGGTTCTTCCGAGGTTTTGTGCTTAGGATACTCCGGAGTCGGTAAGTCCTCAACGAACGCATGCATTTATACCTTACGGAAGGCCTTTGATTGTAGGAAGAGTCTGAGTGCTCTGTAGGAGTTCCATAACATGGATCCATTTCTCAACAGATCTACTTCTTGTGATTTTGGTTCATCTTCTTCCATGGATTCAAAGAAGATAATAAACACCAAAGAAATCTTAATACAAGATTTTGAAAAATCTATTGATAATTGGAAAATACCGAGAGTAAATCGAGATCAGATTTACAAAAATTCCAAATGCCAGTTATTCAAATCTGATTTTACTATCAAAACAGAGGAAATAGATATCCAATTATCTCAACCTTTTGAAACAATCCAATTACTTTCTCAAAAATCTTTGAAGAAACACAAAGAATGAAATTACAAATATATCCATATTGGATTAGTCCAAGTAGGGATAAAACCCCTTACGAAGGAATGATTAAACACCTCAATCCTTGCTATCTTACGTGATGCCAGATTCACAAATTTTGAAGATTCCCTATTGAGTTCTGTTGAGTCTAGTTTCTGCACATGACCAATATCTTTTGACTGTTACCCAAATTTCTCAGTTTCTTTAAATGACAAAAATATCCAAAAATCTCTTGTCTTACAAATCAAGACACACAATTACCAAATGCTTGAAGGATCGATTCATGTAGCTATAATTTTTAGAATTTATTACAAACTATGAATTCAACTTTTGCTACAAATCTCAGATACCATAGTAAGAAAGGCGAAACCCTTCTTTTACAAACAGATCTTTCTATATCTAACACCGTTATACTGAGACCTATTAGATGGAAGGATATTACCCTACCGGACGAATGGACCTTAGAAGGTGTTGCCAAACCTGGACCTCTAGAGACTTTCCAACCAAATACCCGTCTCAGAGAAATAACCCAATACCAGGATGATTGAGTCAGTCTATCGTTCAATAGAAAATCTACGAGTAGTAGATACGATGATTCTAGTTCCATAGAAACCCTTGACTTAGGAAGAGTCTCATAGATTCCTTCAGTCATAAATATTCCTTACAAAACAAAACCTAGAAAACTCCAACGAAATACCGAGACCCGTTTATGAAAATTCCACTGTTAGAGAAAAGATAGAAGACGAGGAACCTACTAGTACGACTTTTTCCTCGATTACAAAGAACACAGTAAACGAAATTGGTGTTTTAGAAAAAGATTTCAAAGTAGACAAAAAATTCCTACAAAATGATTTTTATGAAAAATACAACCTAGAAAAATGAATTTAGTTCTTCAAAACCTTTTCAAACACTAGGACGCACATACAGGAAAAATTCTATGAGTTTGTTAATGAACATAGGATAAACATCATTTTCTTTGACTGGTTCGATTATTATTCCTCCGAAAATTCCATTGATTATCCCTTTTCTAGTACGGTAAATCCCGTTACGACTAAGAACAAATTACCGGAGTGGGAAACCCTAGCTGATTTTAGGAAAATCCAGTCCAACCACCCTCCTCTACAAGGTATTAAGCTAAACATTCATGGCTGCCTTGTAGTTGCGATTCCTCTTAAGAATCCTGCAGATGATGAAAAAACAAATACCAAGAATATCATCTCTCAAAATAATTTCACCAATATCAGTTTGAATACCCTAGGAAAACAACTCGATAGGGTTGAAAAACACATAAAAACCAATCCTTTAGTCACCATAGATTCCACGTGTACGACTAAGGATATAAAATTGAAAAGCCAAAGCCCTATTTTTAAACCCTTTCAGGTGTCCAAATATGGTGTCAAAAATATTCAGCAAAATAAGTCTGAATTTATTCAGGCTATATAAGATCAATTGAGTAGAATTGAGACATCTAACAGTTCTAATACAGAACACGTTGTTCCGGAAACTCCACAATCATCTAATAAAATCACTGCTCTAACACGTGACTCCGACGACAGTGATACTCTAGAACAATTCCAAAACAAAAAACCATTTGTTAACCATATGGATTGGCAAAAACTAATACAACAGCAATTACAGATTATTCCTGCCCCAGATTTAGGAATAGTCAAACCCCTTGCTCAATCCCATTTTAATGCTTCTTCCATTTATGATTCGAACATAGATGGGATGACCGAATACAATATTCTCAATTTTCTTCAACAAATGACCATGGCTGCAAATGTCTACAAACCCAGAACGGTACGCAAGACAAGACCATTGCAGAACTGCTCATCGCAGGATTCTCTGGTCAATTGAAAGGTTGGTGGGATAATTATCTCGCTGATCAACAAAAGAAAGATATCCTCAATTCCATCAAAATTGATGAAGAAGGAATACCTATCCTTGATGAACAATGTGAACCCCTACAAGATGTCGTAGCAACCTTGATTCTCATAATCTCTTTAAATTTCATAGGAGATTCTTCACATTTGAAAGATAAATATGCCGAGTTACTTTCCAACCTCAAATGCAAAAAACTCAGTGATTTCCAATGGTACAAAAATACATTCTTAACCAGAGTTATGCTCAGGGAAGATTCCAATCAGCCATTTTGGAAAGAGAAATTCCTGGCCGAACTACCTACCTTTTAGGAGAAAAGGTTAGGATCAAAATCAAAGAGAATTGCGGTAAACAAATTATACAATACGGTGAGTTTACATACGGACAACTTGTCAAGATGACTCAATAGGAAGGTCTAAAGATCTGTCAAGACACGAAATTACGTAAATATCTCAAACTGGAGCTAAAGAGGACTAGGTGCGCACTTGGTACTTTTGCAAACAAATGATACGAATTTCTCAAAACCCTCTTCTAGTTGTACATGAAGCTGTAGCAAGACTTATAAATCCCTTAAGAGTACTTCAAGAGGTTACAAAAAGGAGAGATTTAAGCAAAATCAACAAAGAGTATTACAAAAACCCCTACAAAAATACTCATCATTCCAAAAAACCAAATACCAAAAAGTCGATTTCAAATACAAAGACATTACGTGTTACAAATGTCATAAAAAGGGTCATACATCGAAATACTGCAAAATGAATAAGAAATTACAAGAATTGAAGCTCGACGATGAAGTCACCCAAAAAATCTCCAATCTTCTCATTGGTTCCTCCTATTCAAATGCCGAGTCGAACCTGACTACATTTCTCTGTCTTCTGAAGACAACAAAGCCTTTCAAATAGATGAATTGCTCACAAACAGTTCTTCTGAAAATTCTGATAAGGGTAAGGGAAAACTTGTTGGTGTTTTAACCAAGGATCAATAATTCATGTTAGAGATGGTTCAACACATAGATGTCGAACATCAAAAAGATTATTTGAATAAACTCCTCAAATCCTTTACAGACGAGAAAAAAGATTTCAAAAATTTGATTTTTCCAAATACCTCTAAAAATACCTACGACTTGACCAAAATCCTGAAAAAGGGTAAAAGGATGAAAGAATCCAAAGAAACCCCAGTTCTGGAACTCCAGAGGGAGGTGAAACAAATCAAAGTAGAGATCAAGGCTCTACGAGAAAAATAAGAACAAGACTCTCTTCTACTAAAAACAGTCTTTTCAAAAACCCAGGATAATTCTAAATTCGAGTTAAAGTCTGACAACTCCGACTCTGAAAATCCAGAAGAACCTCCTGACAACTCTTTTCTTGAAGAGGTCCCACAAGAATTCCTTACTGTCTTAAGACAAATCACGTCCAAGAAATAACTTGTTCAGATAACCCTTAAATTCTCAAGCAATTTTAGAATTACTACTATTGCTCTTTTTGACACTGGTGCTGATCTGAATTGCATAAAAATGTCTAATACCTAATAAATTTCATGAAAATACCTAGGAAACTCTAGCGGCGGCTAATAACACAAAGCTAGAAATCAATTCCCAAACCAGTGCGTCCGTTATTATTAATGGAGTTTCTATAGCAACATCGTTTGTCTTAGTAAAAGACATTCACAACTCCGTTGTCTTAGGAACACCTTTTATAAATCTTATCACCTCGTATAAGGTAGATAATGATTTCATCTCTTTTGATTCCAATAAAAAAATTAAAATTCCCTTTTCTGACAAAACCAAATGCTAGAGACCACAATCTGATTAAAACATATTCTTGTCATCTAGGTGAATTAAGGAATAGTTTTTTAGATCAGAATTCCGAGTCCCCTAGAAACTATGATACACGTTCCATCAAACAATTTGATGCCTTTGCATATACAAAAATTTTAAAGTATCATTTACAATGACAAAACTATTTCCAAAATATTGCATTAAAAATATTTTCTGCAAATTGATTCCTGACGTTTTTTGCTTTAAAAATCTTTCTGCCAGTGGTTTACTAAAAAATAGGAGAAAAAACCCACAGATTTCTAATATCGGTTACAACACAGAGATGTCCTACCATTGTTCCTTGCCCCAATGTCTGGGCTACAGAGAAAAAATATTCAGGAAAGACATGCGAGAATTCGGGTCTACGCGATGCATGGAGCCTTACTCCAAAAATGAAAGGAAGAGGTTTCTCCGTCAATAAATACACCAGTTGTTGCACCACAACAACAATCAAATTCCATGGCCCCCAAGAAACCCACAAACGCCAAACCAATAAAAGAAAAATAAAAATTCCCTGCCAAATCTCCCACTAAAAATCCCCTGATATGGTATGATGCAGTAATGAAAGAAAATGAAAATGCCGCAGCATCTGTGCAAAAACACCAGCACAGGAGGTAACTATTGAGAATCTTCTACAACTCCTTGCGAAATCCCCAGAATTACAACATGCATTGATAAAACTTCAAAATCCCAAACAAGAAGTTGCTCAAAGCTCAGGAGATGAAAAAATCTCTCAAAATTTTACAAAAATCGAGAAAGGACAATATTTAAAAACCCTTTCTCAAAAACAATTTTCAAAAAATTAACTTGTGGTACCACAACAACAATCAAATTCCAACCATAAATACAGCGGTTGTTTCACCACAACTACAATCAAATTCCATGGCCCCTAAAAAACCCACAAACACCAAACCAATAAAAGAAGAAAAAGAAAAATTCTCTGCCAAATCTCCCACTAAAAAATCCCTAACATGGTATGATGCAGTGATGAAAGAAGAAAATGAAAATGCCGCAACATCTGTGCAAAAAACACCAACACAGGAGATAACTCCTGAGAATCTTCTACAACTACTTGCGAAATCCCCAGAATTACAACAGGCATTGATACAACTTCAAAATCCCAAACAAGAAGTTGCTCAAAGCTCAGGAAAGGAAAAAACCTCTCAAAATTTTACAAAAATCGAGAAAGGAGAATCTTCAAAAACCCTTTCTCAGAAACAATTTTCAAAACTCCAACTTGAGAAAGAAGAATCTTCAAAAAATCCTTTCTCAAAAACAATTTTCAAAAAATCAACTTGTGGTACCACAAGTCCCCAAAAAACCTACTCCTAAATTTTTCATAAAACCGTTTTATTCAAAATACTGTGACTCTTGAAAAGGAATTTTTTAATGAAGACCCTTTTTTAGCATTACAAAATTATTTTGGATCAGAATGGTTTTACAAATCATGAGATATTTTAAAACCCCCATATTTTTACCAGGCTATTCTTGAAATATCAGGATCAGCAACAATCAAAAATAAATATTTTAAAAATAACCCAACTCCCTCTTATTACATTTGCAAAATGCTTAACGTAATTGATCGATGAGATTGGGGAAATGATCTGCCTCAACTCCTAAATTTCCCAAATACCTACAAAAATGAACCATTTTTTTATATTCCTTTTAATTACTGGGATTACCAACAAGCTTGGTTCAATTCCTTCTTTATTCAAAATACCGACCAACGCCACACTTGGCTTTTCCATTTTGATACCTCATGTAATCTATCACAATTTCCAACATGGTGGAATTCATGGTGGGAGCAATTCGGATCCACCCTAGAAATACAAAAACCAGAAGTCACTAAATCTTTCAGCCTCTTCAAATTCCAATAGAAACCCTCTGAGGAAGAAAAAGATTTGTGCCACTACACGTTTTCCACACAAAATTCCACTTACCATGGGTATTTACATGGTTCGTAGATTATTCGGACAATAAAATCCCAACAATCCGAAGAAGATTCAAAATCATATGGTGGGACAGCTTTAAAATACCACTAAGTCTCACACCACAAAAAGTACATGATGGTTAAATGCCCGAAAATCCATCCAGTACAGGTGCCTCTACAAACACCACCGGCACCACTACAAACACTGGAGCACACTGTTGACACCCAATTTTGTCTCATCTTTTCTGATTTTATTTGCAATTTTTAATATTTTTGACACTTTAAAACAATTTTAAAATATAGGCATATATATGTATATATATCATTATTATTAGTATTATTTGCATTTTTTTTTGTCATTTGCATTTTTTATATCACAAGCATACCTTTATCCTAATATTATATGTTATTTTATTTTCGCAAAATGGCATTACATTTTATATTTTTATTATTTTAAGCATCAAGCATTTCACAAATATTATATTTTTATCATATTGTCATCTTTACAATTTATAATTTTGCAAAGCTTTTTATTTTTTTTATATATAATAAAACCCTTTTATATTTTTAAACCCATAACCCATTTCATTTCCCCAAACAATTTCTACTCAACCCAAAACAATTCCTACCCAACCCAAACTAAAACCCATTTCGCCCAAGCCCAATCCATCACCCATTTATTTCCCCAACCCAAAACAATTCCAAACCCCATCCAAGCCCATCCGAATCGCCCACTCGCCCAACCCATTATCCCATTTTTATCTACCCTTTAAACCTAAAACATTCATTCCACACACCCTCAAAATTTCAGCCGCAACATTCTATATATCTCTCACTCTCACTCTCTCACTCTCTCTCTCTCTCTCCGTCACGCACACACCCTCAAGACCCCCCACACCGGCGACCCCATCGCCGCCGGTCACCTCGCCAACACCCCACACCACCGGCCACCCTACCCCACCTACGCCGGTCACAACGACGACACCACCCACCATCACCTCAACGACACCACCCACCATACCCATGGGGCCGACAACCCCCATACCCGTGACCCCTACACGCCGGCCACCTCACCCATCGCCGCCACTGCCGCCGCAGACACACCACCACGACCCCACACCATCGGTCACCCCTACACCGACACCATCACTTCACCCATATCTACAACCCCTAAAACCCGAAACCCATCTATAAATACCCCCTTTTGGGGGTCGGTTTGTGTGGATTTTTGTCCGAAAAGAGGGAGTTCTTGGTTGGAATTTTGGTGGAATTTTGGAGGTCCTAAAATCGAAATCAAAGTTGTTGTTTTTTGGGTTCTTACGGATCACAATCCGGGTCAGATCCTTTATTGGTCGGGCTAGAACCGGTCGTAAGTTTTGAGATTTTGTGTTTTAATATTTTATTGTTAGTTATCTGAAAATTTGGAAAGAAATCGATTCGGGTTGAAATATCCGTTCCGGGTGATCCGGGTCGGGTCGACCCGGTTCGAATAAATTTTCAGATTGTATATATATTTTGTTATTTTTTATCTGTAATTTGGAAGAAATCGATTCGGGTTGAAATATCGGTTTCGGTCCGTCCTTGCTTTGGTCGGGTCAACCCGCTCGAATAAATTTTCGATTTTGTGTATTTATATTTTGTTGTTGGTTATCCGTAATTTGGAAGAAAATCGATCCGGGTTGAAAAACATCCGATTCTCGTCGGTCAGCGACCGTGTCCGTCCACCCAATCGGTTAAATTCAGATTTTTGTGTGTTTATATTGTGTTGTTGGGTACTTGAAAATTTGGAAAGAATTTGATTCGGGTTGAAGTATCCGATTCGGCCTGACGCTTTAATTGCAAACTGTTGGTTTATTTTGGCATTTAATATTCATACCACGATATCTTGTATTTCTTTGTTTTATCATTTTAACTAATACTACACTTAGGCCGATGAAATTAAATTCGAGGCCGCACTTTTCTTTGTTTCATTTTTTCTGCTTTTAGCATCAGCTTCGTAATCCGCAACGGATATCTTATCGCTTTTTCTTGTTTTATTATTTTTATTAATACCACATTTAGGCCGATGAAATTAAATTCGAGGCCGCGCTTTTTGTTTGTTTCTCTGTTTGCTTATCGTTTTAAACATCCGCAAATCTGACATCGCTTTATTTGTTTTAACTAACACTACACTTACGCCGATGAAATTAAATTGAGGCCACGCTTTTTCTTCTTTCATTTCTCTGTTTCTTTAATTTCTTGTTTTTAACATCCGTGCTACGGATATGTACTATTTTTTTATCGCATCGCTTTGAATTAAATATCGCATTTAGGCCGATGAAATTGAATTGAGGCCGCTTTTTCATTTCGTTCGCTTTTTTTCGCTTATCGTTTAAGTATCCGGCAACGGATATCTTATCGCTTTTCTCGCTTTATTGCTTTAGTAATATCGCATTTAGGCCGATGAAATTAAATTCGAGGTCGCGCTTTTTCGTTTCATTTCACTGCCAAAGATCGTTTTTAACATCCGGCGGATATTTACTTATTTTTTAATTTACTAAACATCCCGTCTCCTCGGGAATGGCCTCTGTTTTTACGCTTCTTTCTTTGCACTCTGCTGCTGCCGCTCTTCTTCTGATTCAGATTTTTAATTTCTTGATTTGAACACGATACTACACTGGCCGATGAAAAAATATCCGTCGATTTTTGAGGCCTCCACAGTTGTAAAGACGGAAAATAAAACTTCTGGGCAAGGATGAAACTTAAACCTTTTCACCCGAGAGACCAACATGTTCGGTAGGCAAGGCAACTAAAATGACCAACGGGTGATATGTTCGCGACCACGATGTGATTGGAATGATCTTTTCAAAATTTAAGTTCGAGCCCTCCGTGAATCAAAACATTTATTGTTTTGGATACGGATTCGAAGTTATGTATATTCAATTGTTTTTAACCGTTTATTCTTGACAGCTGGCAAAGATAAAGTCAAAGAAGGCAAATAACCCCTCGGAGATTATTTATTTTGTTGTTGTCATTTACTTTCTTAATTCAACTTTATTTCATTCTGTATTGTAATATTATTGTACTCGTGAAATTATTGAAATGTTTAGAATAGGCAAACATAGAATTAATTGATAGGGTAGTCTAAAACTTGAAACCCATTGCTAGTTCATTTATTTTTAGGCTCGATTAGTTTTAAAATTGTTAATCGCTAGTTTATCTATTTTAGGTCCGTCGCCCATAAGAAATCACATTGCATACATCTTTATCAATTTTCATACGAATGCATATTCATAGTCTTTTTTAGCTTTACATGTATATTATTGTCATACAAATGCATGCTTGTACAAATGCATAATTTCATTAAATACTTGCAACATTATTTTTATACTTGTAAAACATGCACTTTTAACATAATAATTAACCTGAGTTTGATCGGATAACCGCAAGTTAGCGGATCTTAAAGGATGCCTAACCCCTTCCCTTTAGGATAATAAAGAACCCTTACCTAGAATCTCATTAGTTTCGTTGATCATAAAATTGGAGTTATTTTACAGCTTTTAGTTAGTATTTAGGTGTCCTAATTCACCTTAGAATAATTAGGTGGCGACTCCTCAAAGCAAGCATTTGTAACCGATCCAGAGGGAATCAAGCCATCACGTCGCGAAGCCCGCAGGTCAAAATCGGGTGCGACGGCATGGCGACTCCGCTGGGGACTCAGGTTCTTAACCATAGCAAGTTCAGGTTAATTATTATTGCGCTTTATTTTGCTGCTTATTTATTCTACTGCTTTTACTTGTTTTCTTTTTGAAATTTTGTATGTTTAACTTCTTTAATTGCTATATTCTTTTATTGCTTTCCTTAAATTGGCATTTCGCTCATATTTCTTCCACTATGGAAAATTGACACTATCACACATTACACGCGAGGTGTGTTTTGCGCACCCGCAAATTCTTTCAAATTACCAAATTTTAGGAGAGTTGGCGTATGCGCGGAGTGTCCGGACCATCCGGAGGCCGCGTAGCCTTCTCACTCGAGTAGTCCGCTCGGGAACCTTGAGTCCAGTAAGCCTAATCTTAGTAAATTTAGGATAGAGCTATACCCTTTTATTTTTAATCATGCATACATACACCATAGGTGGGTCGATCCTTGGCATCGACTCCACAATTAAGAAATCCACCAAAATTGTCGACGGGTCTCGCTCCCCCAACGACCATCAACATATTATTTGTAGCGTGATAATGATGGACTAATCCAAGCCTAATCATAACATGCCGATATTGGAAAATGTACATACATTTTGTCTGCATTTCCAACAAAAGCACTGTAGTTTGACAGCTTGGATTATTCTGTCATAATCTCTCATGTTTGGCGTTTAGGCCCACCTCTGGCATAAGAGAGGCACCATGCATGATAGGATGCATATTTAATTCCCGCACAGTTTGTTTGCTATTTTTCTTCTTTTATCTCTGTACATATTATTTAATGCAATAATTAGCTGCTTCAATTTTGTACATATCATACCATGTCGCTTGCAACTCTTGAACAGAAATTGTGTCACTGCTCGAGAATAAAACGTTCTTGAACATCAACTCTCGGACCTTGTGAAGCAATCAGGGGAGTCTTTGACTATACTATCACACATCCACATTTTATTATTCTTTCTGTGACTTTCCTCCTTTCACCTGGTGCTTTTATTTTTGCAGGTTGATCGTCCTTGCGAACAGTCGGGGGCGGTCATTCTAAAACATTATTCCTGGATATACTCCAGAAAAGAACAAATCCAAAGGCTTTCACAAAGATGACCGAAAGATGTTTTGACTGAAAAATGTCAGCCAACACCAGATTCAACGAGTCATCACTTTAATTTGTCTATACTTTGTTTTGTTACATATTTGCAAATTCAGTTGATATGTTTAATTTTCGTTACATAATTTTTTTATATCATACCATTTTTACAACATATCTTTACGAACTACGAGTGTCTGATTCTCACCATACGGTGTGATACGTAGGTAACCCTTCTCAGGTGCGACACCCCTAAAAAAATCAAATCAAAAAAAAAATGAAAAAAATGAATTCGGATTATCAATCTTTTTTTTTTCATTACGTCCTAATGGACAATCTTTTTTCAATTACATCCTATTGTGGATTATTATTTTTTCATTGCATTCATCCTAATATGGACAATCACTTTTTTATTGCATACAATTTTACTTACTAGCTTATCGTGAATAAATTCTTTTTCAATATTACATTTTTTATAACCTATCTTTACGAACTACGAGTGTCTGATTCTCACCATACGGTGTGATACGTAGGTAACCCTTCTCGGGTGCGACACCCCTAAAAAAAATCAAATCAAAAAAAAAATGAAAAAAATGAATTCGGATTATCAATCTTTTTTTTTTCATTACGTCCTAATGGACAATCTTTTTTCAATTACATCCTATTGTGGATTATTATTTTTTCATTGCATTCATCATAATATGGACAATCACTTTTTTATTGCATACAATTTTACTTACTAGCTTATCGTGGATAAATTCTTTTTCAATATTACATTTTTTTTAACCTATCTTCACGAACTACGAGTGTCTGATTTTCACCGTTCGGTGTGATACGTAGGTAGCCCTTCTCGGGTTCGACAGCACTAAAAAAAAAAATCAAAAAAAAAAGAAAATGAAAAAAAAGACGCACTTCCTTGTCCACCGTAGATAAGGACATATCTGGTTTATCAATTTTTTCATTCATCCTATAATTTACATTCATTTTTTTATTTACATGCATACTATTGTGGATAATCATTTATTCATTGCATTCATTCTATTGTGGACAATTATTTTTACTTTGCATTCGTCCCATAGTGGACAATCATCTGTTTTATACAATTTTTTACTTTTACCATCCTATTATGGCTGAATTTTTTTTTACTTTCTGCACGAACTACGCACACCTGATTCTCGTCAAAGATGAGATACGTAGGCAGCCCTATTCGGGTTCGGTACCCTTTATTCAAAAATACAAAAAAAAAAAATTAAGAATCATTGATGGACTTGGTTGATACCAACACAGTTAGGAGTGTGCATAGGAAAGAACAAGTGGAGAAGATTGTCTTCGTGGTAAACCATAGATTCTTCTGGTACCTCTCATTCACGCCTGTGTTGACACTTAAAAAATTGTTTTTCATGCTTCCAAGATATGAACAAAGCCAACCTCATCGTTTCATGTGCATTGTGTGGTGAGTTTTTAGAATAAGTTCAATTGCATTGCATTGTGATCTAGAACTTGGCTCGAATGTTTGTTGAGGCAAAATTCTGAGTAACACTTGGTATAGGAAAGGATCGTAGGCTTTCTTTGATCCGTTTGAGCCTTTTCAGCTTACCAAATAACATTATCCGTAGTACTTCCCCTTTGAGCCTGAAGCCTGTTTTTTTTAACAACCACAACTTATGCCTATACCTTTTCTGAGTGCGTACACGCGCTATCCCTCTTTTGGCCCGACCTCCTTGAGCGCATCAGAAATATGCAAATTGCTGAAAATGATCCGAGTTGAAGTGCAATGCTCCCAAAAGAGGAAAACAAAACAAAATGACGACTTCACACAAAAAGAAAGTTAAAAGCCCCGACAATATCAAAAAAAAAAAAAAGAAGGAAATAACTCCGAAAAAAAAAAAGGGGGAAAAAAGCTCCAAACGAAATATTCAAAAGAAGCCGGTACAAAACAAAATGGGGCAAAAAGAAGCAAATCGGAATCAAGGCACACAAATACCAAGCACGGACATATTCCAACGCTCAAGGAAGGATTAGTCACTCTTTACCCAAATAATATCCTTTCCCAAGCCTACATTACAAACCCATAACAAGCCCTACATGATCCTATACCGAGGGTTCTCACATTAGTGGATACTCACATGACGGCCAAGCCTATGGTATCACAATTAAATGCATTGAACATCTTTCTGAGGGTGAGTGTACTTCTCTAGACGTCCCAAAGTTCAAAATACTGAAATACATGTGAGGAAGGGACTTTCTTTCAGTGAGGGCATTTGAAACATGAGGATGCATATATGTCAAAATCTTGGCTTGAAGCAAGTGTCGATACTCAGGTATGGCTGAGCTAGCATCTGAAGTCAGAGGAATTACCTTGAAGTCTGTCTCGATTTGTGAAAGCAAATAATGAAAACTCCTAAGCACAATACTAATTGTTGGTACCAACCGAAGTCAAGACGTGATTATGTCTTTTTCATATTTTCACAAAAAAAAGAAAAAAAAAACAACAAAAAAAAAAAAAAAACCTTGCAAAATATATTGCATCATTTTTTCAAACTCTAGTCACTCTCTTTTACAAAAAAAAAAAATATATTCTACAAATACAAATCTCTTTTGCCGCATGAACTACGTTATGACCTGATTCCCTCGGCGGGATACGTAGGCGGCCACATCGGCTTCGGTCCCATCAAAAAAATCCTTATAAATTCTTTTTGCTTACATGAATTACGTTATGACCTGATTTCCTTTGTCGGAATACGTAGGCGGCCTATATCGGCTTCGGTCACATCATTGGAATCTTTCTTCCATTATCTTGCACACAACTCAATAGGCTCACATGATTGCCTTAACAGGACAAACAAGTTGCCAGCACAGACTCGAGTTTGTCCCGTTAGAAGTTCAACATCTTCATATATACCATAAACTGGGGCATATTTAAGGGTTCACTCCAAGAATATGTCAATGGACCTGGAAAATGCCAGACAACTGAGTCTTCAATCTAAACCAATATGAGCTTGCAAGCGTCCAGGGCAAAAAACTACAACTCACAAATTTCTTTGAGTGCAGGTCTTCAGGTTGACAAAGGCAGAGAAGCCGCAACATGTGTGCTTAATTTGGCAAAGACGTCGCCTCACATTTTCGTCCGTGCAAGAATGACATTTTAATTCACAGTCCACATGAGTTTGAATCGGCAGAAGATTAAACACAACGTGGAATCATATTACACCAAACTGACGACAATGGACGTCATTTACATCTTTCACAACATTACAACGAAAGCAACACGCCCATACAACGGCGTCATCAGCAACACGCCTATGCAACGGCGTCATCTGCACAACACGTCTACACAATGACGTTTACAACGCACCACGTCTATGCAACGACGTCATTTCAACCCATGCGGGTCACAAACGCATCACGTCAATACAACGACGTCAATCAGGCGCCCACCTCCTAATGCGGGTATTTCATTTTCAGTCAGGCGCCCACCTCCTAATGCGGGTATTTCATTTCAGTCAGGCACCCACCTCCTAATACGGGTATTTCAATGGACCAGCGCCCACCTCCTAATGCGGGTATTTCAATTTGATCAGCGCCCACCTCCTAACGCGGTATTTCAATTTGATCAGCGCCCACCTCCTAATGCGGGTATTTCAATTTCGGCCAGCGCCCACCTCCTAACGCGGTATTTCAATTTGATCAGCACCCACCTTCTAATGCGGGTATTTAATTTCAGTCAGGCGCCCACCTCCTAATGCGGGTATTTCAATTTCTGTCAGGCGCCCACCTCCTAATGCGGGTATTTCAATTTCAGTCAGGCGCCCACCTCCTAATGCGGGTATTTTAATTTCAGTCAGGCACCCACCTCCTAATGCGGGTATTTCAAATTCTGTCAGGCGCCCACCTCCTAATGCGGGTATTTAAATTTCTGTCAGGCGCCCACCTCCTAATGCGGGTATTTCAGTTTCTGTCAGGCGCCCACCTTCTAATGCGGGTATTTTAATTTCTGTCACACCTATGCAACTGCGTCATCTGCATAACGTCTAAGCAACGACGTCACCTCATCACGCCTGTGCTACATCATCATCTACATTGGGAAATACTTCGAACATCGTTCAGTCTTTCCCCCAGTATCTCGCCACATCTGCAACCAGTGTCATCATAAGTCGACACTGGGGCATTTGTTTTTCTTGAATCTGCACCATCTTTTGCAACTTCTCTCTTCCCTCGTGATTCTATTTCTTCCCATTCATCTCTAATCTTTCCTCGAGTCCCGGTGATCAGGACAAAATTGGCTACTCAGTCAACTTCTTTGGCCGAAAACTCTTTCATCGTCTCCGGCCAAAGAGGGGCATCTGTTGACACCCAATTTTGTCTCATCTTTTCTGATTTTATTTGCAATTTTTAATATTTTTGACACTTTAAAACAATTTTAAAATATAGGCATATATATGTATATATATCATTATTATTAGTATTATTTGCATTTTTTTTTGTCATTTGCATTTTTTATATCACAAGCATACCTTTATCCTAATATTATATGTTATTTTATTTTCGCAAAATGGCATTACATTTTATATTTTTATTATTTTAAGCATCAAGCATTTCACAAATATTATATTTTTATCATATTGTCATCTTTACAATTTATAATTTTGCAAAGCTTTTTATTTTTTTATATATAATAAAACCCTTTTATATTTTTAAACCCATAACCCATTTCATTTCCCCAAACAATTTCTACTCAACCCAAAACAATTCCTACCCAACCCAAACTAAAACCCATTTCGTCCAAGCCCAATCCATCACCCATTTATTTCCCCAACCCAAAACAATTCCAAACCCCATCCAAGCCCATCCGAATCGGCCCACTCGCCCAACCCATTATCCCATTTTTATCTACCCTTTAAACCTAAAACATTCATTCCACACACCCTCAAAATTTCAGCCGCAACATTCTATATATCTCTCACTCTCTCACTCTCTCACTCTCTCTCTCTCTCCGCCGCCAGACACACCCTCAAGCCCCCCACACCGGCGACCCCATCGCCGCCGGTCACCTCGCCAACACCCCACACCACCGGCCACCCTACCCCACCTACGCCTGGTCACAACGACGACACCACCCACCATCACCTCAACGACACCACCCACCATACCCATCGACAACCCCATACCCGTGACCCCTACACGCCGGCCACCTCACCCATCGCCGCCACCGGCCGCTGCACACACCACCACGACCCCACACCGTCGGTCACCCCTACACCGACACCATCACTTCACCCATATCTACAACCCCTAAAACCGAAACCCATCTATAAATACCCCCTTTTGGGGGTCGGTTTGTGTGGATTTTTGTCCGAAAAGAGGGAGTTCTTGGTTGGAATTTTGGTGGAATTTTGGAGGTCCTAAAATCGAAATCAAAGTTGTTGTTTTTTGGGTTCTTACGGATCACAATCCGGGTCAGATCCTTTATTAAATTCGGGCTAGAACAAGGTCGAGTAAGTTTTCAGATTTTGTGTTTTAATATTTTATTGTTAGTTATCTGAAAATTTGGAAAGAAATCGATTCGGGTTGAAATATCCGTTCCGGGTGATCCGGGTCAGTCGACCATTCGAATAAATTTTCAGATTGTATATATATTTTGTTATTTTTTATCTGTAATTTGGAAGAAATCGATTCGGGTTGAAATATCGGTTTCGGGTCGGCTTTGGTCGGGTCAACCCGGTTCGAATAAATTTTCAGATTTTGTGTATTTATATTTTGTTGTTGGTTATCTGTAATTTGGAAGAAAATCGATCCGGGTTGAAAAACATCCGATTCTGGTCGGGTCACTGACCCGTGTCGGGTCCACCCAATTCGGTTAAATTCCAGATTTTTGTGTGTTTATATTGTGTTGTTGGGTACTTGAAAATTTGGAAAGAATTTGATTCGGGTTGAAGTATCCGATTCGCCTGACGTTTTAATTGCAAAGCTGTTGGTTTATTTTGGCATTTAATATTCATACACGGATATCTTGTATTTTCTTTGTTTTATCATTTTAACTAATACTACACTTAGGCCGATGAAATTAAATTCGAGGCCGCACTTTTCTTTGTTTCATTTTTTCTGCTTTTAGCATTGTTTCGTAATCCGGCAACGGATATCTTATCGCTTTTACTGCTTTTATTATTTTTATTAATACCACATTTAGGCCGATGAAATTAAATTGAGGCCGCGCTTTTTGTTTGTTTCTCTGTTTTTACATTTCTTGTTTTAAACATCCCAACTGACATCGCTTTATTTGTTTTAACTAACACTGCACTTACGCCGATGAAATTAAATTGCAGGCCACGCTTTTTTTTCTTCTTTCATTTCTCTGTTTCTTTAATTTACTGTTTTTAACATCCGTGCCACGGATATGTACTATTTTTTTTACTGCATCGCTTTGAATTAAATATCGCATTTAGGCCGATGAAATTGAATTCGAGGCCGCTTTTTTCATTTCGTTCGCTGTTTTTCGCTTCTTTGTTTAAGTATCCGGCAACGGATATCTTCTCGCTTTCTTGCTTTTATTGCTTTAGTAATATCGCATTTAGGCCGATGAAATTAAATTCGAGGTCGCGCTTTTTCGTTTCATTTCACTTTGCTTTCAAGCCTTTGTTTTTAACATCCGGCTGGATATTTACTGCTTTTTAATTTACTAAACATCCCGTCTCCTCGGGAATGGCCTCTGTTTTTACGCTTCTTGTTTCTTTGCCCTCTGCTGCTGCTGCTCTTTGCTTCTGATTCGATTTTTAATTTTACTGATTTGAACACGATACTACACTGGCCGATGAAAAAATATCCGTCGATTTTTGAGGCCTCCACAGTTGTAAAGACGGAAAATAAAACTTCTGGGCAAGGATGAAACTTAAACCTTTTCACCCGAGAGACCAACATGTTCGGTAGGCAAGGCAACTAAAATGACCAACGAGTCATATGTTCGCAGCCACGATGTGATTGGAATGATCTTTTCAAAATTTAAGTCTGAGCCCTCCGTAATCAAAACATTTATTGTTTTGGATACGGATTCGAAGTTATGTATATTCAATTGTTTTTAACCGTTTATTCTTGACAGCTGGCAAAGATAAAGTCAAAGAAGGCAAATAACCCCTCGGAGATTATTTATTTTGTTGTTGTCATTTACTTTCTTAATTCAGCTTTATTTCATTCTGTATTGTAATATTATTGTACTCGTGAAATTATTGAAATGTTTAGAATAGGCAAACATAGAATTAATTGATAGGGTAGTCTAAAACTTGAAACCCATTGCTAGTTCATTTATTTTTAGGCTCGATTAGTTTTAAAATTGTTAATCGCTAGTTTATCTATTTTAGGTCCGTCGCCCATAAGAAATCACATTGCATACATCTTTATCAATTTTCATACGAATGCATATTCATAGTCTTTTTTAGCTTTACATGTATATTATTGTCATACAAATGCATGCTTGTACAAATGCATAATTTCATTAAATACTTGCAACATTATTTTTATACTTGTAAAACATGCACTTTTAACATAATAATTAACCTGAGTTTGATCGGATAACCGCAAGTTAGCGGATCTTAAAGGATGCCTAACCCCTTCCCTTTAGGATAATAAAGAACTCTTACCTAGAATCTCATTAGTTTCGTTGATCATAAAATTGGAGTTATTTTACAGCTTTTAGTTAGTATTTAGGTGTCCTAATTCACCTTAGAATAATTAGGTGGCGACTCCTCAAAGCAAGCATTTGTAACCGATCCAGAGGGAATCAAGCCATCACGTCGCGAAGCCCGCAGGTCAAAATCGGGTGCGACACACACCCAGTTCCTTTCACGGAAATCCCAGATGGCCTCAATGCTTGCAGCGGCCAAAAATCCAGAAGAAATGCAAGTCATAATTCTGAAATTTGCACCGTATTCATCAAAACAAGGCTCTTCATCAGAGGAAGTGGAACCAGAGATTGATATTGAAGACAATCCTATTTTTGGCAACAGTGGATTCTGAAGAAAGTTGCCAAAAGAATTCAAAATACCCGGAGTAGAGTTCAGACAAAATTTTGACAAAAGAAAGTGCTCGATAAAGCTACTTTCAAAAAAGCAAAAGCAATGATTCCAGCAATAATTCAAGAAAATGTCAAAAGGATGAATAATCATTCTCCACTCGAATGAATAGTTATTCTCCACTTAGATGAATAGTTAGATTCCTTTTTAATTACCAAAATGCCATGTAAAACTCCTATAAAAGGAGACTCCATCTCCCTTGGTTATATAAGTCTTTTCTTACACATTTCTCTTTCTAAACTTCAGATCCTAGAGAGAAGTGAGAGCTCCTCTAAAGAAATTCTCCTTTAGATTGGAAGAATAAGTCCCCTCAAATACCCATATGATTCAGTTCATATGATTCATATCATATGACTCATATCATATGATCCAAAATACCTTGGAAATTTCCAAGGTATATCTCATTGAAAAAATACTTTGTAAATTCCAATTTTTTAAATGAATATGATTATGGACGGTACTACCTCCTAATCTTTTAAAATACTTCTTGCTTTTAAATTCTTTAAATTTCTGCATTAAATACTTGGTCGGTTATACTGCCTATTTGATTTAAATTACTGAAGATCCTTTGATTCATGGTTTCCATAACTGGAACCTTAAATTGTAAGTTAATCTTTATTTACTTTCTGCATATTTCAATTATCTTTTAATTTTTCAATACCTTATATCCCGATTCCTTCCCTGTCTGTTATCCCCTTTAGATCGGCCTAAGTTTGGTATCAAAGCCATAAAGGATAGAGATAGAAAGAATATTATCCAGACCAGATGAGAATCCTTTTTAGTGGTTCGGATTCTTCCGAGGTTTTGTGCTTAGGATAGTCCGGGGTCGGTAAGTCCTCAACGAACGCAGGCAGTTATACCCTAGGGAAGACCTTTGATTGTAGGAAGAGTCTGGGTGCTCTGTAGGAGTTCCATAACATGGATCCGTTTCTCAACAGATCTACTTCTTGTGATTTTAGTTCATCTTCTTCCATAGATTCAAAGAAGATAATAAACACCGAAGAAATCTTAATACAAGATTTTGAAAAATCTATTGATAATTGAGAAATACCGAGAGTAAATCGAGATCAGATTTACAAAAATTCCAAATACCTGTTATTCAAAACCGATTTCACAATCAAAACAGAGGAAAAAGATATCCAAGTATCTCAACCTTTTGAAACAATCCAATTACTTTCTCAAAAATCCTTGAAGAATCACAGAGAAAGAAATTACAAATACATCCATCTTGGATTAGTCCAAGTAGGGATAAAACCTCTCACGAAGGAACGATTAAACACCTCAATCCTTGCTATCTTACGTGATGCCAAATTCACAAATTTTTAAGATTCTCTATTGAGTTCTGTTGAGTCTAATCTCCGCACAGGACCAATATCTTTTGACTGTTACCCAAATTTCTCAGTTTCTTTAAATGAAAAAAATATCCAAAAATCTTTTGTCTTACAAATCAAGACACACAATTTCCAAATTCTTGAAGGATAGATTCTTGTAGCTATAATTTTCAGAATTCATTACAAAGCCATGGCTTCAGCTTTTGCTACAAAAGTCAGATACCATAGTAAGAAAGGCGAAACCCTTCTTTTACAAACAGATCTTTCCAGATCTAACACCGTTATACCAAGACCTATTAGATGGAAGTATATTACCCTACCAGACAAATGGATCTTAGAAGGTGTTGCGAAACCTGAACCTATAGAGACTTCCCAACCAAATACCCGTCTCAGAGAAATAACCCAATACCAGGATGGTAGAGTCAGTCTATCGTTCCATAGAAAATCTACGAGTAGTAGATACGATGATTCTAGTTCCATTGAAACTCTTGATTTAGGAAGAGTCTCACAGATTCCTTCAGTCATAAATACTCCATACAAAATAAAACCCAGACATTCTACGTCAGATTTACCCAATCTATGAAATGTAGACTACTCCAACAAAATACCGAGACCCGTTTATGAAAATTCCACTGTTAGAGAAAAGATAGAGGACCAGAAACCTACTAGTACGACTTTTTCCTCGATTACAGAGAACATAGTAAACAAAATTGGTGTTTAGAAAAAGATTTCAAAGTACACAAAAAATTCCTACAAAATGATTTTTATGAAAAATACAACCTAGAAAAACAAATTTGGTTATTCAAAACCTTTTCAAAAACTAGGACGCAAATATAGGAAAAATTGTACGAATTTGTTAATGAACATAGGATGAACATCATTTTCTTTGACTGGTTCGATTATTATTCCTCCAAAAATTCCATTGATTATCCCTTTTCTAGTACGGTAAATCCCGTTACGACTAGGAACAAATCACCGGAGTGGGAAACCCTAGTTGATTCTTGAAAAATCCAGTCCAATCATTATCCTTTACAAGGTATTAAGCTAAACATTCATGGCTGCCCTGTAGACGCGATTCCTCTTAAGAATCCTACAGAGGATGAAAAAGCAAATACCAAGAATATCCCGCTTAAAAAAATTTCACCAATATCAGTTTGAATACCCTAGGAAAACAACTCGATAGAGTAGAAAAACACATAAAACCCAACCCTTTAGTCACCATAGATTCCCCAGGAACAACTAAGGATAAGAAAAACCAAAGCCCTATCTTTAAACCCTTTCAGGTGTCCAAAGATGGTGTCAAGAATATCCAGCAAAACAGGTATGAATTTATTCAGGCTATACAGGATCAATTGAGTAGAATTGGGACATTCAATAGTTCCAATAAAATCAAAGTTCTAACATATGATTTCGACGACAGTGATACTCCAGAACAATTCCAAAACAAAAAACTCTTTGTTAACAATATGGATTGGCAAAAATCAATACATCAGGTACAACAACAGCAATTACAGATTATTCCTGCCCCAGATTTAGGAATAGTCAAACCCCTTGCTCAATCCCATTTTAATGCTTCTTCCATTTATGATTCGAACATAGATGGGATGACCGAATACAATATTCTCAATTTTCTTCAACAAATGACCATGGCTGCAAATGTCTACAAACCCAGAACGGTACGCAAGACAAGACCATTGCAGAACTGCTCATCGCAGGATTCTCTGGTCAATTGAAAGGTTGGTGGGATAATTATCTCGCTGATCAACAAAAGAAAGATATCCTCAATTCCATCAAAATTGATGAAGAAGGAATACCTATCCTTGATGAACAATGTGAACCCCTACAAGATGTCGTAGCAACCTTGATTCTCATAATCTCTTTAAATTTCATAGGAGATTCTTCACATTTGAAAGATAAATATGCCGAGTTACTTTCCAACCTCAAATGCAAAAAACTCAGTGATTTCCAATGGTACAAAAATACATTCTTAACCAGAGTTATGCTCAGGGAAGATTCCAATCAGCCATTTTGGAAAGAGAAATTCCTGGCCGAACTACCTACCTTTTAGGAGAAAAGGTTAGGATCAAAATCAAAGAGAATTGCGGTAAACAAATTATACAATACGGTGAGTTTACATACGGACAACTTGTCAGTATGACTCAATAGGAAGGTCTAAAGATCTGTCAAGACCTGAAATTACAGAAATATCTCAAACTGGAGCTAAAGAGGACTAGGTGCGCACTTGGTACTTTTTGCAAACAGTTCGATACGAATTTCTCAAAACCCTCTTCTAGTTGTACATGAAACTGTAGCAAGACTTATAAATCCCTTAAGAGTACTTCAAGAGGTTACAAAAAGGAGAGATTTAAGCAAAATCAACAAAGAGTATTACAAAAACCCCTACAAAAATACTCATCATTCCAAAAAACCAAATACCAAAAAAGCTGATTTCAAATACAAAGACATTACGTGTTACAAATGTCATAAAAAGGGTCATACATCGAAATACTGCAAAATGAATAAGAAATTACAAGAATTGAAGCTCGACGATGAAGTCACCCAAAAAATCTCCAATCTTCTCATTGATTCCTCCGATTCAAATGCCGAGTCAGAACCTGACTACATTTCTCTGTCTTCTGAAGACAACAAAGCCTTTCAAATAGATGAATTGCTCACAAACAGTTCTTCTGAAAATTCTGATAAGGGTAAGGGAAAACTTGTTGGTGTTTTAACCAAGGATCAATAATTCATGTTAGAGATGGTTCAACACATAGATGTCGAACATCAAAAAGATTATTTGAATAAACTCCTCAAATCCTTTACAGACGAGAAAAAAGATTTCAAAAATTTGATTTTTCCAAATACCTCTAAAAATACCTACGACTTGACCAAAATCTTGAAAAAGGGTAAAAGGATGAAAGAATCCAAAGAAACCCCAGTTCTGGAACTCCAGAGGGAGGTGAAACAAATCAAAGTAGAGATCAAGGCTCTACGAGAAAAATAAGAACAAGACTCTCTTCTACTAAAAACAGTCTTTTCAAAAACCCAGGATAATTCTAAATTCAGTTCTGAGTCTGACAACTCCGACTCTGAAAATCCAGAAGAACCTCCTGACAACTCTTTTCTTGAAGAGGTCCCACAAGAATTCCTTACTGTCTTAAGACAAATCACGTCCAAGAAATAACTTGTTCAGATAACCCTTAAATTCTCAAGCAATTTTAGAATTACTACTATTGCTCTTTTTGACACTGGTGCTGATCTGAATTGCATAAAAATGTCTAATACCTAATAAATTTCATGAAAATACCTAGGAAACTCTAGCGGCGGCTAATAACACAAAGCTAGAAATCAATTCCCAAACCAGTGCGTCCGTTATTATTAATGGAGTTTCTATAGCAACATCGTTTGTCTTAGTAAAAGACATTCACAACTCCGTTGTCTTAGGAACACCGTTTGTAAATCTTATCACCTCGTATAAGGTAGATAATGATTTCATCTCTTTTGATTCCAATAAAAAAATTAAAATTTCCTTTTCTGACAAAACCAAATGCTAGAGACCTCAATCTGATTAAAACATATTCTTGTCATCTAGGTGAATTAAGGAATAGTTTTTTAGATCAGAATTCTGAGTCCCCTAGAAACTATGATACACGTTCCATCAAACAATTTGATGCCTTTGCATATACAAAATTTTTAAAGTATCATTTACAATGACAAAACTATTTCCAAAATATTGCATTAAAAATATTTTCTGCAAATTGATTCCTGACGTTTTTTGCTTTAAAAATCTTTCTGCCAGTGGTTTACTAAAAAACAGGAGAAAAAACCCACAGATTTCTAATATCGGTTACAACACAGAGATGTCCTACCACTGTTCCTTGCCCCAATGTCTGGGCTACAGAGAAAAAATATTCAGGAAAGACATGCGAGAATCCGGGCAATACTGTGTCTACGCGATGTGTGGAGCCTTCCTCCAAAAATGAAAGGAAGAGGTTTCTCCGTCAATAAATACACCAGTTGTTGCACCACAACAACAATCAAATTACATGGCCCCCAAGAAACCCACAAAGTCCAAACCAATAAAATAAGAAAAAGAAAAAATTTCTGCCAAATCCCCCACTAAAAACCCCCTGATATGGTATGATGCAGTAATGAAAGAAGAAAATGAAAATGCCGCAGCATCTGTGCAAAAAACACCAGCACATGAGATAACTGCTGAGAATCTTCTACAACTCTTTGCGAAATCCCAGAATTACAACAAGCATTGATACAACTTCAAAATCCCAAACAAGAAGTTGCTCAAAGCTCAGGAGAGGAAAAAACCTCTCAAAATTTTACAAAAATCGAGAAAGGAGAATCTTCAAAAACCCTTTCTCAAAAATAATTTTCAAAACTCCAACTTAAGAAAGAAGAATCTTCAAAAATTCTATCTCAAAAACAATTTTCAAAAAATCAACTTGTAGTACCATAAGTCCCCAAAAAACCTGCTCCTGAATTTTTCACAAAACCGTTTTTTCAAAATATTGTGACTCTAGAAAAAGGATTTTTTTAATGAAGACCTTGTTTAGCATTACAAAATTATTTTGGACCAGAATGGTTTTACAAATCATGAGATATTTTTAAAATCCCATATTTTTACCAGGCTATCCTCGAAATATCAGGATCTACAACAATCAAAAATAATTATTTTAAAAATAACCCAGTTCCCTCTTATTGCATTTGCAAAATGCTTAACGTAATTGCTCCATGCGACTGGGGAATGATCTGCCTCAACTCCTAAATTTCCCAGATATCTACAAAAATGAACCATTTTTGATATTCCTTTTAATTACTGGGATTATCAACAAAATTGGTTCAATTCCTTCTTTATTCAAAATACCAACCAACGCCACACTTGGCTTTTCCATTTTGATACCTCATGTAATCCATCACAATTTCCAACATGGTGGAATTCATGGTGGGAGCAATTCGGATCCACCCTAGAAATACAAAAACCAGAAGTCACTAAATCTTTCAGCCTCTTCAAATCCCAATATAAACCCTCTGAGGAAGAAAAGAGATTTGCCACTACACCTTTTCCACATAAAATTCCACTTACCATGGGTATTTACATGGTTCGTAGATTATTCGGACAATACAATCCCAACAATCCGAAGAAGATTCAAAATCAAATGGTGGGACAGCTTTAAAATACCATTAAGTCTCATACCACAAAAAGTCCAGGAATGATTAAATGCCCGAAAATCCATTCCAGTACAGGCGCCTCTACAAATATCACCGGTACCACTACAAACACCAGAGCACACCCAGTTCCTTTCACGGAAATCCCAGATGGCCTCAATGCTTGCAATGGCTAAAAATCTAGAAGAAATGCAAGCCATAATTCTGAAATTTGCACCGTCTTCATCAAAACAAGGCTCTTCATCAGAGGAAGAAGAACCAGAGATTGATATTGAAGACAATCCAATTTTTGCAACAGTGGATTCTGAAGAAAGTTGCCAAAAGAATTCAAAATACCCGGAGTAGAGTTCAGAAAAAATTTTGACAAAAGAAAGTGCTCGAAAAAGCTACTTTCAAAAAAGCAAAAGCAATGATTCCAGCAATAATTCAAGAAAATGCCAAAAGAATGAATAATCATTCTCCACTCGGATGAATAGTTATTATCCACTTAGATGAATAGTTAGATTCCTTTTTTATTACCAAAATATCATCTAAAACTGCTATAAAAGGAGACTCTCTCTCCCTTAGTTAGACAAGCCTTTTTCTTACACATTTCTCTTTCTAAACGTTAGATCCTAGAGAGAAGTGAGAGCTCCTCTAAAGAAATTCCCCTTTAGGTTAGAAGTAAAATTCCCCTCAAAATACCTATATGATTCAGTTCATATGATTCATATCATATGATTCAAAATACCTTAGAAATTCCCAAGGTATATTTCCTTGATAAAATACTTTGTAAATTCCAATATCTTAAATGAATATGAATATGGACGGTACTACCTCCTAATCTTTTAAATACTTCATGCTTTTAAATTCTTTAAATTTCTGCATTAAATACTTGGCTGGTTCTACCGCCTATTTGATTTAAATTCCTGAAGATCCTTTGATTTATGGTTTCCATAACTGGAACCTTAAATTGTAAGTTAATCTTTATTTTCTTTCTGCATATTTCAATTATCTTTAAATTTTTCAATACCTTATATCCTGATTCCTTTTATATATGTTATCCCCTTTTGATCCTCAGCCTAAGTTTACAGTGCTTTATATAGCAGAAATTTCTCCAAAATCATGTATGCAATATTCAAAATTATCTTAATATTCTTTTATATATGATAAAGATAAACCACAAGGAGTATATATGGCTATCACGAGCTTACTATTAATAGCAAAATTCGTTGGTTCGTTTGATCCGTAGGAACCCAATTGAAGAACAATATTATTAAGAGAGATCAAATTATTAATTTCATATTCCTCAATGGCTAAATGAGAGTTTGCAAGAAGTATATGATCACCAGAAGTGACAATATTTTCTATGCATTATTGTGGCTACAATTAAAGATGTGTTAGAAAAAAAATTCTCTACATCATATGTATGTCTCGATTTGCTCCTGAAGTAGCAATTTTAAGCTATCACGACTTGATATGTTTAAGACACGTTGAGATATATTTCGTTCCTGAAGAATGAGAACTTTTGATGAATGTTATAAGTACATTTTCATTCCCTGAAGTGAATGTGACAATATGAAGTAAAGCTTATATATACGGACATGCGTTTGCTTGTGACGTTATCACGACTCACCTCCAAAAGAAGTAGAATAGTTGAGAAAAATATTCTAAATATTTTATGTTTTTACTCCCGAAGTAGTAAACTAAGAAATCTGCTCCCGAAGTAGCAAATTTTGAACTCTACTCCTGAATTAGTAGAACTTGGAACTTTACTTCAAAGTAATAGAACTTTGAACTCTACTCCCGAAGTAGTAGAATATTGAACTCTACTCTTGAAGTAGAGAAATTTTAAGTTTACTCCTGAAATAGTAAGACCTTGAAATCTACTCCTTGAGTAGTAAGACTCTGGAATTTACTCTTGAAGTAGTAACTCTGAAGTTTACTCTCGAAGTAGTAAATATGAAATTTACTCCCAAAATGATAAAACTTTGAACTTTACTCTTGAATAACTTTGTAGCTTTATAGGTTATAACGATGGTTTGATTGGTTATCAAAATCTGGCATGCTTACGTTTACTTCTTTTTTTCATTCAGAGGCAATCGTGTGTACCAAGTCAAAAGATTATGCTACTGCTATAACTTGATGCATATGAAATAGTCATAGGATCTATGCTCAAAAGAATGACTAGTCAAATAGAAATTATTTTTCATGAAATCATTTAAGATGTTCTAGCAGATATTGTTATGTCTACGATATATTTATGTTGGGTAATTATTACCTCAATCTGATAAGCACTATATCTATTCAAAGTGAAATTATAATATTTTAAGATGCATGTCGTACTGCTAAGTGATAAAGACTAATTATCGTCTATGATGTGATAACATATTTATGGAAATAATGTACTTCTTAGTAGATTAAAATTACTGAACAATTGATAATGATTATGACAATTGATTACAACTACAACAACCCTTTTGACAATAATTATTAGTTTGAGTCCTTTTTTGTTTTTCAGATATAAGGAGATATTTATGGATAGCCATTGAAATTATTATTAAATTATTATATTACTAAATTATTATTGATCATATAAGTAAATTGTTGTATCCTAATAGGACTTATCATGATGTTTTTTTTTAAAAATGGATACATAGAGTTGTTATATTTTAATAGGACTTGTCCAAACTTATCAGTTTTAAATATATAACGCAGTTTATTATATATTTAGTCTCCACTTTGTATTTTCTGACAATCTACTTATTATATTTTGTGCATGTCATTTCATTTGAATAAATGGATAAGATATGAATAACTTTCAAAGCAAGTTTGGATTAGAATTGAATTATGCATTTATTATTTCTAAATATTCATTCGTTTACCATTTCCTTTCATGACATCAGAAGTGTCAAATTAAATTTTCTTCATGACACCAACAGTGGCTAAAAAATATTTGATAGTACAAAACCAATTAAGGGCTCTAGAAGAGCTAACTATTTATCAAGAAGATCATGTCATTAGTAGTGTCCAAGCAATATGTGATTATGGAGAATAGATTAAATGCTCCTGAAGAGATTATATACTATTATGTCATTCATTCTAGATTATAATATACAAAGTTGTTATGATCGAAACACAAGTTATAGTAAATCCGAAGTTTACTAAAGTAAATGACTATCATATTGAAGCTATAAATGATTAGATGACTACATATCTACAAAATTATAGTGGATAAGAAATATGTATTTGAAATGTTACCCTCTTTATTCTCCAAATTGTATTGCACAAATATAAGCATGATGAAATCATATGTCACGATAAACCAGAAGTTTATTGTACAAAATTGAATTCATGTTATAGTAAATCAGAAGTTTACTAAAACAAATAGCACATGACATGGTAAATCTGAAGTTTACTAGTATAAATAATTTTATCAATTGACGTGACAATTTTGATTGTCCTGATTTAAATCTGATGTGTTAAGTTTGTATTCGGAATATATTGAAGAACTAGAAGATTCTTCAAGAATTAATTTGTTTGTTCTCATGATAAGTTGATTATACTGACTAATGTTGGGATTGAGTTTCCTAAATTCTGAAAAATATAAAAGGTGAATAAGCAATCCTGGATATTCCGCAAAGAGGGAGGAGGTTGAGGAGGCCCTTTTTATGCCACTATAAGTCTTACCCCAGCCTAGAGGATGCAAATATAGACTTCAATGAAGTAAGGGCAGAAGCCCAAAAGCAGGGTCGGGATGAATTTCTTCAGATTGCTCGAGAGGCGCGGCACCCCTTTCAGTTCTTAAATAGATGCATCGATAATACGGTCACATGTACGTTTATTGTAAACCCACAGTTTGACATATGCAAAATATTGCTTGCTCAAAATAATTAAGTTGAGAGCACAATTTTCAGATTATGTAATCAAGATAATTCATCTTGTTAATACTGGTTTATATTCAAGTTGGTTTAGCGTTGAATGCCTCTGATAAATAGCTAAACCATTGCGAATGAGAACAAAGCTTCATGTACTGATATGAAATATGATATATTGAATACAACGACATTTGTATGCTTTAGACTAATAAATTATGATAAATTCTCCCCTCATAATTGGTTCAAGGTCAGGAACCAAATATTTTCATCTATTAGTTTTGTTGTGCGGTATATGATTAATGAATCTACCACGATGCACACAGATGGATTTCCCAAAGAAGGTGAAAATGTATGTTAGTTTTTCTAACATAAGGGTAGAGAGAATAAACAACTAAAAATATATTGTGAATTATCACCAATATGATCCTCGTTCAAATGATAATTCAAGTCAAATGCTAGAAGCATTTGCTGATCCAACTATTTCATATTTCAACTGTAAGATGCTCCTAAATGTCCCTGAAGGACAGGGTTTACAACATGCATGAAGCATGGTAGACAAATCTGTTTCAAACGCAATAATCCTTGAAAAATGAGAGGAGCAAATGATCAAAATGATTATAATAAGGAAACAATGTGCTCTTGAAGAGCTTACGACATAACACTTCATAAAACTTCATACGAGGTTCATGTACCTGAAAAAATAATGAAGTGATAAGATCTCAGTAAGTTGTGTCTAATTGCAAACCGATACAAAATGATATCTCGTCGATGATATATTTGATACAATATAGTGCGCAATATTGTATAGTATTACGAGGATCTGAATTCTACGTCTCTTAAAGCATATTGATGTAGGAATAATTACCAAGTAAATACATCTTGGTAAATTTACTGGACATGCAGTCCTGACATGAGAAGATGTCATGTAAATTAAATACTAAATGAAAATTGTCTCAATATATATGGCTCACGTGATAAAATTATATGAAATTTTTTGAAGGATTCAAAATGGCTGAAGCATATACAAGTTATTGAAAAGCTTGTTTGTAATCCATAAATGGATTAAATGAACTAACGTTGATGTACTGAAATCACCTTAATAAATGTTTACTGATGAGGGGTACAAAGATGACTCTGTTTACCCTTATCCCTTTACGATATTCAAAATCTTTCATAAGGTTGTGCAAGTTGCCGACTTGAATGTGATTGGAGATTTTGAAGAGTTTTCGAAAAGCAGTAGACTACCTGCTAAATGAAGTACCTGCTAAATGAAGTTGAAATGAGAAAATTAGATTGGTCCTGAAGTACCATATATTTGTTCAATTGATGCATTTATTTATCTTGCTATAACTATGAGCATGATATAATTTATTTCTTACACAGAGATACTGAAATAAGATCAATTGCATATTGTCGATTTGATGAGAGATTTTTTTCAAAACTAGGGGAAGAGAATAATGAAATAAAAAGGGAAATTTTGTGAAAAATTCATCATCGTCTCATCTTGATCTACGTGTTTCTATTAGTGAGCAAAAGGTCCTAAAGAATATTCACTTGCAGAAAATAGCAAATCAAATTTCAGACGCATTTACAGATTCGAAAAGGATTACCGAATCACATATCTCTGCAGAGAATGTTCCAATTTGGATTGATGTCCCTAATTGATGTCTCTGTAGGACCATCTACCAGTGTCATAGCAAATGAGTCCAAAACACGCATGAAGCGTGATAGACCATTGGGTTCTAAGGATCGAAATCCTAGAAAAATAAAAATAAATGGTCAAGATGACACTAAGAAAGAATCTCATAAAGAAATGCAAGATTTGATCAATCCTGATATTCTTGAAGAAATCAATGAGCCGCAAACTCAACAAAATGAAGAAATATTAATAAATCCAATTGATGTTATGGCTATTTGAATCGCTTGGAAGTAAATGTGGTTTGAAATACCTTCAACCTTATATGAAGATAATGCAACATGCATTGCTCAATTGAAGGGAGGATTCAGAAAAGGAGATAGGATAAAAGCACATTTCACCAAAGTTGTTCTTCACACACGAGCTCCAAAAGAATGGTGATATCAACGTGTAACAGATTCATTGAAGTGATAATATGACTGATTTGTTCTCTAAGTAACTACCAATTGCAATTTTCGAGAAGATGATGCACAAGATTGGAATACGAAGACTCAAACATTTAGACTGAAGTTCTTATCAGGGGGAGTTAATACATGTTGTACTCTTTTTCCATATAAGATTTTGTCCCACTGGATTTTCCTCGTAAGATTTTTAATAAGGCAACAAAAATGTGTATTATTAGAAATGTGTACTCTTTTTTATTCATTAGAGACTTTCCCACTGAATTTTTTCTAGTAAGGTTTTAATGAGGCATATTATCTATCAAAATAGACATCCAAGGGGGAGTGCTATGGATATTATCATATATTGTGGATATATATCTTTAGGAGAAATATTAAAACTAATAACTTTGGGACCAAGTCAATTTTCTCCTATAAATAAAGATGTTCCTTCATTGTATTTCATCCCTCAAGAGAAATAAAGAACTCTCCTCCCTTTCTCCATAATATTCTTGTTCTAGTTTTGTTTTAGTTTTATATTTTATAACAGTTGGATAATTATAAAAAAATGACGTCATTTTTTTATAATTATATTTTCACTCTTAAGACATGAACTTTTCTTTTATATACTTTGTTACTATTTTTTTCTCCTCGGTTTTTAGCACCACTATATCCTGACCCTCAATGAGAGAATCTAGGTCCCTTTTTTGAAATTTTCATTCTTTTTTTATTATAGGTTAAATTCTGTTGGGTAATTATAAGAAAGGTGACGTCATTATTTTTATAATCATATTTTTACTCTTAAGACATGAACTTTTCTTTTATATATTTTGTTACTCCATGTGTTCCAATTTGTTTGAAGGTTGACCAGTTTGGAAAGTCAAACAGTTTTTTCTTCGATTACAATTTTCTCCAACTTTTTTTCATATATTGTGAATTATTAATTATGCAGACTTATAGTATTTTTTATGTAATTTTCAAATATGTAAAATACTCGAAGAATCTGTACCTAAATTAAGTCAAAGAAAAAATTGTTTGACTCCCAAAACTGATCAACCTTCAAATAAATTGGGACGAAGGGAGTGCTATTTTTTTCTCCTTGGTTTTTAGCACCACTATATCCTGACCCCCCCCCCCCCCAAAAAAAAGTATGACAACAATCATTAAGAAATTCTTGTGTAAATCCTTGAAAGCCTTGACAAATATAAACAATATCAATCATCGGGCTTCTCTCTTCATCATCTCTATTATATCATTTATTCTTTGTGCTTGTTGTATAGGTTATCATAGTATAGAGAATATAAATGAAAAGTTGTAATCTGAATATTGCGCTAATAGATTAGTGATGATTTTCTTTTCTTTTGTAGCCCTTTTGTGGCACCGACAATTGGAGTTTCTATTCATAGAGGGAAAATAATATATTATCACGATAAATTTTGAATCTCATGGGACACTTCCTAGGAATAGTTCTTGATGAGTTTTTGATGTAAGTGTAAAAAATCTATTATTGAATACATCATTGGTGAGATTTCTTTTTTTTGCTTTAGGAGCCTTCATCTTGCAAATTGTTTTTATACCCATTATCTCTGACTTTGACATGCTTAATCCAGATGCATGCGCTCTTCTTCTTCTGAAATTATCATTGAAAGAAATAATTCATTCATTATTTTTATTAATGAAGAGGTATTCATATACAATTTATAATCCCTAAAATCATATTCCTACTATAACAATAAATCCTAATTATACTTGTACAAGAATCCTACAACTATGGTAAATTTGTACAACAAAGTTGGGTGCAATTTGGTTTCGGTTTCCCGTGGTATACACACGGGTATATTTTTGTCACACCCCCGCAGGCATAGCGGACGGTTGTCGTACCCTGAGACTGTCCCTAAAATTTTCAAATAAAACCAAGGGAAGACCCTTAGTAAATATGTCTGCAATCTGGTACCGCGAAGGGACATGGAGGACGCGTTTCTCGAACAAAGTGTATGTCCATATCGATATGTTTTGTGCGCTGATGTTGGACCGGATTTCCAGAAAGATAGACTGCACTCACATTATCACAGTATACCAATGTAGCCTTTTGAATAGGAAAATGTAACTCTAGTATAAGATTACGTAGCCAACATGACTCAGATATCACATTGGCTACCCCTCGATACTCAGCCTCCGCACTGGATCGTGATAAAGTGGCCTGACATTTTGCAGACCAAGAGACCAAGTTATCGCCAAGGAACATACAATAACTAGATGTCGAACGTCTGGTATCTGGAAGCTACCCCAATCAACATCTGTATATGACACAAGAGTAGAGATCGAGGACGGATATAAATGCAATCCAAATTAGCCCTGTATGTATCGGATAATACGTTTGAGCGTATGCATGTGCTCAATCCGCGGATCATGCATAAATAAACACACTTGCTGTACTACATACGTAATATCTGGTCTTGTGAAAGTCAGATACTGAAGAGCCCCTGCAAGACTACGTTATTGGGTGGGATCCTCGTATGATGTGCTAGACGTAGCACTCAGCTTGGATTTGGTATCAACCGGAGTAGAAATAGACTTACACAATGACATGACAACTCTCTCAATAATATATGTCGCATACTTTTTCTGTGATAAAAATAAACCACCTGCATGACGAGTGAGTGCAATGCCAAAAAAATAGCTCAAGGGCCCCAAGTCCATAGCAAATTCTGAACTGAGAAGGGACATGATAGACTTGCGTACATTATCAGATGAGGCAGTCAATATTATATCATCAATATATAACAATATGTATACCAGAGAAGTACCGCGATGATAGATGAACAGAGAATTATTAGATCCGCTGTGAGAAAACACACTAGTAGACACATAATCTGCAAACCTTGTATACCAAGCCCGTGGGGTATGCTTAAGCCCATACAAGGACTTTTTTTACCAAACATACATGATGAGGATAATTGGGGTCCCTAAAACCCAAGGGTTAATGCATGTAAAATGTCTTATTAAGATCACCGTGTAAGAAAGTATTTTTTACATCCAGCTGATGAATGAGCCATGCTTTCGAGAGAGCTAGACTGAGCACAGTGCGAATTGTTGCCGATTTGACCACCGAACTAAATGTCTCTCCACAATCCATGCCAACCTATTGCGTTTTACCATAACCTACAAGACGGGCCTTATGCCTCTCAAAAGAACCGTCAGAATTTTCTTTATGAGTAAAAATTCACATGGACCGAATAATATTAACACCAGGTGGATGGGGCACCAACTCCCATGTCTTATTTTCAATAAAAGCATTATATTCGTCATTCATGACCAATTTTCAATTTGGGTCATGGAGGACAGACACTGGGTTATGGGGTAGTGGAGATTTAGTGACATTAGAATTAAGATTAAAATGTCATTTCAGTTTTAAAATCCCCCTTTGGCTACGAGTAACGGACCCTTGACTCGAGGTAGAAGTGGACAGGATTGGGGAAGTTATTTGATTGGCAGCGGACTGGACAACAGGCAGTGGGCCTGCAGGCCCAACAAAGGGATGGGAAACTGGAACTGCATCAGAACTGGCAGTGGGCCGAGAAGCTGGGTCAATACCGATATCGGTACTTGGTCGAGACATCGATCCACTGTTGAGAACATATGGGCTAGACGACGCATGTGCTAACAAGGTACGGACACTATTATTTATGAAATGAATTTTTCTCTCGGCCTTCCCATTTTTTGAGGACGTATGTGGACAAGAAAATAAAAAAGATATGACATTAGTGTCACAAAACTCTCGAAACAACCCATTATCATATTCCCTGCCATTATTACATTGAATATTTTTAATTTTCCATTCGAATTGGATACAAATGAATGCTCTAAATTTTAAGAATTTGGAAAAAATTTGAGACTTTTTAGATAAAGGAAAGGTCCACAAAAAATTAGAATAATCATCCAAAAATAAGACATAATAACGATGGCACAAAGAACTTAAAACGGGAGATGTCTATAAATCACTATGAATAATGTCAAAAGGCATCAAAGTATGAGAAATAGATGCTACAAACGGTAATCTAACATGTTTCCCTAATGGACAAGAAGGACATAGTGGAGTACTACGCGTACCCTTACAAGCAATAAAATTATTTTTATGCAGAGAAGACATAATAGATGACCCCGATGTCTCAAACGTGCATGCCACAAGGAAGGAGCAAAAGCGGCAAAAGGTAGAAGGTGTGGCTTGACTCGTGAATATACACCAAACAGATCAAAATTAATAGAAACTCAATTATCAGTGGTGAATTTTTGGACATACACCAAATTTTTCATTAAGTTAGGGGCATGAAGAACATTTTCAAGACGAGAGGTGGATGTGGGGGAGACAAATTCGTATGACCATAACCGCGAATTGGAATTGAGTTTCCATTACCAACAATAATGCCACGATTATTGCTCAAATTGAAATAAGATGAGAGAGTACCTTGTGCGGACGTCATATGAGAAGTTCCGGTGTCCATGTACCAATTTTCGTCCGGGAGATGTAATCCAAGTGTATGCATTGCGACCTTAATATCCGTAGGTGTCGGGATCAGAGTTGGGCCCGCACCTGCTGAGGCCGAGGCCCAAGCAGGCCTGCCTGCTGCCCTGGCCCAACACTGGATCATGATGTATTATTCTGGACCGGAAAACTAGGCCTGGAAGCTGACTGGAATTGGGCCCAGTTTCCAGGATATGGCGTCGGTGGAAAATAAGGGTTGTTGGGCCAATGGCCACTTACCCAACCCCACGGCTAGAAGGCCCAAGGCTGCATCCAGTTGGACTGCGGTCCACTACTCCAAGCACCACTGATGTCGCCGCCACTATTTCGGCCACCGCCGCCGTTACCACCGCGACTGCCTCTGCGGTTCTTGCCATTATTTTTCCGATTTTGACCCTTTTTCCGATTTTGACCTTTTTTTCCGCCACCGTTGATACAGTTTTGGCCTGAATATTCGAAGAGTGTGTGAGGGTAGTTTGACGTGGCCATCATCATGACATAATTTGCTCTAGTATCCGCTTTCATAGCCAAAACGACATCTTCCAACGTGAGCATGGAACGAGCCTGATAAAATGGTGGGAGATGATTACTTTGACGAAGCAGTGTCCCAACTCCATTATAGGACTTGTATAGGCCTGCAACCATCTGAACAACAAGACGGTCATTGGTAACGGGCGCACCAACATTTCGGAGTTGATCCGCCAATTCCTTCAGCCTTTTACAATAGGCTGAGACGTTCGGAAAATCTTTCATGTTAACATGGGAAAATTCCTGCTCAAGAGTGACAGTATGAGAATTTTTGTTATGTTGAAATATATCACGCACCCTATTCCAGGTTTTCATCGTCGTAGCGTCGGGTTCAATAATCGTCTGCAAGAGGTCTGTAGAGATAGTAGAATAAATTCACTGGAGAACGGTAGCATCAAGGGTTGTCCATAACGTAGGATCATCCTCGGGGGTAGGAACCTTCTCCTTGCCAGTTACCGAGGGGCTGATGTGATGGAGTACTTGATGCTAGCGTGCGTGAACCTTGAATAATCCTGCCCACGTCGCGTATTGGACGTTTTTCATCTCAAGAACAATAGGGATGTGGTTCTTGATGTTGGAGACTGTAGGGGCAGGATGAAACATGTTCTTTGACGTAGACATAACGAAAGAACAATAGGTGAATTAGGGATTTGGAAAAAAATTTGGGAAGAGGGGAAGAAATTGCAGGGAAATCGAGAAATTGCACGAAAACCGAGACTGAAAAAGGGCAGCGGAATTGTCTTTGTGAGAATGTATTTTAGCACTAATTGAAATTTTCTTTCAATTATGTTTCAGAGATTTTGATGTAGAAGATTGCAAAGTCGTCAGTATTATTCTGTATTGTGTTGTGTGTATGTTGGTAAGGGCTGGTCATGAAGCTTACATTATCTATTGGGTTGCTACTGATATTTATGTTCATAGGACACAAGTTAGGGTAGATGCATGTGTTGATGAAAGTGAGATTGAGGTGTTGAGGGCTAAAGCTCGAAGGGTAGAAGTTTTGGAGTCTAGGACTTTTACAGGAAGGAGAACTATAGAAGATTTTTAGTCAGTTGTGTTGGAGTTTCAAACTCCTGCTAGAATTGTTTTGTGTTTTAGCTAGAGGTACTTTTGTCTAGATATTATTATTTCCTTAAAAGGTGGCTACTTTTTAATTATTAATATCTATATTATATTAAAAACACGAAGGATTTTAGAAATATTGATTGAATTTTTTGCCCTTTATTAAAAGACTCTGCACATAGAAAAAATTATCATTTTATTATATAAAATTGTTCTAAGTATGAATACAAATACCTATTTTTTATTTTGGAAAATCCAAAATTACCGTAGTAGTGTCAAAAAGGTTGGATTCTTTATAGTATCACCTTAGGTTTAGAGTTTTTAGGAGACGAAGGAAAAAGAATCCCAACAATTAATATTGCCTTAGTTTTGGGATTCTTTTAACAAAAAATGTCCTATGATTGTATAATAATACAGAGGAAAAAGAATACCCAATAATTAATACTTATCTTTTCACCAAAATTATTGTACGATACAATGGAAAAAGAAGACCCAACAATTAATGTCACTTTTGGAGTCTTTAAGTGACGTAGGCTCATAACTTCATATCCTAATTTTATTTTTAATTTTTTAAAATCAAAATAATTTATATTTATATCTATATCTATATCTATCTATATTATATTAAAAACACTAAAGGCCTTAGAATTATTGATTAAACTTTTTGCCCTTCGTTAAAAAACTCTACAAACTGTCATTTTACTATTTTTCTCAAATTAATATATACAAACACTAATAATATATATTCTTTAAAAAAATTAAAACTGCAATAAAAACCTCACATGTTGTAGCCTACTTGGTATATAAGAGAATCATAGACTTAAGGGAATCCTAAATCTAAATAAAGAAAAAATGTACCAAAAGAATCCTAAAACTAAAGAGTTCCAAAACCTACATAAGCGAAAGTTGTATCCAACCAAACATATATATTCAAAACAGAATCTACAATGCACCAAATTTAGATTTTCTGTCTAATGAGTTCATAAAGACAGTGTAAAATTTAGTTTTTCCCGTCTCTAATTGGTTATTTGTAACCATTAGAGTTCAATATATGATTTGGTTTATTAATGTATTAATTATGTTATTCTCCATGATTATGCAGGAACTATATGCTACGCACAAGATAAATTAAAGATCTAAGGTTGATAAAAAACATATTTTTTTCCATAGAAAGTTCTAATGTTTGCAGCCAATCAATTTGCTCCAAATAGTCTTGGCAGATCATCTTTCAACGATGGTAAGAATATTCCGCTCTCTTTATCTATCTTTTTCTTGTATAATTGATTATATGATAAATACACATGTGTATGTTCAAATATGTGGTTCAATACTAATGTAATAATTTCATGCTCGAGCCCCTCAGCGAAATGTCGTTTTTTTTTCTCCCTTTAAAAATAAGTTTATATTAGATAAAATTACAATTTAAATATTAGTGAAAGAAATAACCCTCTTGATTATTTTCATTAATTGAATAGGTATATATACAAGATACAAAATAGGAGAATCCTATTCCTATTCTATTTCTAAAACCTTATTCTACCATAATTCTAACTCTACAATTATGGTAGTGTATATTCCTAATTATGGTAACAAATACATTACAATATACTACACATATATTTTTCAAATATACAATATTCTTGCCTCCCAAAACAGCCACAAAATCGAGAGAATAATGGCCATAAATCGTGGCACTTAATATGGCAATATACACTTGTATATTGTGTGTATATTGCCATATTTAACACACCCCCGCAGTCATAGCGGGCGGTCTTCGAACGCTGAGACTGTCCCTAAAATCTTCAAAGAGTACCGAGGGAAGACTCTTTGTAAAGATGTCTGCAACTTGATATCTTGATGGGACATGACATACGCGTACCTGCCCCCGAGCAACCTTTTCACAGACAAAGTGAATGTCCATTTCGATATGTTTTGTGCGTTGGTGCTGAACCGGGTTACCTGAGAGGTAGATGGCACTAACATTATCACAATATACTAAGGTCGCCTTCTGAATGGGGCAATGTAGTTCTAACAGCAAATTACGTAACCAACACGATTCTGAGACCACATTAGCTACCCCTCGATATTACGCCTGCACTTGAGCGGGATAGAGTCGCCTGACGCTTTGCAGACCAGGAGACCAAGTTGTTGCCAAGGAACATACAATATCCTGACGTAGACCGTCTGGTGTCCGGACAACCACCCCAATCCGCATTTGTGTATGAGACCAGTGTGGATGAAGGATACAGGTGCAACCCATAGTCCAGTGTCCCCTGAATATACCGAATGATGCGTTTGATTGCATTCATGTGCTCAACTCTAGGATCATGCATGAATAAACACACCTGCTGAACAACATACGTAATATCCGGTCTGGTAAATGTAAGATACTGGAGTGCCCCTGCAAGACTGCGATAGCGGGTCGGGTCCTCGTATAGTGCACCTGCCGCGGCACTAAGCTTGGGTTTTGCATCAACTGGAGTAGAAGTGGACTTACATGATGACATCCCAGCCCTCTCGATGATCTCAGCAGCATACTTCCGTTGAGACAAAAATAGACCACCTGAGTGACGTTTGACAGCAATCCCTAAAAAATAACTCAAGGGTCCTAAGTCCTTCATAGCGAACTCAGAACTGAGCATGGCCATGATAGACTGGCGCAAGGCATCTGAGGATGCAGTCAAGATGATATCATCCACATACAATAAAATGTAGGCCAATGATGAACCACGGTGGTAGATGAACAAGGAATTATCGGACCTGCTGTGAGTGAACCCAATAGTTGAAACAAAGTCAGCAAACCTCGTGTACCAGGCCCTTGGAGACTGCTTAAGCCCATATAAGGACTTTTTCAACAAACCTACATGATGAGGATGGTGTGGATCCCTGAAACCCAACGGCTGATGCATATAGACTGTTTCCTTGAGATCGCCATGTAGGAAAACATTCTTGACATCAACTGATGAATTGGCCAAGTCTTTGAAAAAGCCAAGCTAAGCACAGTGCGAATGGTAGCCGGTTTGACCACCGGACTAAACGTCTCACCACAATCTATCACAACCTGCTGAGTCTTACCATCACCAACAAGTCTCGCCTTATGTCGAGTAAATGACCCATCTGAATTCTCCTTATGAGCGAAAATCCACATAGACCTGATAACATTAATACCATATGGACGGGGCACCAACTCCCACGTCTTATTATCAATAAGAGCATTATATTCATCAGTCATAGCAATTTTCCAATTAGGGTCATTTAATGCGGACACATGATTGCGGGGCAAGGGGGATTTAGAGACATCAGAATGTAAATTAAAATGTCTTTTAGGTGTAAAAATACCCCGCTGACTACGAGTGACCGGTCTATGACTCGAGGAAGAATTGAGGGAATTTTGGGAATTTTCTGGGCTCGGGACGGACTGGCCAGCAGGCAGTGGGCCTGCTGGCCCAAATCGGTACAGGGACTCGTCGTCTGGACCAGTTCCAGAATTGGGCTGGACTGGCCCAATTGCTGGAACTGTTCCAGTGGCTGAAGATGTTGCTACGGGCGGTTCTGTGGGTCCAGCGGGCAGTGGGCCCGCTGGAGGATTTTGGGTGCGGGAGAAGTCCGAAAAATTCCGAATAATATACGGAGATATTTGGTCGTCCAAAAAATTAAACGACTTAGGCTCGGGAGTATGAACTTTCGTACAAGGGAATTGAGTTTCATCAAAAATGACATGGCGATTTATTATGATTTTCTTGGAGGATAAATCAAAACACTTATAACCACGATGATTTGACGGATAACCCAAAAATACACACGGGGTAGACCGAGCCTGAAGTTTGTTAATTGTGGTGGATGGGAATAACGGATAACATAAGCACCCAAAAATCCGAAGATGAGAATAAGAAGGGTTCTTATTATATAGGATTTTGAGGGGAGAAAAATATGTCAGACCTTTAGACGGAATTATGTTAAGAAGATATGTGGCCATTTGTAGAGCATGATGCCAAAAATATGGAGGTACGGAGGCATGAATTAAGAGAGTTCGGACAATGTTATTTATGGAACGAATTTTGCGTTCGGCTTTCCCATTTTGTGAAGATGTATGAGGACACGAAAAACAAAAATTTATCCCATTATTAGCACAAAACTCCCGAAACTCCCTATTGTCATACTCTTTCCCATTATCACATTGAATATTTTTTATTTCTCTTTCGAATTGAGTACGAATGAACGCTCTAAATTTGATGAAGACGGAAAACACTTGTGATTTATTCGCAATTGGAAACGTCCACAAAAATCTAGAATAATCATCTAAAAAGAGAACATAATATCGATGACCCAATGAACTAAGAACTGGAGATGTCCATAAGTCGCTATGAATAATGTCAAATGACATAGAAGTATGAGAATTGGAGTCTACAAATGGCAATTTAACAATTTTTTCTAATGAACAAGACTGATAAATTGGAGTACGACTCGTACCCTTACAAGAAATAAAGCTATTTTTATCTAAAACTGATAAAATAGAAGATCCCGGATGACCCAAGCGAGCATGCCACATGGAAGGAGGGATGGCTGCAAAAGCTGACGGCAAGGCTAGACTCGATGGACTAAAACCGGGCATGATAAGATACAGATCCCCCCTACTATCACACCTCACGAGATGACTCCCCGTCTTGAAATCCTTCACAGAGAAATCGAAAGAATCAAATTCAACAGAAACAGAATTGTCATTTGTGAACTTGCGGACAGACACTAAATTTGTAATCAATTTAGGAGCATAAAAAGTATTTTTCAAGAGGAGTGGTGGATTGGGGGGAGACAACGTTTTCTGACCATACCCTAGAATTGGAATAGAGCTGCCATTACCAATAATTATCCCCCGAGGGGTGCTCAAATTGGAATAAGATGAGAGAGTACCTGATTCGGAAGTCATGTGAGTAGTGGCACCGGTGTCCATATACCAATTTGGGTCTGGTTGAGATAACCCCAGTGTGTGCATTACAGCCTCGATATCGGTTTGAGTGGGGCCTGTTGCATGATGGGCTTGCGGAGGTCGGGGTCCAAGAACTCCTAGCCGTGGTGGAGTTGGGCCATAACTGCTGTTGCTGCCGCTGTTGGGCCACTGACCAGTGGGCCGCCACTGCAGGGTGTTGGGCCTAGACTGTTGGCCAGCCCACTGGCCGCTGGAACTTGGTGCTGGCTGGTACGGGTTCCACTGCCATGGGCCCCACTGCTGGGTCCAGGGGGGTGGTGGGCCACTGTACCCTGGCTGGGACCCACCGCCTGTTTGTTGACCACCGGAACCGCCACCAGAACCGTCGCTTTTGCGCCCGCGGTTTTTATTATTTTTGCGATTATTCTTGCCGCCACCATTATTATGGTTTTGGCCTGAATTATTCACAAAACCCGAAGAACTAGGAGAGGAGGCCACCATGACGACTGGGCTTGCTCCGATTGCCGTCTTTTTAGCCAAACCGGCTTCTTCCTACGTAAGCATGGAGTGGGCTTGATAGAAGTCGGGAAGAGGGTTTCTTTGGCGAAGGAGAGTTCCCACACCATTATAGGCCTCCGAAAGACCGGCAACCAACTGTAGAACTAGACGATTATTTGTTATCGGTGCGCCAACATTACGGAGTTGATCTGCCAACTCCTTTAGTTTCTTGCAATATGCAGAAACGTTTGGAAATTCGTCCATTCGAACGAGAGAGAATTCCTGCTCGAGTGTGACGACACGTGAATGTTGGTTGTCTTGGAATATGTCACGCAATCTATTCCATGCAGCCATAGCCGTGGTATCCGGCTCAATAATCGTCTGTAGAAGGTCCACCGAAATAGTGGCGTATATCCACCGGAGAACGGTAGCATCAAATGTGATCCATAACTCAGGATCCTCCGCAGGAAGGGGTCTAGCGGGAGGAATGATGTGATGAAGAACTTGATAAGAGATAGCGTGAATTTTAAACAACTCTGCCCACGTCGCATATTGGACGTTTTCCATCTCAAGGACAATAGGGATACTGCTCTTGATATTGGACACCGTGAGGGCAGGGTGATAATTGTTCTTAGACATATTGGAAGAACAAAGAAGGGAAATTTAAGAGAGGTGTTTTTGAGAGCGGAAGACGAATTTTGGAAGAGAAACCCGAGGGGGGGGGGGTGTCTCGGCCGAGAGAGGCAAAAGTTGGGAGAGAAAAAACTTTTGTTTAGACCTAGTCTCTTGATACCATGAAAGAAATAATCCCCTTGATTATTTTTATTAATTGAATAGGTATATATACAAGATACAAAATAGGAGAATCCTATTCATATTCTATTTCTAAAACCTTATTCTACCATAATTCTAACTCTACAATTATGGTAGTGTATATTCCTAATTATGATAACAAATACATTACAATATACTACACATATATTTTCCAAATATACAATATTCTTGACTCCCAAAACAGCCACAAAACCGAGAGAATAATGACCATAAATCGTGGCACTATACAAGTGTATATTGCCATATTTAACAATTAGGATTAGGACTTTGAAAGTAACAAAAATTTAGGGGAGTAAATTTTTTTTCTTATTAAAAGTATGTAATATAGTAGATTTATAAAGAAAAGTAATAATACAATAATTCACGTTAGCAAAGTTTCCAAGCATAGGTAAACCTTTCAACTACAAATTGTCACATTAATTTTACGATTCAAGAGTTAATGGAAGCCGTTGGATATATTAAAAAGGAAATAAAATTTGGTATTTATATGGAAATTCATAGATACCATATAAACCTTGATTTGGTATTTATATGTAAATCCATAGATAAATCTTTGTTTGATATTATAAAAAAAATCTAAATAAAATGCACCGTATTATGCAAATTGAAGAACGACGGAGTATGTGATATTTAACCCATATAAATTAATTATTGTATATTGTAGTGTCAGTACATTAGAATTTTTTTTTCTAATTTGTTTAATTCTCATTTTTGGTTCTGGTCTTTCTTTTTTATTCTATTTATGGTATGAAAATGTAAATAAACTTAGGTTTGATATTATAAGAAAATTTGTAAATAAATTACACTTAGATATAACATAATATATTAATAGTTTATATGATAAAATATGTATAATTACAAATAGTAACTAAATTTATCATTTTTTCATGTTCTAAAGATATTGAATTAACCTATTCCGTTAATTTAATAATATTTTTTCCATCACTTAAATAGATATTGCATTTATTTTAATGTTCATTATTTTTCTTGCATATTCTTTTTTTACGCGATATATACGTGCCATGCACGTATGTCTAGTATTTAAAATAATGGCTAAACTTTGACAGTATGTTCAGAAATTGGTTATGCCACCTAATTTTGCCTTATAAATTTTACATTTATGCAAGTTTTCCTATTTCTATTTAAGAACTAAAGCGTAAATTGGGTTTTCCATTGGGCAGGGGGAATTTGATTGTACTACGCCTAGTAGTCCTTTAAGGACTCGAGGGATAAATGATATTTAATCTTGAGATTAAATTTTAGATTTATTTATTTCATATTTGATTGGCAAAAAATTACAGTATAATTAATTTTGGAATTAATTATTTCAAAATTATAGTTTTATTTTTATTCCTATGGAAAGGTGGAAAAACTAATATCGGAATAATTAATCTCGGAATAACTTGTTATCAACCAAATGACCCATAAGAGTCCAGAGTTTATGCCCAGGAAGCACAAACATGTTTTACACGCGCATATTCAATAGAGGTGGAATAATGTGGAATTCTTATACAACAGGGATCCTGTATCTACCATAATTACATAAGACTAAATATGGCTAAATAATATTATACACACTCTAATACACCCCCTCAGTTGGAGCAGGAGGATGCCGGACGCTAAGACTGGATCTGAAGTCAAGGAAGAGCTGTCTAGGAATGTCTTTCATGAATATATACGTATACTGATAAGAAGAAGGCACATACAATACCTTGACATGACCGAGAGCAACATTCTCACGAACAAAGTGGATGTCCATCTCAATATGCTTGGTTCATTGATGTTGAATCGGATTGTGAGATAGATATATGGCGGATATGTTATCACAATAAATCAAAGACGCCTTACACAATGGACACTGAAGCTCCAAAAAAGGTTTCGGAGCCAACAGATCTAAGCAACAATATTAGTAACACCTATGTACTCTGCTTCTGCACTCGAACGAGATAATGTGGCTTGTCTCTTGGCAGACCAAGAAATGAGATTATCCCCTAAAATCACACAATATCCTGAGGTGGAGCGTTGCGTGTCCAGATAGCCTGCCCAATCAGCATCCGTATATGACATTAACCTGGTCGATGTTAAGGGCTATAAATGCAATCCATAATCAAGTGTGCCCTTACCGTATCGAATGATATGTTTAAGGGCAGTGAAATGAGGCTCCCTGTGTGCATGCATAAATAAACATACCTGCTGAGCAACATAAACAATATCATGCCTGGTGAAAGTAAGGTACTGTAGTGCACCTGCAAGATTCATGTAGAGAGTGGGATCTGACACTTGATCACCATAAAAAACACTAAGTTTTGATTTAGAGTCAACTGAAGTAGACATGATCTTACAATTTGTCATTTTAGCCCTGTACAATCTCCTCTGCATACTTACGCTGACAAAGAAATATAGTAATTGCAGACCGAGTCACTGAAATCCCAAAAAAATAGCTCAACTTCCCCAAGTCAGTCATAGCAAGTTCAGTTTTGAGTAAGGCAATTATCTCATTTTTCAACAAATCAGAGGAGGCACTAAGCATAATATCATCCACATACAACAATAAATATGCAATACTACTACCCCTATGAAAAATAAATAGAGAATTGTCACACTTGCTGCATACAAACCCAATCCGCATGATATATTGTGCAAAATGATCATACCACGCTCTATGGGCCTGTTTTAAACCATAAAATGACTTACGAAGACGACAGACAAAGTGCGGGTCTGCAGGATGGACAAAACCAGGCGGCTGGTGCATATAAACAGTTTCTTTTAGATCCCCATTCAGAAATGCATTCTTCACATCAAGCTGATGAATAGGCCAATGCTTACCCATAGCAATACTCAGAACTGTGCGAATGGTGGCCGGTTTAACAACCGGACTAAATATCTCCCTACAATCAACACCCTCCTGCTGATTAGTGTCATTAGCCATAAGTCTCGTCTTATATCTCTCTAAGTCATCACTGTCTTTGTATTTATGACGTAAAAGCCACATGCATCGGATCACATTCACCCCCTCAGATCGAGGAACCAAATCCCAAATGTGCTGGTTCGTTAAAGCCTTAAATTTCTCACTCATGGCTGCATTCCAATTCGTTTCTAGTTTGGCTAATTTTGGGTTTTTAGGAATTAGGGAGATGGTTTGTATGTATATGTTAAATTGGATTTTAGGTTTGAAAATCCCGTGCTGGGCACAAGTTTCCATACGGTGTGAGGGGACAGGGGAAATCTAGTTTTTGGGTATGGTTTGTGAGTCAGGTTCAGACTGTGGGTTTGGGTCCAAGATTAGGTATGGTGGTGGAATCGAGTTCTGGGAAGGGGGACGATGGAGTGGTGAACATCTGGGGTTGACAGTGGGGTCAGTGGTTGCATTGGTATGGGTAGAACGAGGTGGGTGGTGGTGCATGTTGTAGGGTAGGATGTCGGTGGCGGTTTGGGACTAAAGGGGTGGTTTGGTGGTGCAATAATGGTGATGCAGTCTGGGTTTCCGGTAGCGGTGGGGTTCTTGGAATGTGATAGGATGGTGGATGGATTTCGATCTGGGGTGACAACACAGCGGTAGGAAAGATATCTGGTGGTGATACCGAGTCGACAGGCCGGATGCCGGTGGTGCTCATAAGTGGGGATCCTAAGGAATAGAATTTCGGTGGGTGTTCTATTTTGAAGGTTTTGGGTGGGCAAAATATTTAGAATATATTCGGCCATTTTAATGGCATAGACCCAAAAAGAAGGGGGAGAGACATGAAACAGAGTCGTGCGAACCATGTTATTGATAGTGCGAATGATTCGTTCTTCCTTGCCATTTTGGGAGGAGGTGTGGGGACACGAGAATTGGAAAACCATGCCGTTAGTAGAGCAAAAATTGTGAAATGTGGAATTATTGAACTCGCGATCATTATCACACTGAAGTGATTTTATGTCTTTTTCAAATTGTGTTTTGACATAGACACAGAATGCAAGAAACTTGGCAAACACTTCAGACTTGAATTTAAGCTGATAGACCCAGACAAAGTGAAAAAAAATATCTAATAAAATGAGATAAAATTTATAACCCAGTGGGCTAGTAATGAGAGATGTCCATAAATTTGCATGAACAATGTCAAAGCAAGAATACGTAACAATAAAAAAAGACCGAAACGGACGGCGAACATATTTGCCTAAAGGACAAGAAAGGCATTGTTGGGCAAATTTTCCATTACAACAACGAATTAAATTATTGTTTCTAAGAAAATTAAAAATAGGGGCTCCTGGGTGTCCATGTCTATTGTGCCAGGTGGACGGAGAAATTGTTGCCAAAGTGGTGGGAGGAGTGACATGGGCAGTGAGAGACGTGGGAGGGTTGACACTAGCAGCAGACGTGGATAGAAAAGGATATAGAGCACCCTCACTATTGCATCTCGTAAGGACTTTCTCAGTACGGAGGTCCGTTACGGAAAATCCAAGTGGGTCAAAATTAATTGATACAGAATTATCGGTGGCAAATTTCCTAACAGAGATTAGGTTCTTGATAGTATTAGGAGCATATAAGACGTTATTCATGGAGAAGTGGGGATACGGTGGTGGGGTTAGTGTATGGCCAAACCCTTGAATTGGAATGTGATGATCGCTTCCAACCATAATAGATTGTGGAGTATTTAGACTTCACAGTTGAAGAAGACTACCATAATTGTTGGTAAGGCGAGGCGAGGCGAGGCGCCCGTGTCCATTTATCACGCATTATCAGGCTGCCGATGAGTCAATGTGATGAAAGTCGGGCCCAAATTGAATTGGGAAAGGGCTGGAGCGGACTGCTGGGCTCTAGGAAATAGGGCCGAATTACTGTGGCCCATTGTCTGACTTGGGGCGGACTGATAAGCCGCTTGTAATTGAGTCCAAAATTGGTTTCTTGCCATGAGGGCTTCCGGATGAGGGAAAAAGAAAAAAAATAATGTGACAAGACTTTGTTCTCAGGAAGGAGAAAATGAGGGCAAAAAGGTTCATGCTTTTAGTTGTTTCTTGTTTGCAGGAAAACGTGAGAAAGGAAATAAAAAAAGTAGACAGTGTTGCAGACAATTTAATTGTTTCTTGGTTGCAGAGAACAAGTTGTAGAGAACAAAAGAAGAGGGACCAGAGAACTGAGAAAGAGACAAAAAACAAAAGGATGACAATTCGCTGTTTTTGTGGCCGAAAGGGAAAGAAGGAACAGAGGGTCAATTATTCTTGGTTCTCGGGAAACAACACAAGAAAACATAGGAGTTTTACTTTACTTGGTTCTCGGGAAACAACAAAAGAAAACAGAGGAGTTTTACTTTACTGTTTCTGTGATGCTCAGGTAATAATAACACAGAAAAAAGAAAAAAAAACATACAACTTTACTATTTCTGTGGAAGACGACGCAAAGAGGGAAATATTAGGGTTTGGGTTGTGATTATGATATCATGTAAGAATGTATTAATCTCTTTTGGGAAGCCTTTCTCATTAATACAATATATATATAGGGTGTACAATGTGGAATCATTATACAATAGGGATCCTGTATGTACCATAATTACATAAGACTAAATATGGCTAAATAATATTGTACACACTCTAATATTCTCGAATATACGTAAAGATAAAATATAAATGTCACTTTTACTTTTTACAAATCAATCAAATTCAATTAAGTTCCAATAACATAAATAATATTACACCTAGAGAAATAAATTAACTACTTCAGCTCGACTTAAATCAACATACATGAGTTTCTTCCATAACGAGACAGAGTTATCACAAACATACATCTTTGTGATTTTTCAGACCATTTTATAAGAAAATCTTTTGAACATCAACAAGTCATTGTAGTATAGTTGTGAGTATTCCCGCATGTCACGCGGGTGACCCGGGTCCGATCACCGGCAACGGAGATTATTTTTTATTTATTTCTTTATTGTTTCTCCTGGCTCGTCTATAGAGTTATAAAAGCGACCAGACTTTTGTTTAATCTGACATTTTAAGTGATTAGAAGGTATAAAATGTCCTAGTACAGAATAACTTAATTAAGCTTATCTCATGATTCTCAGATCTGGCCATAATTCAAATGAAAGATTAGTAAGTACCTTTTAGTTTAGCTACTAATCATGATTAACTGGTCTAAATCGAGGACCATTTTTTGGTAGGCACAAAAAATTGTGGTTAATTGATTTGATGTAGCTTGCTTCACCGTGTTTTAAAAGCATACTATTCCATTTCAAAAACCTCCAAAGTCTGAAAATATGTAATGTCAAATTGTAGAATCAATACAAAGTTCAGGCCTAATGAACATATGTTAGTGCAATTTCAAATTTGAATGACATATTTTCATCCAGTGAGGTTAGTGAAGTTATGTAGTACGGTAGGGATTTAGTAGTTTGGTTGGTTGGCTATCTAAACTTTTATCTCGGTGAATGTTCGAATTCCCATATTGTAATCGTCTCCCATTTCCCCTTCCCCTATCCCCATATGATTAAAAAAAAAATTAATAACAAAGAAGTAGTTATGTACTACTTATTTTATGTCCCATAAATCTGTCCAAAAGAAGTAGTAAAATTTAACTTTTGTTGCAAAGTGGTGTCACGAGATACAAATTACTGTATGATTTTTTCTAATTTTATTTTTGAAATCATTCTTGTGTTCATTCAATTATCCATTGATTCTTATCTCGAAGTTACGCATATTTGGCGCAGAAGATTGGACTGGATCAATCCTAATTGTAGATTTTTTTATTTTCGGGTAAACATTTAGTCATTCCACCTAATTTTTCCTTGAAAATGTACATTTACGTAAGTTTTCCTACTTTTATGTAAGAACTAAAGTGTATATTGGGTTTTTGATTGGGTATGGGATCTATTTGGTTGAACTCCCCTGGTTGACCTTTAAGAGTCCAGAGTTTATTGGCCAAGAAGCACATGCATGTGCGCGTATTTAGTAGAGGTGAAATTAGAGAGAATAAGCCCAAATAAAATAACGGGAAATTAGTGAAAGCTCATATAAATTGTTTCAACATCTCAAATATACCTCTCGAGTATATGAAAAGATAAACTACAAATATATCATTTTTACTTTTCACAAATTGATTAAAAATTTCAATAACATAAAAGTATATTACACCTTAACTAAAGAAACTTATTACTACTTCGCTTCGACTTAAATCAGCATACGTGACTTTCTCCATAGCGAGGGAGATTGTGAGTTACTTTAAATATCAATCTTTGTGCGCTTTCGAATAATTAATAACAAAGATCTTGATTCAACGCAAAGAAATTTTGTATCTAACTCAACTCCAAAAGGTAACTTTTAGAATGACGATTGTCCAAGTCCATATAAGGAGTTCATGTTTCCATTCCATATCTGATGTGAGACTCTTAACACTCCCCGCACGTCCAGACCTCGTTAACTGGAGCGTGGACAATATAATTTGGGGGTCCAACATCGGTGAACAAACAATTGAAATGAATCTGACTCTGATAACATGCAAAGAATGAATCTTGGATTTAACTCAACCCCAAAAACTAACTTTTAAGGTGAGGATTGTCCAAGTTCATATAAAAAGTCCATGTTTCCATTTCATATCCGATGTGAGACTCTTAATAATCAAATATCAACAAAGTCGTTGTAGTATAGTGGTGAGTATTGCCCCCAGGGGCACATGAGAGTTTGTAAGTGGCAAGGTGATTGGGGTACAACCACTCCGACGTCGCGGGTTCGAATCTGTGTGGTGACAGTCTTTGCTGAAATATTGCAAGGGCTATTGCTGGGTTCGTGTCCCGTTGGTCCTCTCCCTTGTAGGGATGTCACTCGCGCATATCCCTCGATTTACATCACACCTGGCCAAGGGGCCTCTGATACAGATAGGGGATTTCGCATTCGGGACTTTCCCCTTCACAAAGTATAGTGGTGAGTATTCTTGCCTGTCACGTGGGTGACTCAGGTTTGATTCTCGGCAATGACGAATTTTATTTTTTTAAAGTTCTTTTTCCTTTGCATCCCCTCCCCCCTCCCTCCCTCCTTCAGTTATAACTTATATATGAGTTCGTTGCATTTTACACCCCCTAATATGTGCTCTCTTTTATGACATGCACCCTATACTATTTATTTTTATAATTTAAATTGTGACTCGTCCACAGAGTTATAAAAGGGACCAAACTTGATTTAATCTGGTTATTTAAGTGATGTATTAGAAGATATAAAATATGCATGTCTTAGTACAGATTAAATATTTAACTAAGTGTATCTCATACCTGTTTGGCCATGAGATTTTTTCATCACCTTTTTTTAAATATTTTTTCACTTTATTTGAAAATCAGCGTTTGATCATGAAAATACCAAATATAACTTAAAGTCGTATTTGAAATTTGGAAAACACCTAAAATATTTTTCAAATAAAATAAAAAATATTTGGTTTTCATAAACGCCTAGTCGCCTACTTAGTATATGTGCGCGTAATACAAATGAAAGATTAGAACTTTTAGTTTAGTGACTTAATAAATTACATGATTAACTGGTCTAAAACGAGGACCACTTTTCGGTAGGCACACAAAATTGTTTTGTTAATTGATTTGATGTAGCTTTGCTTCACCGCGTTTAAAGCGTAATATTCCATTTCGAAAACTCCAAAGTCTGACATTATGTGATGCCAATTTGTAGCATCAGTACAAAGTTAAGGCCAAGACATACACTAGTGTTATTTTAAAATTGAATGATATATATTTATACCCAATAAGGTTAGTGAAGTTATGTACTTCTTTATGCCCCAAATAAATATGTTCAAATGATGTAATAGAATTTAACTTTTGTGTAAAGTGGTTGAAGGAAATGAATTCCATGAGTTTATTTCACCATCAAGTATACAATATATACAATTCTACATAATTAATTAGGCTATCTCTAATGATATGCTAATTAATATAATTGATTTAATCATCCTAATTATATGATCTAATTACAACATGATTTATATGATGAGATATGATGGAGATAATTAGGTGTTGTGTCCCTAATTATCCTAACAGTCCCCCACAGTCTTAGCGGGAGGTTCTCCTATGCTGAGATTTGTCCCTGAAATCATCAAACAGTACGCGCGGAAGACCTTTGGTGAAAATGTCGGCAATCTGATAACGGGACGGTATATGGAGAACACAGATTTGTCCACGTGCAACCTTTTCTCCGGACAAATAAGATATCAATTTCTATGTGTTTTATGCGTTGATGCTGGACATGATTACCAGATAAGTAAATCGCACTCACATTATCACAATAAACCACAGTTGCTTTTTCAATCGGACAATGGAGTTCTAAAAGTAAATTACTGAGCCAACATGATTCAACGACCACATTAGCTACCCATCGGTATTCTGCTTTAGCACTTGATCGAGACATCGTCAATTGTCATTTCGATGACCATGCAATGAGGTTGTCTCCCAAAAATTCACAATAACTGGAGGTGGAGCGATGTGTGTCCGGGCAGCCACTCCAATCAGCATCTGTATAGGATGAGAGACTCAAAATGGAGGACTTATACAAGTGCAACCCAAATGAAGAGTAACCTTAACATACCGCAGAACTGGCGGAGTGATGCATATGATGCTGTGAGAATGATATCATCGACATATAGAAGTATGTATGCCATGTCATGTCCCTTCTTATAAATGAACAATGACTAATCAGACTTGCTGTGTGAGAAACTCAGTGTGGATACAAAACCTACGAACCTGTTATACCATATCCGGGGAGCCTGTTTCAAACCATATAAGAATTTTTTCAACAGACAAACATAATCCGGATGTGTAAGATCTCAGAAACCCAAAGGTTGGTGCATGTAAACTGTCTCTTGTAGATGGTCATGTAAGAATGCATTTTTGACATCCAATTGATGAATGGACCATGATTTCGATAGTGCTAGGCTAAGAACAGTCCTGATAGTTGATGGCTTAACTACCGGACTGAATGCTTTACCACAATCCACTCTAACCTGTTGAGACCTGCCATCACCAACAAGACGAGCTTTGTATCTCGCAAAGGAGCCATCAGAAATCCTTTTATGACAGAAAACCCACATAGACCTTATGGTGTTCACATTAGATGGACGAGGCACTAACTTCCACATATTATTTTTAATAAGAGCATCAATTTCATCTAACATAACAACTTTTTAATTCGAGTTTGATAGGGTTGCTTTGAGATTTTTTAAAAGAGGTGATGGTTGGACTGAAGATGTTAGGTTAAAATGACGCTTGGGAGAAAATATCACATGCATGGAACATGTTTCAATGGTCTGAGGTTGGGAATTTGGGCTTTCGAGTTGGCTAGTAGGTCGAGTGGATGATCGAACTTGGGCCAAAACTGATGGTTGGTTGCTATGGGTTTCTGTTTGGTTATTGGGCCTACACGGGTTGGTGTTTTGGGCCTGAACAAATGGGCCTGAAGACTTGGGTGGTGAGACGGGTAAGGGAGCAGTGGGCTCCCTCCATTGGGCATGCCCACCACGAGATGTGGATTGGGCTGAGGCCGAAGGAAAAGAGTCAGGGGCCTCCTCTTCTCGGACCGGTCCAGTCACATTTCTTGGTTGGGTTGGAACGGTGTGTGGGGTAGTGTGGGTGGTGCTGCAAAATTGGATGTATTCCGTCGTCCAAAAAATCATATGAAGGTGGGGATGCCACATGAGATTTAGCAAACGAGAATGTAGACTCATCAAAAACTCTGTGACGAGAAATTATGATGTTCCCATTCGTCATATCATAACATTTATATCCTCTACGATTTTGCGGGTATCTCAAAAACACACAAGGAGTAGAACATGCGTGAAGTTTGTTAATGGTTGTGGACGGAAACAAGGGATAACACAAACACCCAAAATCCTCAAGTGTGTAAAAGACGGGAGACAATGGTACACCATTTGTGTAGGTGATATGTTGGAGACTAGTTTGCTACGAAGAATGTTTAGAAGATATGTGGCCATTTGAAGTGCATGATGTCAAAAAACTGGTGGCGTGGACGAATGCACAAGAAGTGTGTGAATTATATTGTTAATTGTTTGAATTTTTCTTTCACCTTTCCCATTTCGAGGTGATGTACGTGGACATGAAAGACGCAAAGACATCCCATTTTGATGACAAAATTCATTAAATTGGGCATTTATAAATTCCCTCCCATTGTCACATTGAAAACATTTAATGGATTTGTCAAATTGAGTTTTCATAAAAGCACTAAATTGTTTAAAAACGGTGAAGACTTGCGATTTCTGCCGTAAGGGAAATGTCCACAGAAAATTTGAATAATCATCCAAAATAAGCATATAATATTTATGACCTGCAGAACTCAAAACCGGGGAAGTCCACAAATCACAATGCATAAGATCAAATGGCATAAGCGTTTGTGAAGTAGTTAATAAAAAAAAGAAGTTTAACATCCTTCCCAAACACACAAGCCTAGCAAACAGAAGAGTCCATAAGTTTATTACAAGCAACAAAATTATTTTTTCTAAGAGTATTGAACACCGGTGCGTCCGGGTTTCCCAACCGATTATGACATACGATAGGGGAAATAGCTGCAAAGGTTGATGGTTTGGTCACTTGGTTGCTGGTAGTGGTAGTGATGGGATACAAGTCCCCCATGCTATTACATCTCATTAGTGACATCCCCGTCTGAAAATCCTTTACAAAAAACCCAAATGGATCAAAATTCACAGAAACATTATTGTCAGTTGTAAAACGTCGTACATATATCAAGTTCTTAATTAGTTTTGGTGCATGTAAGACGTTTTTCAAATATAACTGTGGGTGAGGGTGGGGAAGTTTTACTTGACCAATACCAAAAATTGGAATTTCCTGCCCACTGTCGACAATAATATTTTTATTACTGCTCATATTAAAATAAGACGAGAGATTACCTTGAGATGCCGTCATGTGTGATGTAGCCCCTATGTCCATGTACCACGAATCATCAGGAATATTTATATTCATGTTGCTCATGGCCTGTTCGATATCGGTGGGAGCATAACTTGTGGAAGATGGTCCATGGGTTGCAAAAGCTTATTGCGGACAAGAGCCTAGAACTCCGGACTGTCGGTTTGAAGATGAGGGCCTGGCCCATGATGAAGTGGGGTATGGGCACGGAGGGGCAGCCCATTGTGGGGCCAAAGCCCACGACTGGTACAACCCCATCGCCCCACGGTTGGGCTTGCGGCGCCTTGCCCTGCTTCTTCTGGTTGTTGTTGTCGCTACCGGTTGGTCACGCCTCTACCCCTTCCCTTTCCACCATTATTTTTTCCTTTGTTACTGTTACGATTTGACCCCGTTTTTACCATCGTTGTTGAGGTTTCCAGTTCCACCCGAACCAGAATTTTGGGTCGGAAAATCTGTGAAAAATGAATTGGTGGAGACGAGGGCAGTTCCGGAAGTGGCTACCCCCGAGGCTGTTTCTTTTGCCTTGCGGGTTTCTTCAAGAACTAATCACGAACGAGCCTCATAAAATTGAGGCAACAAATTACTTCATTGAATGAACGTAGCAACCACATCATAATGTACATTCAACTCCGCAATTAATTGAAGAATCAACCATTGATTCATCATCGGCGCACCAACGTTGGATAGTTGGTCGGCAAGCATTTTCAACTCTTGGCAATAGGTGCAAACGTTTGAAAAATCATCCAACTTGACGTCGGTGAATTGGTTTTCAAGATAGACCGCCCTAGAAAGTTTATTATGTTGAAAAATATTTTGTAATTGTTCCCACGCTTGTTGAGTCGTAGAGCCTGGCTCTAAAATATTATGCAAAGGATCGTTGGTGATGGTGCCATAAATCCATTGAAGGACTATGGCATCTAAGCGGGACTATAATTTTTTGTCAACACCAGTGGTGTCCGATGAAGACTCGGAAGGGATAATATGGTCTATTACTTCGTATGCTCGGCAATGGACTTTGAATAACTCCGCTCACGAGGAGTATTGCCCTTTTTCCATCTCAAGTGTAATTGAAATAAAGTTCTTGACGTTATTTACGGCAAGAGCGGGTTGAAATTTTTGTTTGTCGGCCATTGATACCCACGAAAATACTCGACTAAAGGTAGGAGAAGTAGAGAATAAGAAAAAAATAATTTGTGAGTGGTGGAGGAACCTAACCATGAAGTGGTTTTCGGCTAGGGAATAAGGGAAGGAAGGGCGGTTTTAGGGTTTGTTTAGGTTAGCCGAAAGTGGTATTAGGGTTTGGTGTTGTTTAGGGTTTTTGGAGAAAACCTTTAGGGTCCGCCGGAAGATAGAGAGAAAAAAAATTCGGGAGAGGGTAAGGCCGAGTAAGGAGGGGGGGGGGGAATTAATTTGTGGCTCTTGATACCATGAAGGAAATGAATTCCATGAGTTTATTTCATCACCAAATAAATAATATATACAATTCTACATAAACAATTTAGGCTATCTCTAATGATATGCTAATCAATATAATTGATCTAATCATCCTAATTATATGATCTAATTACAACATGATTGATATGATGGGATATGATGGAGATAATTAGGGATTGTGTCCCTAATTATCCTAACAGTGTGGTCACGGAAACAAATTATAATGTTTTTTTTTGAATCAGTCTAGTGTACATTTAATATAATTATCCACGGACTTTTATCTCGAAGTTGTGCATAATCCGCACCTTAAACCAAAATAAAATGGAAAAAGAATTAATTTTCCACGTTTATATATTAGCAATGTACATTTTTTACCTACTTATATATGTTGCACAACTATTAAGCTGACAATGCGATAAATATTGAGAATTTTGAAGATTCCATAGAACTGAGGAGATTAATAACATAGCAAACAGACAGATCAAATCAAACAAAGTGACCAACATCACAGTTTGAGGACCACGGCACCATTTGCTGGAAACAAGGACATCAAATCTTTTATTTTATGTTTTTAGATTATGTATATCATAATTAAGATTCATAACTGAAAGACTATACACGATAGTCTTGTATATCGAGTATATGGCCCATGTAAATTTGTATATTTACTTACCATAATTATTAAAATTCTTGTACATGTAAAATTATGATAGTAATCTTGTATTAGGAAAATATAGTAGTCTTGTATTAGGAAAATGTAGATTTATTTTCTATAATTACATATTGTATATCATGTATATAAATATTTTCATTAATGAAAATAATCAATGATTATTCTCTTTCATGAGATCAGCAGTCTAGGGCAAACTTTTCATTCTCAAAATATCCTCTCTTCAGCCGCCCTCTCGGCTTCCGAACCTCGGCCATTGGCTGACCACTCATCCCTTCACATTTTGTTTCTGAATCCCTAATTCTCATCTCGTTCTTTCATTATATCTGCCTCAAAGAACACCTTTCATCCTGCCCTTACAATCTTTAATATCAAGAACAACATCCCTATCGTTCTTGAGATGAAAAACGTCCAATACGCGACGTGGACAAAATTATTTATAATTCACGCAAAGTCTAATAGGGTCATCCATCACATCATCACACCAGAGAAAGACAAGGAGAAGGTGTCTACCACCGATGATGAAATAGAGTTGTGGAAACTCTTGATGCTACGGTGCTCCAATGGATTTATTCCACCATGTCTATGGACCTCTTATAGACTATTATCGAGCCCAACGCCACGACAATGGATGCTTGGAATAGGTTGCGTGATATCTTTCAAGACAACAAAAATTTCCTTTGTCGTGACCCTCGAGTAGGAATTCTCACACATTAATATGGAGGATTTTCTGAACGTCTCAGCCTATTGTCAACGGCTCAAAGAGTTGTCGAATCAACTCAAAAACATTGGCGTGCCTGTCACTAATGATCGTCTCGTTCTTCAGATGGTTGCAGGCCTCTTCGAGGCGTATAATAGCGTTGACACTCTTCTTCGTCAAAGCAATCCTCTCCCACCGTTCCACCGACACGTTTCATGCTCACCTTAGAAGAAGCATGATTGGCTAAAAAGGTGGCTAACAGAGTAAATTCCGCCATGATGGTGGCCACGTCCCGTGAAACTAATGACTCTCAATCATACTCCAAAAATTATGGTCAAAACTGTAATAACGGGGGTGACAAAAAGGATCAAAACGGTGGAGGTCCAATGGTCAAAACAGGCACCAACCAACTGGGTCGTGGCAGTAGGATAGCCTGCTTAGGCCTTAGCCTCAGCAGGCCTTCGCTGTTGCGGGCCCAGTAGCAGTCTCGATCGGAATGAATATCGAGGCAGCAATGCATACACTTGGATTAAATCCCCCGGATGCAAATTGATACATGGACACCGGTGCTACCTTTCACATGACGTCTGCACCATGTAATCTCTTGTCTTATTTCAATTTGAGCAAAAAACGTGGCATAATTATTGGTAATGGTAATTCAATTCCAATTCGTGGTTATGGTCACACAAATTTATCTCCCCCGAACAAGCCTTTAGCCTTGAAAATTTTCCTTCTTGCTCCTCAATTAAAAATTTGATGTATGTTCGAAAATTTACAACTGATAATTGGGTTTCTGTTGACTTTGACCCTTTTGTATTTTCTGTAAAGTATTTCACGATTGGGATACCTCTAATGAGATGTAATAGTCGTGGCGAGCTCTATCCTATAACTACCACCACCACCACCACTAATCAAGCCACACCGTCAACGTTTGCCGCTTTAGCACATTCCTTGTGGCATGCGCATTTGGGTCATCCGAGAACGTCTGTTCTTACCTCTCTTAAAAATAATAATTTTATTGATTGTAATAGTATGCGTAGTACTAATGTTTGTCCTTCTTGTCCGCTTGAAAAACATGTTAGATTACCGTTTCTAGCCTCTGATTCTAGTACTTTGATGTCATTTGATATTATTTATAGTGATTTGTGGACATTTTCCGTTTTGAGTTCTTTGGGCCATCGTTATTATGTGTTATTTTTGGATGATTATTCTAATATTTTGTGGACTTTTCCGTTGTCTAAAAAATCTCAAGTTTTCCCACCTTTTTATCGTTTATAGCATTCATCTGTAACCAATTTGAACGAAAAATTAAAAACATTCAATGTGATAATGGAATGAAATTTGATAATGGACCATTTTGGGAATTTTGTAACGCTAATGACATATCTTTTCGGTTTTCTTGTCCTCATACGTCCTCAAAAAATGGAAAAGTCGAAAGAAAAATTCGTACCATTAACAATATTGTTCGGACTTTACTAGCCCATTCTTCATTACCACATCCTTTTGGCATCATGTATTACAAATGGCTACTTACCTTCTTAACATACTCCCGATCAAAGGATTAGCATACCAATCTCCACTAAAAATTCTTTATCATAAAGATCCTTCGTATTCCCATCTTAGGGTGTTTGGGTGTTTGTGCTATCCTCTATTCACATCCTCTACAATTAACAAACTTCAAGTCCGGTCTACTGCTTGTGTGTTTTTGGGTTATCCATCTGATCATCTTTGTTACAAATGTTTTGATTTATCCTCTAAAAAATCATAATTAGTCGCCATGTTATTTTTTATGAAACCTAATTTCCGTTTTCTAAATTGTGTAATTTCGTGTCTAATTCTTATAATTTTTTGGATGATGGGCTCTCACCATATGTGGTCCACTATTTAGTCCAACAAACCCGTGACCCAAATAGGCCAGCAGGCCCACTGCCTGCTGGCCCAATTGAACAGTCTCCAATTTCTACATATTCGGCCCAGACCTTCTTCAGTCCAGTCCGTCGGCCGGCAGTCCAACTGCCTGATGGCCAATCCTGTGACATCCCAACACCGACCCATGTCCAACCCACTTCTATTCCGACTTAAGGGTCCGTCACTCGTAGTCAACGGGATATTTTTAAACCAAAATGACATTTTAATCTCACTTCTAATGTCACTAAATCACCCCTACCACGTAACTCAGTGTCTGCCCTTCATGACCCGAATTGGAAACTGGCCATGGATGATGAATATAATGCTCTTATTAAAAATAAGACGTGGGAGTTGATGTCCCATCCGCCTAGTGTCAATGTTATTCGTTCTATGTGAATTTTTACTCATAAGGAAAAATCTGATGGTTGTTTTGAGAGGCATAAGGCCCGTCTTATAGGTGATGGCAAAACTCAACAGGTTGGCATGTATTTTGGAGAGACATTTAGTCTGGTGGTCAAACCGGCAACCATTCGCATTATTTTTAGTTTGGCTCTCCCGAAAGCATGACCCATTCATCAGCTGAATGTGAAAAATGCTTTCTTACACGGTGATCTCAAGAAAACAGTTTACATGCATCAGCCCTTAGGTTTCAGGGACCCCGATCATCCTAACCATGTCTGTTTGCTGAAGAAGTCCTTGTAGGGGCTAAAACAGGCCCCTCGGGCTTGGTATAAAAGGTTTGCAGATTATGTGTCTACTATTGAATTTTCTCACAGCAGGTCTGATCATTTTATATTCATCTATTGTCGTGGTACTTCTATGGCATACATTATGTTATATGTGGATGATATTATATTGATTGTCTCTTCTGATAAACTGCGCAAGTGCTCTTCTCAGTTCCGAATTTGCTATGAAAGACTTGGGTCTGTTGAGTTATTTTTTTGGTATAGTTGTAACTCGTCATGCATGTGGTCTATTTCTATCCCAGAGGAAGTATGCAGCTGAGATTATTGAACGGGCTGACATGTCATTCTGTAAGTCCTCTCCTACTCCAGTTGATACCAAACCGAAGTTGAGTGCTAATTCTAGCACACCTTACGAGGATCCCTCCCACTATCGCAGTCTTGCAGAAGCTCTTCAGTATCTTACTTTCACGAGGCCTGATATTACTTATGCAATATAGCAGGTATGTTTATTTATGCATGATCCGGGGGACGAGCACATGCATGCTCTTAAACGCATTGTGCGTTACATTCAGGGCACTCTTGATTATGGTTTGCACTTATATCCATCCTCCGTATCTACTCTCATGTCTTATACAGATGCTGGTTGGGGGTGGATGTCCAGATAACATCTGGTTATTGTATGTATCTTGGTGATAACTTGGTCTCTTGGTCGGCTAAACGTCATGCTACTTTATCGCGATCCAATGCGGAGGCCGAGTGTCGAGGGGTAACCAATATGGTGTCTGAGTTCCTTTGGCTGCGTAATTTCCTATTAGAACTTCACTTTCCTATTTAGAAAGTTACCTTGGTCTACTGCGATAATGTTAGTGCGGTCTATCTCTCTGGGAATCCGGTCCAACATCATCGTACTATATTTCATATCATATAAAGTCACCTCTCCAATGTCTAATTATCAGTTCCTCTACCATTACAAATTTACTTTTGCCAAAAGGAAATTAAAATAAGTGCAAGAAGAAAACAAGAATATTTGAATTGCAAAAAGAATGAATGTAACAAACTAATAAGGGGATAGAAAAAATAGGTATCTAGAGCATTTACTTATGACGGAAGAACCAAGAATATATTCCCAAAAGAAAGAACATATGAAAAATGTTGTGTTATACGTTACGCAACGACCTATAGTTGCGAGGACTCTTTATCCATTTGACATGTGGTGTGAATGTTTAAACTAAATTATACTAATTTATTATCGTTAAATAATAATGTATACTAATACACAATGATTTAGTGACATTCATGTTTGTTGAAGACATATAACATGTATTTATTGAATTAATTGAAATATTCGTGCGAATAAATATTTATCGTGTGATAAAATCTATTTACTAATACCTTAAGTTAAATTAAGTACATTAAGAATAAATAGGTAGGTGGCGAGAATAAATGCTATGCTACCTTGCGGCTGCTATATTGTTTTTTACGGTCAATAAAATCTATACTGCGCATGGTCAAGATTCAAGAGCAAGTGAAAGATAATCCAGATTGGATATTCTGTTTCAAGACAAAAAATTCGGTAAAAATTATTAACATCTCTCAATTTTTATTCAAAAACTAAATTTCTCCCTCAATTTTGAGCAAAAGACATTATCCCCTCCCCTTCCCTATTCTAATTGACTTTTTAAAAATACCTACTTTTTACATTATCAAATTTTATCTATTTTTAGTTCTTTAGATATTATGATATTTTTCATTTATCGTGATTTTTACAACAATTGAATAATGTATTGCCAGTATAGATATAACTAAAGCATAGTTTTAGTCTTTTAGAGTAATGAATTAATTAGTAACATCTTGTTTACGCGCTACTTTAGCCTATTTAATGGTTTGATATCCTTACCAGCCTATCTAATTAAGAAGCTTAATTTGTTTAACAGCTATGTTAAAAAACATTAGGAAGGCCTACTATACCTCGAATTAATATACAACTATTAACAAATTGTTTTTTTAAACTCAAGGAGAACCCGCATCCGTTATCTTTAGGCTGCACATTGAATTACATTTTATTTATCACGATACGCACATGAAATAAAATAGGAATAGCACTTTAAGCGGCCCAGTGAGACGAGCTCTGAGAAAATTGCTGGTGAGGGGGATTGACCCCAGGTCTCTCCCACGTGGAAACCACTCATCCAACCAACTTGTTATTTTGCATGTTTTCAAATGGAGAAAGTACCCTTACACAACTTTGTAATTGGTTGTGTGACTTATAACATAAAGTCTCTCCCCTTCAATTAAATAACTATACCAAATTCTTTATAAATAGGTTCAACTGCATGGAATTAAGCACAACAAACAAAAAACACTTGAGATCAGTTCTCTTCAAAATATTCTTAAAGGAAATATGGGTTCTCAAAATATCAAGCTTCCAATTATAGATTTCTCTCATGAAGATCTAAAGCCAGGAACACTTGTGTGGAACCAAGTGAAAAGCCAAGTCCACAAAGCAATAGTAGAATATGGATGTTTTCAAGCATCGTTTGATAAAATTCCTATACACCTTCGAAAATCTATTTTTGAATCTTTACAAGAGATATTTGATCTACCTTTACCAACCAAAATTAGAAACATTTCAAAAAAACCTTACCATGGTTATGTTGGACAGTATCCTCAAGTTCCACTCTATGAGAGTATGGGCATTGATGATGCTAACATCCCTAATAAAGCTGAAAAATTCACTCAAATTCTTTGGCCCGAAGGAAATCCAACTTTTTGGTAAAACATTCTTCTCCATTATTATTGTTATTAATTTACTTTAGACCTCTAGAATTCAAAATCGACTCGATTAGTTCAGATTCACATCAGATATTCCATTAAGGGATAGAACTCTCCAAGCCTCTGCGTTTTGAGAGCTCGAATTCAAGAATTCTGGTTAATAATGGAGACAATAGTGGGAACAAAATTTTTACCTGGGTTCAATATCTAATATATATATATATATATATAAAGGATTGACCTTTTATATACATTATGATTTTCGAGGGAAAGAGCTTAGGATGAACCCTGCCTAAGCCTCTAGCTCCTCCTGTGAGTTGGGATACTCAACCATCCCAACACACACTGACATACAACTAAGAAAGTACCAAGTTAGCTGAATTCAGTATTTTTGACAGGGAAATATACAAGATATATATGTGAAAATTAGTAAACTATTGAATAAATGCTATTAGTAATACCTTATTATTTAGTATTTAAATTTTTATGTGTTTGCAGTGAAACTATTCAGTCATACTCAGAGCAACTATCAGAACTAGACCAGACTGTAAGGAGGATGATTCTAGAGAGCTTAGGCGTCGAAAATTACATGGGTGAACATATGAGTTCGACCAACTACCTTCTTCGGGTCATGAAGTATAAAGGACCTCAAATCAGTGAAACTAAAATAGGACTAAATGCTCACACGGACAAGAACATAGTCACCATACTGTACCAAAATCAGGTGAATGGTCTTGAAGTTCTGACCAAAGATGGACAGTGGATCATTGTTAATCCTACACCGGACAGTTTTACTGTCATGATTGGAGACTCTCTATACGTAAGCTCTTCCAACATCAACACGCTCTTTTGACTATTTTTTTTTTAAAGTGTAACTTATACTGTTATACACTCATGCACATTATCTTTGGCCTACTCAAAAATTTTAAATGATTAGTGCTCAATTACTTTTAGTCAATTTTTTAACCTGAGCACCTATTGTCATATTCTGAGGTGAGGTGTCTCCCTATGTATTTATTTTTACCAAATTTACAATATAATTTTATATGTTTGGGTCAACAATGATGGGTACTTGAGCAACTAGTAGTTTCAATGCAGGTCTGTTGTTGCACACTGTAAATACTAAATAGTGGTGAACCAGGAAATTTGTTAAGAATAGTTAAGATTTAATATATATTTATAAAAAGTAACTTTTGACATCTATACTAAGCAGAATTTCTTATATACACCATATGATTATATAGAATAATTTTTTATATACGTTGTCTAATAATTTATTATAATTTTTTATATCTTCAGTCTTTGTGGTTCCGCCACTGAATATAAGAAAAAATTATAGGATCAACTTATTTTTACCATTTAAGAAAAATATGTCTTATTTTTCAGATTATTAATTGTTATTTTTATGGACGACTATTTTGTTGGTTACAATGGTGCAGGAAACGGAAATAAGTAATGACACTCTGTCTTTAAGACAAGATTGTCATGGACAATTGTTTTCCAAGATAAAACAGCAACTGAACAAAGGAAACTCAAATGCTACCTTGAAGAATTTATAGTTGAAGGAGAGGACTTACCAAGTGCCCACATAATTGTGGTTAATAAATGGTGAATTGATGTGCAACGGTGGGCCTATCCTCGAACCGAAGCACATCTAGGTTCTCCCTCCTTTAAACACATGGGATACCCCAAGGGGTCCCAAACCCCAAGCCAACTTTGAGACTTATAAACTAAACAAATCTTTCTTCCCCCACCGATGAGGGAGGATTGGTCTTTACCACCTTTTTCCATGCTTCAAACACCTCACTTCGTGGACCAATATCTCTTTCATTTCTTAACGAAATTTGACGATCCTTGGCCCTACGGTCATCTACTTACTTAGTAGATCATGCATGTGTGAAGAACCGAAGTTTCCAACATGTGGAACACTAGTGTTTAAGCCATTAAAGATGGTTGGATGCAACTCCAGCCAAAAGCAAATTTCCAACATATTTATAGTTACCTTTTAGATGACTTGATATATATGTGAAAGTTCTTTTAAATCATGTTTTGTCAGTGTATAGATGTTGAACGTATTCTTTTGTACGTAGGCATGGGCAAACGGTCGGGTGCATTCGCCATATCATAGAGTGATGATGACGGGAAATGAAGCAAGGTACTCAGTTGGTTTGTTTTCAATACCTAAAGCTGGATACATGATAAAGGCACCAGAAGAACTGGTTGATGAAGAGCATCCCTTACTCTTTAAGCCCTTTGATCATGTTGAATTCCTGGATTTCTACTACACTGAAGAAGGCCAAAGATGTGGATCTGCTCTAAAGTCCTATTGTGGAGCCTGATCAATTTAATTTAGCTTGATTATGTTACTAGTAAAATAAAGTACACTGACATTTTTTTTTTTGTGAGTGTATAAAATAAAGGACAGTGATATATATATATATAAGTCGCAATTGTGTGCTAAATTTTGGTAATTATCTAACTAAACAAGGGATGCCTTTTACTAATTTTCCGTTATTTTATTTATCTACTCCTATTCTTTCTGTTTTTACCTCGTCAAACATGACTCTGCTTCCTATGCAATAAACTCTTCACTCTTTTGGGTTGTTTGGTTCGTGGGAAAAAGAAAAACAATATCCCATTAGGATGTGAAATTATTCAATCTCTTATTTGGTTAGATTTTCGGTAAGCAATCCCGGGGATTAGTTATACAACAAATTTGGCTATATCACAATGTGGGATAATTATCCCTATTATGGGATAAAACAATCAAATTAATGATAAAAGATGCCCTTCTCTAAAGTTCTTTTTTCAAAGTCTTTTAAAAAGTTAATGTTAAAATTTAAAATAAAAGTTTATCCAAGAATATCTATTATAAAATCAAACATATTTTTTATATTATACTAAGTACTCCTATATCTTATTTTTATTTTAATAAACCAAATATCTATAGATAAGCATATTCCTACATAATTTTGTTATTGTTTATTTAATCTCCGTATTATAATTCTGGTAAATTTTGTCTGTAAACCAAATGAACTCCTTAAAGGTCAATTAGGGGACTACAAACAAATTCCCCTGCCCAATGGAAAGTGTTAAATAAGGCAATATACACACAATATACATGTGTATATTGCCTTATATTCACTCTCGGTTTCTGCCCATATTTGAGGCTCACGATTTTGGTACATTGTGAATATTAGACAAGGTAAGAATATTGTATATTAGGAAAATATATGTGTAGTATATTGTAATGTATTTGTTACCATAATTAGGAATATACACTACCATAATTGTAGAGTTAGAATTATGGTAGAATAAGATTTTAGGAATATAATAGGAATAGGATTCTCCTATTTTGTATCTTGTATATATACATATTCAATTAATGAAAATAATCAAGGGATTATTTCTTTCATGGTATCAAGAGACTAGGTTTTACAAAAAAAATTCTCTCCCAAAATTGTTTGCCTCTCTCGGCCGAGACCCCCCCGCCCCTCGGGTTTTCTCTTCCAAAGTTCGTCTTCCGCTCTCAAAAACACCTCTCCTAAATTTTCCTTCCTTCTTTGTTCTTTCAATATGTCTAAGAACAATTATCACCCTGCCCTCATGGTTTCCAATATCAAGAACTGTATCTCTATTGTCCTTGAGATGGAAAACGTCCAATATGCGACGTGGGTGGAGTTGTTTAAAATTCACGCTATCTCGTATCAAGTTCTTCATCACATCATTCCTCCCGCTAGACCCCTTCCTGCGGAGGATCCTGAGTTATGGATTACTCTAGATGCTACCGTTCTCCGGTGGATCAACGCCACTATTTCGGTGGACCTTCTACAGACGATTATTGAGCCGGATACCACGGCTATGGCAGCCTGAAATAGATTGCGTGACATATTCCAAGACAACCAACATTCACGTGTCGTCACACTCGAGCAGGAATTCTCTCTCGTTCGAATGGACGAATTTCCGAACGTTTCTGCATATTGCAAGAAACTAAAGGAGTTGGCGGATCAACTCCGTAATGTTGGCGCACCAATAACAAATAATCGTCTAGTTCTACAGTTGGTTGCCGGTATTTCGGAGGCCTATAATGGTGTTGGAACTCTCCTTCGCCAAAGCAACCCTTTTCCGGACTTCTATCAAGCCCGCTCCATGCTTACTTTGGAGGAAGCAGGTTTGGCTAAAAAGACGGCTACCGGAGCAAGCCCCGTCGTCATGGTGGCGTCCTCTCCTAGTTCTTCGGTTTATGTGAATAATTCGGACCAAAACCAAAATCATGGTGGCGGCAAGAATAATCGCAAGAATAATAAAAACCGCGGGGGAAAACGCGATAGTTCTAGTGGCGGTTCCGGTGGTCAGCAAGCAGGCGGTGGGTCCCATCCAGGGAACAATGGCCCACCACCCCCTGGAACCAGCAGTGGGGCCCATGGCAGTGGGGCTGGGGCTGGGGCCGTGGGCCAACAACCCTTACAATTCAAAGAACACGCCCGGCTGGCCGCCACAGCCCAGGCCCAACACTCAGCCATGGCGCCCATCGCCGATGGCTCAAAGAAGAGCGGCGGCAGCAGCAGCTATGGCCCAGCTCCATCACGGTCTGGAATTTTCGGGCCCTGACCTTCACAAGCCCATCATGCAGCAGGCCCCACACAAATCGATATCGAGGCTGCAATGCACACGTTGGGGTTAACCCAACCGGACCCAAATTGGTATATAGACACCGGTGCCACGACTCACATGACTTCCGAATCAGGTACTCTCTCATCTTATTCCAATTTGAGCACCCCTCGAGGGATAATTGTTGGTAATGACAGTTCTATTCCAATTCTAGGGTATGGTCAGAAAACATTGTCTCCCCCAAATCCACCCCTTCTCTTGAAAAATACTTTACATGCTTCTAAATTGATCAAAAATTTGGTGTCTGTCCGAAAGTTCACAACTGACAATTCAGTTTCCGTTGAATTTGATCCTTTTGGTTTCTCTGTGAAGAATTTCAAGACGGGGAGCCATCTCATGGGATGTGATAGTAGGGGGGATTTGTATCCTATCATGCCCGGTTTCAGTCCATCGTGTCAAGCCTTGCCGTCAGTTTTTGTGGACGTTTCCAATTGCGAACAAATCACAAGTATTTTCCGTCTTCATTAAATTTAGAGCGTTCATTCGTACTCAATTCGAAAGAGAAATAAAAAATATTTAATGTGATAATGGGAAAGAGTATGACAATAGGGAGTTTCGGGATTTCTGTGCTAATACTTGGATCAATTTTCGGTTTTCGTGTCCTCATACATCTTCACAAAATGGGAAGGCCGAACGCAAAATTCATTCCATAAATAACATTGTCCGAACTCTCTTACTTCATGCCTCCATACCTCCATATTTTTGGCATCATGCTCTACAAATGGCCACATATCTTCTTAACATAATTCCGTCTAAAGGTCTGACATATTCTTCCCCCCTCAAGATCCTATATAATAAGAACCCTTCTTATTCTCACCTTAGGATTTTTGGGTGCTTGTGTTATCCGTTATTCCCATCCACCACAATTAACAAACTTCAAGCTCGGTCTACCCCGTGTGTATTTTTGGGTTATCCGTCGAACCATCGTGGTTATAAGTGTTTTGATTTATCCTCCAAAAAAATCATAATTAATCGCCATGTCATTTTTGATGAAACCCAATTCCCTTTTACGAAAGTTCATACTCCCGAGCCTAAGTCGTATAATTTTTTGGATGACCAAATATCCCCGTATATTATTCGGAATTTTTCGGACCACTCCCGCACCCAAAATCCTCCAAAGAGCCCTTGCCTACTGGACCACAAAGATCGCTCGTAGCAACATCTTCACCATCGAGCAGTTCCAGCAATTGGGCTACCCAAATCACTCGAATCGGTCCAGACGACGAGTCCTCAGACGATTTGGGCCAAGAAGCCCATCGCCGCCGCCACCCGGCCCCGAGCCCAGAAAATTCCCAAAATTCCCTCAATTCTTCCTCGAGTCATAGACCGGTCACTCGGAGTCGGGCCGGTATTTTTACACCTAAAAGACATTTTAATTTACATTCTGATGTCTCTAAATCCCCCTTGCCCCGCAATCCTGTGTCCGCATTAAAAGACCCTAATTGAAAAATTGCTATGACTGATGAATATAATGCTCTTATTGATAATAAGACGTGAGAGTTGGTGCCCCGTCCATATGGTATTAATGCTATCAGGTCTATGTGGATTTTCGCTTATAAGGAGAATTCAGATGGGTCCTTTGCTCGACATAAGGCGAGACTTGTTGGTGATGGTAAGACTCAGCAGGTTGGGATAGATTGTGGTGAGACGTTTAGTCCGGTGGTCAAACCGACTACCATTCGCACTGTGCTTAGCTTGGCTCTTTCAAAGACTTGGCCAATTCATCAGTTGGATGTCAAGAATGCTTTCCTACATGGTGATCTCAAGAAAACAGTCTATATGCATCAGCCGTTGGGTTTCAGGGATCCACACCGTCCTCATCATATATGTTTGTTGAAAAATTCCTTATATGGGCTTAAGCAGTCTCCAAGGGCCTGGTACACGAGGTTTGCTGACTTTGTTTCAACTATTGGGTTCACTCACAGCAGGTCCGATAATTCCTTGTTCATCTACCACTGTGGTTCATCATTGGCCTACATTTTATTGTATGTGGATGATATCATCTTGACTGCATCCTCCAATGCCTTGCGCCAATCTATCATGGACATGCTCAGTTCTGAATTTGCTATGAAAGACTTGGGGGCCTTGAGTTATTTTTTGGGGATTGCTGTCAAACGTCATTCAGGTGGTTTGTTTTTGTCTCAACGGAAGTATGCTGCCGAGATCATAGAGAGGGCTGGGATGTCATCCTGTAAGTCCACTTCTACTCCCGTTGATGCAAAACCCAAGCTTAGTGTCGCGGCAGGTGCACCATACGAGGACCCGACCCGCTATCGCAGTTTTGCAGGGGCCCTCCAAAGATCTTTACTTTTACCAGGCCAGGAGATTACATTATCTTTGTTCAGCAGGTGTGTTTATTCATGCACGATCCCAGAGTTGAGCACATGAATGCAATCAAACGCATCATTTGTTATATTCAGGGGACGCTGGACTATGGTTTGCACTTGTATCCGTCATCTACATCCACACTTGTCTCGTACACAGATGCGGATTGGGGTGGTTGTCCGGACACCAGACGGTCTACGTCAGGATATTGTATGTTCCTTGGCAACAACTTGGTCTCCTGGTCTGCAAAGCGTCAGGCGACTCTATCCCGCTCAATTGCAGAGGCAGAATATCGAGGGGTAGCTAATGTGGTCTCAGAATCATGTTGGTTACGTAACTTGCTTTTAGAGCTTCATTGCCCCATTCAGAAGGCAACCTTAGTCTATTGTGATAATGTTAGTGCCATCTACCTCTCAGGTAATCCGGTTCAGCACCAACGCACTAAGCATATCGAAATGGACATTCACTTTGTCCGTGAAAAGGGTGCTCGGGGGCAGGTACGCGTATGTCATGTCCCGTCAAGATATCAAGTTGCAGACATCTTTACAAAGGGTCGTCCCTCGATACTATTTGAAGATTTTAGGGACAGTCTCAGCGTACGAAGACCGCCCGCTATGACTGCGGGTGTGTGTTAAATAAGGCAATATACACACAATATACATGTGTATATTGCCTTATATTCACTCTCGATTTCTACCCATATTTGAGGCTCACGATTTTGGTACATTGTGAATATTAGACAAGGTAAGAATATTGTATATTAGAAAAATATATGTGTAGTGTATTGTAATGTATTTGTTACCATAATTAGGAATATACACTACCATAATTGTAGAGTTAGAATTATGGTAGAATAAGATTTTAGGAATAGAATAGGAATATGATTCTCCTATTTTATATCTTGTATATATACCTATTCAATTAATAAAAATAATCAAGGGATTATTTCTTTCAGAAAATCCAATGTACACTAGTTCTTAACTGAAAATATTCACCAAGCACTGTTTCCCCAAACAAAAAAAAAGGACATAAAAATTAAAATTGCACGTTTTCGTTTTTCCCTTAAAATGGGCTGGTCTTTGATTTTTGTCATTTAGCAAACAGAATGTATCTAATGTAGCATAAGTTCTTTAGAATCTGAATTCATGCTAAAACATAACTTGTGGAATATTATGATACAAAATATATATTTATGTCATGTGAATTTTTTTTGGTTACGAGGGGCATATCTAAAGATCAGCACAAAATAGGAAAAAGTGCAAATGACCCAAAATGGATTTTACTTTGAGTAGAAGACACCTCCAGAAAATACTCCCTTAGGTGTTTTTCCTTTTAGCCAAAAGAAGAAGAGCCAAAACAAAAAGAGAAATTAAGGTCAACTAGGGTACAACATACCTTGTGGTCCGGCCCTTCTTCGGACTTCATGTATGACGAGAGTTTAGTGCATCGAGTTATTTTTTTTTTAGTGTACCACTTAAAGAACAAAAAGAGCCAAACACATAAAGGAGCGAAAAATCTGTGAAATCACTTCATTGCTTGATGTCTGGTTAATAAATTTGCTAGCACTTTCAAATTAGATAACCTTCTAAAAGGTCATCATGACGTCGTAGACTGTGTGCTACAAATAGACAAAAAGAAGAGAAAAAAAAACACTAAAGTGAAACAATGGAAATTAATAACATATCTAATTCCGACATGTGATCAATCTAACCGAAAAATGGAGTTTTCTCAATTTAAATGCGTGACAAAGCTAGTAAAGGTGGATGGACATTTCAAGCAACATCTTCAACTTTAGTCAATTAATGGACGATGGAAGAAATTAAAAGTAGAAGTGATTGGACATGCATGTTCTTAGTCTTGTATTAGCATATTTTTTTAATCATCACATCGATCGAGCTAATCAAAGGTCTTTTATTTGTTTATTATGATTATATTAAGCAAATCAAAGGCAAAGAACCAGCGCTAACACCCTATTTATAGTAAGGGGCCCTTTCAATTCAATCTCCCACTTGATTTCGGACAGTCAAATAGAAAGACTCTTTATTAGCTCTTCGTGCCTCCTTGACTTGTCAAACTGAACTAAGACTGTCCAACTAGAGTATAACCGAACTAATATTTTTTTGGGCAATGGTAAGCTCTCTATTATTTAATAGGGGCTATTCATAGTAAAAATACTACCCGAGTATATGGATTCCAACTGAACTTCAATTTTTATTTGAGTGAAATTAAGTGAAGACCCAACTGAATGATGTTGAAGAATCAGCAAGTGAATTGTGATTAGGGATAAAATATCAATTCGGGCAACATAAACAACTTAATTGGCCCAATTTCTTAAAATTTAGACTACTCATATTTTCATGAGTCAAAATTTGATACCTCTAATATAGACACGAAACATACGAGCCTCAGGGAATTCGAGGGCTTCAATCTCATAGACAACAAGATAATAAAAAAATATTATTACCATATTCAACATTATTGGAGATTGAGCACGCATGCCGACCTAGTGCCATACTCAGAGATTCCTTTCCCTAGTTGTTAAAATGGTAAATTCATTAAGGAATATTTTTTGAATTAATCACACCTATATATTGTCCTTCGTACCAAATACACTCCTAAAGTTAACTCATTTTAGGAACACTGTCACTACTTAAAAAAAAATCAGCAACTGACAAATTCTGTAGTTAGTTGAGCAATTCTAGATAGTACACGGTCAAATTTGGAACTTTTTCACCTGAAAATTTTGCATCCCTCTTTCATTTACTATCCAATACTTCAGAATATATCACACTGTTTTTCTCTACAACGTTAAATTCATTTCGTATGGCTATCAGTTATTGGTAACCCCACAATTGTGTTGGTTACAATGATGCAGGAAACAGAAATATATAACTGCTAAGTATTACAAGCAACTGAAATTACAATTAATTTTGAACAATAAACTGGAATTACAATAAACTTGAACAATAAACTGGAACAGTTTTTGGTATGCTAAGTCGAGTGTTTGCACTCTGTCTTTAAGACAATATTGCCCCATATGTATCCTTTCTACGTACTGGACAATTGTCTCCCAAGATAAAACAGCAAATGAACAAATGAGCAAAGAAAACTCAAGTGCTACCGTGAAGAATTTTGAGTTGTGAAATGATGCTGGAAGGTAATAGGAAGAACTGATTTCGTTTCTGTTTTTGTGTTATGTGTTGTCTCAACAATCTGGCCAAATGGTCCTTTATATAGTTGAAGGAGAGGCTTACCAACTGCCCACATAAGTGTCATTACTGGCCAAGTAATGGCAATTATGGAGGTAGTAATTCACCAAAATAAATGATGAATTGATGTGTGTGCAATGGATTGACATTTAGGAAGATTAATTCAGCCAAAATAAATGGCTGAATTGAGTGCTGGTTGACGTTCCAGAAACCACAAAGTTCTCTGTTCAATTTGACTTTCTTAAAACTTCAGGGACCAAACTGTACATATAGCAAAATTCTCTGCATAATTTGACTTTTTTGAAACTTCAGAGACCAAACTGTACATATGAAAGAATTCTGGTCTAAAAAGATAATATCAGAAGAAGCACAGCCCACGACCCGGACCCGAACCCGGACCTGATGGGTGGCGGCAGCGCGCGTGTGGGCTTTCCTCGAGCCGAAGCACATCTAGGTCCTCCCTCCTTTAAACACATGGGATACCCCTTGGGGTCCCAAACCCCAAGCCAACCTTGAGACTTATAAACAAAACAATTCTTTCTTCCCCCACCGATGAGGGAGAATTGATCTCAATACCACATTTTTCCATGCTTCAAACACCTCACTTCGTGGATCAATATCTCTTTCATTTCTCAACGAAATTTGACGATACTTGGCCTACGATCATCTACTTACTTAGTAGATTATGCACGTGTGAAGAACCGGATTCTCCAACATGCGGAACACTAGTGTCTTAGCCGTTAAAGTTGGTCGGACGCAACTCCCGCTAATGGCAAATTTCCAACAAATTGTTCCTAGGACAGTCTTGTTAATATACTCTATTTCAGAGCAATGAAAGCTCTTAAGAAATTGAAAAATGATTGAAGTATTCAGATCGAAGGACATGGGGGTTTTCTAAGTTACCATTGTCGAGGAAAGGTACATGCTTTCTAGCTCACGTTGCAGTTGAAGAGACTGGTACTGCCATTATATATTCCATCACCTCCTAGTAAACTGTCTGTACAATAGTTCTCAAGAACAGTGGGAGTCAATAATTCTGATAAGGGGGTTCAAAAAAATCCAAAAATAACACGTATGCTTGGTATTTGAAAATTTTGTGTATACAACAACAACATACCCAGTGAAATCCCACAACGTGGGGTCTGGGAAGGGTAGAGTGTACGCAGACCTTACCTCTACCTTGGTAGGTAGAGCGGTTGTTTCCGAGAGACCCTCGGCTCAAGACAAAGCATAAACACAATCAAGCAAGAGAAACGGTCAGACCCGGACAAGCAATTTAAAGCAGTATGAAAATGCTGGTATCAAAAGGGACTAAGCCATGATAGCTCATTCTGAAAAAGAAGCAATAACTAATGCAGGTAAATAAGACAAACAAAGTACACTAGAGAACACATAGCAGCATAAATCAAACGACAGGGAACTATAAAGCAATACTGCGCCTACTAATATGATAGGCTAAGCGGACCTACAATAATAACACTACAACTACCAGTTTGTAAGCGTAAGTAGGACTACCTACTACCCTTCTACCCTAATCTGTGTCCTCTATAACCCCCTATCTAATGTCATGTCCTCAGTGAGTTGCACCTGCGCCATATATCCCGTCTAATCACCTCCCCCCAATACTTCTTTGGCCTACCTCTACCCCTCCTGAACCCGTCCATAGCCAACCTCTCACACCTCCACACTATGGCATTTGTGTATCTCCTATGCACGTACCTGAATCATCTCAACCTCGCTTTCCGCATCTTATCCTCCACCGAAGTCACTCCCACTCTGTCCCGGATATCATTATTTCTAATTATACTCCTCCTTGTATGCCCACACATCCATCTCAGCATCCTCATCTCCGCAAGTATAAAATATTCATTTAACTTTTAGATTGGAGCTCTTTTGCAAATCTAAGAAATGACGTTCTAATGTTCATACAAGTAGTCAGAATAACACTCGTGTATTCAAGTACCTGGAAAGTGGTTACTAGCTCTATTTACGTAGTATAACTTTCGAAATCACCATCAGGGGCGGACTCATGATTTAAATGCAATGGAAACACCATCAGGAGGGCATGCATGTTATTCAGAGTGGTGTCACGCGACACCGCTTCTTCAGAAAATATTATCAAAGAAACATAAAATCGATGCACTAACGAATAAATATGAGTTAAATGACAGTACTTGATAAAGTCCACTTTGTGGTTTGATGATCGTGAGTGCCACTGCACAATTGAGGTCCCTAGTTTGAAACTTGTTATCTATGCATTTTAAGCCTCTTTAACCAGCTAAAAACGTAAAAAAGAACTGTTATCACACACGAGCAAATGCACTAAATAGCAAATTCAACTAGTTCCCCCAATTGGCTTTTGTATTTTCGGGTGCCCCAATGAAATATACGATCATTTTTTAAGATATATATATATATATATATATATATATATATATATATATATATGTATAATCCAAAGTTAACGGGTCCTGTGACCTCCCTCCTGTCCATGTAGATCCACCTCTGATCGTCATTGCCCAAGTATCACCAACAACCTCACTGATATATTCTTCAAGCAGAAGCAAATCTAGGATTTAAACTTTATGGATCCTGAAATCTAGTTATATCATTTTCAAGTGTTAGTTACTGAGTTTTGAATTTAAATATTACACATTCAATAAATTTCTTTATATATATATGATTTGGACTAAAGCTATTGAGTTATTCTGAATCCATCTGTCAACGTCTGTTAATTTATAAATAGGGAAGGCATAGAAAGAGATGAATTATATTGAGATGGAAACTGACAAACATGGCCTCAATATTTTCATCAACTTGTTGCACTTGACTAGCTTTTCTTTTTCTGCTCTAATCTTTTTTTGTTTTCTTCTTTATTTCGCATGGTGGGCTTTGATTTGTTTTATTACCTGTCATCAGTTTTACAATAGAAATTGTTACTTATTCAGGTCAGTGGTAGTTTGATTTCTCTTTTGTCATATAATTGATCCCAATGTCTAACACTGATTTAACCCTCTTTTTTTAGCTTCATCCAACATTGACCTGTTCCTCGGAGAGTCGGAGATAGTGGGTACTTCGTATATCTTAACTGGGGCTAAAATATGTAGCTTCTTGTGTCTTCTTCCTAAATATTCAAAATATATTATGTTCCACTCAATTCCTGCATGCTCATTGCGACAAAAAGGCCAGCAGATCAAGAATGTTTCTTTGTTTGTTCATTTTTAATAACAAATACAATTTTAATGTGCGTGTATATGTGTTGTAGTATGTATGTCTGTGATTCTGTGAATAATATATACACGTAAATATACACATCTGAAACGAATTCAGTTGAATTCCCTTTGTTAAAAAATTATACTATTTCCATAGGGTGAAAACAAATTTTCCTTTTACATTATATTAATGGAATCCCCTCAAGTGTAGCTCGAATAATCTTTTTAGGTGCGCAAGTTCAAATTCCAACGAGGACAATTTTTTTGTATTTTGATAAATTGGTAAATTTGGCAATATTTGAAGTCAAGGTCACTACTAAAAAACAAAAATTAGCGACACAAAAAATTTGTAGCTAAACAATCCTATTTAGCGATGGATTATCAAAAGAATCAATTAGACATGAGCTATTTAGTGATAGATAGACGATAAAATCGTAGTTAATTTCACTTTTTTTTTTGTACAACAACAATATATCTAGTGAAATCTCACAAAATGGAGTACTCTAATAAGGGTCGAGTGTACGTAGAACTTACCCTTACCTTGTAAGGAAGAGAAGTTGTTTCTGATTTTTTTTGTAACAAGAGATATTGATAAAAATTGAATTTATATTCTTTTCTCTCCCAAAAATATTAACAATATTCCTCCGGAGTAAAAACGAACAACAGAGAGAAAAAGAAAAACATAGTAGTATCTTTTTAGAAAACAAAAAAAATTAAATGAAAGTGTCTCTAGTGAGTTTTAGCCAACTTGCACGCCATCATGATCTTTGGCATCGGCAAATCCACTTAGAGGGACACAAAGCCGTACAGATGAAAGCGCCTTATCAAAATGTTTGGCCTTACTGCGCAAATATTCACTCCATGTTACTGCCTTATACAAGGGCGGGTGCCTTTGGTCCACCAATTTTGGCAGGGGTGAAACTTTCACCCCGGACGGTGGACCATATAAATAGGCTACAGAAAGGCGGTGTCGGGTACTGTTCACAACAGCCCGATGCAAAACGCTCGGGTACGACCCGTTTGACAGTATGTGTAAAAGGTCACCCACATTAACTACTAGTGCACCCGGCATCGGAGGGACAGTGACCCAACCACTCCCTTCTTGGAAAACTTGTAAACCACTTGTGTTGTTTTGCTGAAGGATTGTTAATATAGTAGAATCCGTATGTGCAGCAAGACCCATGGCCCGATCTGGATCCGGACAAGCCGGGTAAGAATTCAGTTGTAGGGCAGCACAACCTCCTTTGGATTCTCCTTTTGCACCAACGACCCATTTAACATCATCCTTTGTTATCCCCAATGACCCAAGCATAAGCCACATCAGTCTTCCTGCTAGCTTTTCCATTTCTTTTTCGTATTCTTCTATTACTTCACTGGAACAACACCAAAAAAACAACGAAATTAAATAGGAAAAAAAATAAACTACTTACTCTGTCCCAAGATTGTCATTTTTTACTTTTTGAGAGTAAAATGAGTTATTCTTTAATCGTAATTTTTTTTAAATATCTTTTAAATTATTAATTATAATAACTTATAGTATTATATGTAAATTTTATTTCAAATTTAATGATTTTATGTTCTTACACACTGTCAAAATTAGGAAGTTTAACTCTCGAAAAGTAAAAAGTGTCAATCTTTTTGAGGAAAAGGGAGAAATTGTTTATTAATACTCCCTCCGTCCTAAAAATATTGTCTTATTTTCCGTATTAGTTTATCCTAAAAAGATTGACACATTTTTATATTTAGAAACAATTTAACTTTATGAGATGATTTACTACCACACAAAAATCTAAGACTTGTTTTGGAATACACATTTTAAAAGTCTTTTTATTTCTTAAATTCTGGATTAAGTTAAATTAAGACAATTTTTTTGTACGAAGGGATTAATACTACTATTCTTATTTGATATAAGAACTAAATACTCCTAAATAATTTAGAACTATTTGAGAAGTTTACTTTATTTACTACAAATGGATATAAAAGCAAGTACAACAAAAGCAATAACTGGATTAGAATTAGATATTGGGATTGGTAGATCTGTGAAGTCTTCCCTTATCTTGTCTGTGGGACCTTATCTGTCTTTATCGTTAAACTTTGCTTCTTCCATTAATAAAGTATAAAAGTAACATCAGTAGGTTTTACCTACGGTTTCCCCACAGTATGCGCAAAAAAAAAGAATTTTTGACTGAAATGGTGTCCTTTTCGGGACAAATCCATTAGAATTTTGTTAATTAAAATGGTGAAATCGCATCTTTATTGGAGCACCTTCGGTGTATGGTTTTACGTAAGGCTGGTCAGTGGGCCAGATCGGTCCGATACCGACCCGACTCCGCTCCAATTCCGCATTGATCCCGCCTAAAAAAAATTGTGTCTGAACTCAAAATCGGGATAGGATTTGGGCTCGTCCCGCCCAGGCCCGTACCTCCCCAGACCCCCCACCCCGACCTCGCCCCGACCCCCCTCTTTGCAAAAATGATCATTGTACAAAGGTCATTTTATATTTTGGTCATTGTGCAACGGTCATTTTTGGCCCCCTATCCCTTGATATTTATTTTTAACCTTTAAGTTAATATATTTATATTTTAACCCAATTTTTCAACTATAAATACCTCATTTTTTCTATATTTTATCTCACAAATCTTCCTACAATCTCTCAACTTAATTTATCTCTCTACAAGTCTACAATTACATTGCATACTAAATATTTTATTTTATTTGCTCATTTGTATAATTGTATCAAAGTTAAAAAATTGGGACTGAAGTTGACAACTAGCTTGAGGATCATCCATCGAGCAAAGTTTCAATTTTCAACCTCGATACAAGTCGACGTTACGTCGGCGTTTGATACATTTGTTCCTTCATTAAATTATTATTGTTACTTTATTTTAATATCGCACTTAATTTTATTATCTTTAATTATTTATTTGCATAATTAAAATGGAAGGATTAAGAGGTATGTTTAAGGGTAAAGGTAAGGGTGCTTCTTCTGATAGGGGTAACAAGGGCATGTGTACTTCTTCTAGTCATCCTATTTCTAGACATGATGATTTGATTGATTACACTCATATAGATGAAATTAATTTTTTAATGATATACCATTAGATAATGAGATATATTTTACAACTGAACCAGACTTTAATTTAAAAGATAATCCAGATGACACACCCACTAATCTAGATGACACATTCACTAGTGCACTTTAAACTGAAATTGGAATGCATCTTATTCCCCCTAGTATGAGACGAGGCCCCACACAACGAAAATTAAAATCAGTTGCATGAGATTTTTTTGATAGAGACTAGGAGAATCAAGTAGTTAGATGTAAAAACTGTAAAAATGCTTATAAATTTAAAATGGGAAAAGGTCAGGGTGGGACGGGAGGTTTATTGAGACATGTACAAAGCTTTCACAAAGCTAGGTGGGATGAATACGAGGCTACAAAGTCGGGTGCCAATGCGCTCTCAGTCGGGACAAGGTTCACATAGTGTCCGGACCAAGTACAAGGTCAAATTAACCCGACGACGGGGGGAATTATAGGTCCTAAATACGATAAACATAGAGATAGAGAAGCAATAGCAAAATTAGTTGCGGTAGAGGGTTTGCCTTTTTCATTTCCTTCATCTCCTGGTTTTATTCATTACATAAGAGATATGTATAATCCTGCTTTTAACAATTTTCTTAGATCAACTGTTAGGAGAGACGTTTTTAAATTCGCACACGAATATCAATAATATTTACGTTATTCATTATCATTTTCCTGGAAAAATATCTATCACTTTTGATATAGGCCGCAGTACTAACGACCATGATTATTTAACTGTAACATGTCATTAGATATATCATAATTGATCTATGCAAAAAAGTATTTTAGCATATAGATATATTGATGATAGGCACATTGAAAATTTTATTGCGGAAAATATTCATCAAGTTTGCGATTATTATGGTATAACTGACAAAATAATGACTGTTACGTTAGCTAATGCTTCTTCTAATAATTATGTTGTGAGACTTTTAAAAAATCTATTAACTCCATATTTTCCTAATCATTTTCATATAAAATGTGCGTGTCATATTTATAACTTAGTTGTAAAGGATAGTCTCACTTTTTGAAGACATTCTTAAAAAAGTACAATTTGCTATAAACTTTATTTTTAAAAGTAATCGAATACAAAGAAAAAAAATATAAAAAAACTTGTTACGATTGTGGACTACCTTATAGAAAAATTCCTGAAGAAGTAGCGACTAGGTGGAATTTTCTATATGAACAACTACTTGTTGCTTACGATTATAGAAGACCTATCACTTTACTTTTAAAGCCCATAATCGAAATCCAACTGATATGCTTATAGATAATGATTGGGAAAAGATTTCAGAACTTATTGTATTTTTAGAGAAATTTTTTCAAGCAACTAAAGAATTTTCTGGTATATATTATTCTACTATTTCAACTATATTATTTTATATAGCTCTAATATTTATGTTACTTAATGAATATATGGAATAACCATCATAGAAGGCACCTATTAAAAAAATATTTATCAAATTAAAAAAATATTTTTTTCCTATTCCCACTATTTATATTATTGGTGTTGTATTAAATCCGACTATTAAAATAGACGATTGTAAAGCACTTATTGAAACTATTTATGATTGTATAGCAGTACTTCCACCTCCAACTCCAAAAAATCTAAATGAACAACCAACTAAGGAACCAACTAAATAAGAAGTTTTGTCTAGCATACACGATGAATGCAAAATAGTATATACGTATTACCAACAAGAAAATGCTAGCAACCAACCGTCTTCTATACCATCTTCTTCTTCTTCTTCAGTACAACCTTATAAAAGACATGTTGTTTCTGCGGCTAGTATTGAAAGCCTTAGAAATAGAATGTTTAGTGGTACCACTGCTAATCAAGTTAGCGAGTTTGATATTTTTGTTTTGCAGGGTGTTGTACCATACCAAGCAGTTCTCAATGAAGAAGGACGTGAAGACTTGCTTAAATACTGGAGGGAAAATGAGAAGATATTTCCAACACTATCAATGATGGCCCGAGATGTGTTGAACATTCAAGTGTCATCACCATCGTCTGAAAGCACTTTTTCTGCCAGAAGATTTCAAATAGGAGAGCACATAAACTCATTAGCGGGAGACAGCTTGGAGATTGCAGTTTTATTCAGAGATTGGATACGAGCGAAGCATAGAATGTGCGGTTAACCGGAGATCAACAAATAAGACGATGAAAACTACAACGAAATCTTCTCCGACGGAGGTGGAAGCGACATCGACCAATTTGACCAGCAAATTCCAATTCCAATCGAAAAACCACAAGACACTGTGAAGAAATTAAAAAAGGTGTTTATAAATATGTGATCTTTTTTCCAATTTTGAAATTGTATTATAAAAATATCATATTTCTATTAAATAATATAAAAGGCACAAAAATAGCATTGGAATATTTTTATTACACTATCTTGTTCAATTATTGAAGTGCTTATATATACTAAGTGCCCAAAAAAATGGTCCCAACCCGACCCCGACCCCCCCCCGGCCAATACCAGTCCCCCTTTTTGGCAGGATGAGGGACGGGACGGGACAGCGACCTGTCCCGCCAGTCCCACCAGCCCAATCCCTAGTCCCGTCGGGACCCGCCCCGAACTCGGCCCACTGGCCTCCCCTAGTTTTACGTCAAAAAATAAACAGTCTGTTAACTATATTTACACTGAAGGTGCTTTGCTGACCATGAGCCTTAAATGGATATTTCAAACTTTGGAGAAAGACTCATCCCTTCTAAAATACCTTCAGTGTAAAATTTAAAAATCAGAGAATTTGAAAAAGTAAATTTTTTCTGCTTCGATGTGACAAGTGAGACAATCTTTCTAGACCTAAAGGCTCATATATCCTAAGGCACCTTCAGTGAACTTACAAAAGCGCTCTTGTCTAAAAGAGCCTTCCGTTAGAGAGCCTTCAATGTTTTTTTTCATACCACTATATATATAAAGTCGAATACATTATCATGTACATCATTAAATATCAAAATTAGTGTATCTGGAGCCGCACGTCATTGTCATTGTCATATTAGAAAACTCATTCGGATTAGTATTCATTTTAGTATGAAAGTTTCTAACTAACCAATCACACTTCAACATTAATGGAAGTTTAACAACACGAGCACCACAACTATACCTAACTGTGTCATATTCATTTATTATATCGCTGCCCCAGTACAATGCAACTCTAACATGACGTTCATTTGACATTTTTAGACCTGCAAAATACCTCGGTTGTCAAGAAGTTATTTACTCGCTGGGAAGAAAAATACACTATGAAAAAATCAATAACTTTTTTTCTCCAAATTCAAATTAAAATGTGCTAATGTACACTAATTTTGTAAACTTAATAATGTACATGACAATGTATTTGGCTCCATATATAGAGTGGAACGGGAAAATAATGATGAAGTCTCTCTAAGAAAATGGACCGAAGATGCCTTAAGGTATATGAGCCTTTAGGTCTGGAAAGGCTGTCTCACTTGTCACATCGGAGCATAAAATAATTATTTTTTCAGATTCTCTGATTTTTAAAATTTACACTGAAGGTTCTTTAGTGCTTTGCTTTTGTTGTTGCTTTGCTTGTGCTTATGCTCTATCTTGAACCGATGGTCTCTCAGAAATAGCCGATCTACCTACCAAGGTAGAGATAAGGTCTATGTACACTCTACCCTCTCCAGACTCCACGTTGTGGGATTTCACTGAGTATGTTTTTATTGTACACTGAAAGTTCTTTAGAAGGGATGAGTCTTTCTCCAAAGTTTGAAATATTCATTGAAGGCTCATGGACTGCAGAGCACTTTCAATGTAAATATTGTTGACGGACCGTCTGTTTTTTGACGTGAAAACTATATACTGAAGGTGCTCCACCAAAGATGTGTTTTCACCATTTTGGTTAACAAAATTATGAGAGACCCATTTGTTGGATTTGTCTCACAAAGGACGCCATTTCGGTAAAAAAATTGACGAGAAAGTTATTTGTAGTTGTGAAAATAAAAGATGAGTTTTTTACACTTTTCATACGTGTTGCATGAGAAATGTGAGGGATAATAAATAGCCGCTAAATGGTTGGCAGAGCATAGTGCGTCGAAATTGAGCTTTACATGTATATGTGCCAAAAATACGTACATATAAAATTGAGCATATGTTTTAGAATTCACTGTTAAATATACCGAGTATACATACGATATACACGTTATGCACATGTATATCCTATGTATACTTGGTCTCGGCTTCCCTCTCGATATTGTCCATATTGTACACAAGTTTGTATAGTTGTAGTGTACCTTATTTAGTCTTGTACTCTAACCATAATTGTATTGTTAATATTCTTGTAGAATAAGAATTTAGGAGTAGAATAGGAATAGGATTCTCCTATTATGGAAATATGTAAATTGTATATATAGTCTTTCAATTAATGAAAATAATCAAGGGATTATTTCTTTCATGGTATCAGAAGTCTAGGTCAAAACAACAATTACTCTCCCTAAAATTCTTGTTATTTCGGCCAAGAAAAACCGAGCAGCCCTCCTCGGTTTTCTACACCTCTTTCCGCTCTCAAAATCTCTCTTCCCAATCCTTCTATCACCTATTGTTCTTTCGTTATATCTACGTCAAAGAACATGTTTGATCCTGCCCTTGTTGTGTCAACATCAAGAATCATATCCTTCTAATTCTTGAAATAGAAAATGTCCAATACGCGACGTGAGCCGAGTTGTTCAAAATTCACGCTCGTTCGCATCAAGTCATCCATCTCATAATCCCAGCGGCTCCAGGTGATACGGAGGTGCCTACACGCGAGGATGATCCTAAGTTATGGATAACACTTGATGCCACCGTCCTTCAGTGGATTTATTCTACTATCTCTACTAACCTATTGCAGACGATTATTGAGCCAGAAGCTATGGCGATGGCTGCATGGGATAGACTGCGTGACATATTCCAGGATAATCAAAATTTCAGAGTTGTTACCCTTGAACATGATTTTTCCCACGTCAACATGGAAAAATTCCCGAATGTTTCACCATATTGCAAAAGGTTGAAAGAATTGGCGGACCAACTCCGCAACGTTGGTGCACCAGTTAGTGAATATCGTCTTGTTTTACAGATGGTTGCTGGCCTATCCAAGGCCTAAAGTGGAGTTGGAACTCTCCTTCATCAAAGTAATCATCTTCCGAGGTTCTATCAAGTCCGGTCCTTGCTTATCTTGAAAGAAGCTGGTTTGGCAAAAAAGGCGGCTACTAATGCTAGTCCCGTGGTCATGATGACATCCTCCACTAATCCTCAAAATTTTGGTGACAATTCGAACCAAAACCGATCTCACGGGGGCCGCAAAAATGGCTGGAAAAATAATGGAAAAAATTGCAAGGGCAAACGCGGTGATTCTGGCAGCTGTCGCGGTGGCCAAAATAGTGGCGGTGGACCCCATCCTAGTTACAGTGGGCCACCGACCCACTGGTTTTAGCCTTGGGCCTCTGGACCATGGGCTTGGACCAGTGGACAGTGGCCCTACGGCCCAACTCCACATAGTTTTCCAACATCTTTGGGCGGTGGGCTTCCCAAAGAAGACTAACGGTCCCACCGCCCGATAGTTCCAAAGAAGATTATGGGCTAGGACAGCACGCATGAATTCTTAGGCCCCGGCCTCCGCAAACCCACCATGCAGCAGGCCTCACTCAGACCAATACTGAGGCCGCGATGCACATACTTGATTTGACTCAACCGGACCCAAATTGGTATATGGACACCGGTGCCACTACCCACATGACATTCGATTTAGGTACTCTCTCGTCTTATTCCAATTTGAGCAACCCTCGTGGCATAATTATTGGTAATAGTAATTCTGTTCCAATTAGTGGTTATGGTCATAAAACGTTGTCTCCCCCTCATCCATCCCTTATCTTAAAAAACACCCTACATGCCCCCAAATTGATTAAAAACTTAGTGTATGTCCGTAAATTCACTACTGACAATTCCGTTTATATTGAATTTGATCCATTTGGTTTCTCTGTGAAGGATTTCAAGACGGGGAGTCCTCTCATGAGGTGTGATAGTAGGGGAGATCTTTATCCTATCACATCCAGTTCCGGTCCATCGAGTCAAGCCTTGCCCTCAGCATTTGCAGCCCTTTCTCCTCTCTTATGGCTTGCTCATCTTGGTCATCCGGGGTCGTCTATTTTGTCGTCATTAGATAAAACTAATTTTATTTCATGTAAGGGTATGCGTAGTGCTCCAAATTGTGAGTCTTGTTCTTTAGAAAAAAATGTTAGGTTGCCATTTGTAGACTCAAAATCTCATACTTTAATGACATTTAATATTATTCATAGCGACTTATGGACATCTCCTGTTCTTAGTTCTTTGGGTCATCGGTATTATGTTCTTTTTTTGGATGATTATTCTAAGTTTTTATGGACTTTTCCAATAGCTAAAAAATCTCAAGTTTTTTCCATCTTCTTGAAATTTAGAGCATTCATTAGAACCCAATTCGAACGGGAAATAAAAAATATTCAGCGTCATAATGGCAAAGAATATGACAATGAGGTGTTTCGGGAATTCTGTGCTAATAATGGGATCAATTTTCATTTTTCTCTTCCTCGTACATCTTCACAAAATGGGAAAGCCGGATGCAAAATTCGTACAATAAATAACATTGTCCGAACTTTATTGATTCATGCTTCCGTGCCCCCGTCTTTTTGGCCTCATGCTTTACAAATGGCTATATATCTCCTTAATATTCTTCCTTCCAAAGGTTTGACGTATTCTTCCCCCCTACATTTTATATAATAAAACACATTTGTATTCCCATCTTAGGGTCTTTGGGTGCTTGTGTTATCCCTTATTTCCATCCACCACAATTAACAAACTTCAGGCCCGGTCTACTCCGTATGTGTTTTTGGATTTTTCGTCTAATCATCATAGTTATAAATATTTTGATTTATCCTCTAATAAAATCATCATTTATCGCCATGTCATTTTTGATGAATCCCAGTTTCCGTTTGCTAAGGTTAGTAATCCCGAGCCTAGTTCATATAATATTTTGGATGATGGTCTTTCCCTGAAACTTATTCACTATTTTTTGGACGTGTCCCGCACCCCAACTCCGCTAGCGGGCGCACCGCCCGCTGGTCCTCCCCAAACAGTGTCGTCTTCGAATTTGGTCCAGCAACTGGGTCGTCCATTCTACCCGATTACGGCCCAGCCTGTGTAATCTTGTTTACGGGTCGATGTTGGCCCAGTTCGGTTCGATTCCCGATTTGGGCAAGAGCCCACCGCTCGCTGGCGATACCCGTCCCGAGTCCCGAAAATTCCCAAAATCCACCGGTCTCTGCCCCGAGTCATAGACCAGTCACCCGTAGTCAACAAGGGATTTTTAAACCAAAAAGACATTTTAATTTACATTCTGATGTTCTTAAATCACCTTACCCCGTAATCATGTGTCTGCATTAAATAACCTAAATTGGAAAATTGCTATGACCGATGAATATAATGCTCTTATTGATAATAAGACGTGGGAGTTGGTGCCTCGTCCATCTGGTATTAATATTATTATGTCTTTGGGGATTTTTGCTCATAAGAAAAATTCATATGGTTCATTTTCCCGACATAAGGCGCGGCTTGTGGGTGATGGTAAGACTCAGCAGGTTGGTGTGGATTGTGGTGAGACATTTAGTCCGGTGGTCAAGCCGGCTACCATTCGCACTGTGCTTATCTTGGCTCTTTCGAAAGCATGACCTATTCATCAGTTAGATGTGAAGAATACTTTCCTACATGGTGATCTCAAGGAAACAGTCTATATGCATCAGCCTTTGGGATTTAGGGATCCCAAACATCCTCATCATGTCTGTTTGTTGAAGAAGTCTTTATATGGGCTTAAGCAATCTCCACAGGCCTAGTATATGAGGTTTGCCGACTATTTTTCGATGATTGGGTTCACTCACAGCAGGTCGGATAACTCCTTGTTCATCTACCATCGTGGTTCGTCCTTGGCTTATATTCTGTTATATGTGGATGATATTATTTTGACTACCTCTTCTGATGCCTTACGCCAGTCTATCATGACAATGATCAGCTCTGAGTTTGCTATGAAAGACTTGGGGCCCTTGAGTTATTTTTTAGGGATTGTTGTCACTCGGCATGCAGGTGGGTTGTTCTTGTCTCAAAGAAAGTATGCAACCGAGATCATTGAGAGGGATGGGATGTCATCCTGTAAGTCCACTTCCGCTCCAGTTGATACTAAGCCCAAGCTTAGTGCCGCGACCGGTATACCATACGAGGATCTGACCCGCTATCGCAGTCTTGCAGGAGCGCTTCAGTATCTAACATTCACGAGGCCATATATTACGTATGATGTCTAGTATGTGTGTTTGTTTATGCATGATCCTCGAGTTGAGCACATGAATGCACTTAAACGCATCATTCGGTATATTCAGGGGACGCTGGACTATGGTTTGCATTTATATCCCTCCTCGACATCCACACTTGTCTCATATACGGATGCTGATTGGGGTGGCTGTCCGGACACCAAATGGTCTATGTCTGGCTATTGTATGTTCCTTGGCAATAACCTGGTCTCATGGTCAGCAAAACGGCAGTCAACATTGTCCCGATCCAGTGTCGAGGCCGAGTATCGTGGGGTATTTAATGTGGTCTCGAAATCATGTTGGTTACGTAATTTGCTTTTGGAGCTTCATTGTTCCATTCAGAAAGCAACATTGGTTTATTGCGATAATGTTAGTGCCATCTACCTTTCTGGTAATCCGGTTCAGGACTAGCGCACTAAGCATATCGAGATGGACATTCACTTTGTCCATGAAAAGGTTGCTCGTGGTCAGGTACGCGTCTGCCATGTCCTGTCAAGATATCAAATTACCGACATCTTTACAAAGGGTCTTCCCTCGGTCATTTTTGAAGATTTTAGGGACAGTCTCAGCGTTCGAAAACCGTCCGCTATGACTGCGGGGGTGTGTTAAATATACCGAGTATACATACGATATACACGTTATGCACGTGTATATCCTATGTATACTTGGTCTCGGCTTCCCTCTCGATATTGTCCATATTGTACACAAGTTTGTATAGTTGTAGTGTACCTTAATTAGTATTGTACTCTTACCATAATTGTATAGTTAATATCCTTGTAGAATAAGGTTTTAGGAGTAGAATAGGAATAGGATTCTTCTATTATGGAAATATATAAATTGTATATATAGTCTTTCAATTAATGAAAATAATCAAGGGATTATTTCTTTCATTCACATATTCCAAAAAGGTAAGTATGGAATTAGCGGCGCATAACTACTATATATAGCTAAACTAAACAGAAAAAATTTGTTGTTAATCTTATTTAACAATGTATTGTTAAAAAGTTCCTCTTATTTATATCGGCTATTTAATGACAGGTTAACTATGAAATGTCAAGAAATTCTCTTATCTATATGGGCTATTTAACAACATATTAACTATGAATTTCATAGCTAATTCTTTTTTTTTAGTGTCATCACTCATTCAACACTGAATTCATAACCTCTGAATTCTGAATTTGTCACTGATGATATAAATGTAAGATTGTATTAATCTTTCTTGGGGAGTCTTTCTCATTAATAGTTTCCTTAGGTAACCACCGACCTACAATTATCCTTAAACTTCCGTGCTTGGTGGAGAAGAAGTGAACAAAAGTACGCTCGCTTACTGTCTTATTCTCCGTCGCGAACTGGGATCGCTCGCCAGCTAGGTTAGATTGGAGCAAGATTTTATGAGAACATATTCCCCATATTCGTGGACAAGGGGCGGAACGACCTCTCGATCTACTTACTGCATCCTAGGAAGAAAAACGTCGTCTAGGCATTCCCTGTTGCTCTGATCTCCCCTACGCCTAGGACGTTGTCTGGGCCAAGAGCCATAGTTAGTTATAATGTGTACAGTGTGGAATTCTAATACAATAAGGATCCTATGTCTACCATAATTATACAACACTAATAATTACAAAATATATGAGGAATATTTTATAATATTCGCTAATAGACCGCCTCAGTCAGAGCGGGAGGAGGTCGGATGCTAAGACTGGATTTGAAGTCGAGGAATAGTTGTCTAGAAAGTCATTTCGTGAAGATATCCGCATACTGATACGAAGAAGGCACATGCAACACCTTAACGTGACCGATAGTAACCTTCTCGTGAACAAAATGTATATCCATCTCAATGTGCTTGGTTCACTGATGCTGAATCGAATTGTGAGATAAATATATCGCGGATATGTTATCACAGTAAACCATAGATGCCTTACATAAGGGACACTGGAGCTCCAAAAGAAGGTTTCGGAGCCAGCAGGTCTCACCAACAACATTTGCAATGCCTCTGTACTCTGCTTCTGCACTCGAACGGGATATGGTGGCTTTTCTCTTGGCAGACCATGAAATGAGATTATCACCTAAGAACACAAAATAGCCGGAGGTGGAGTGTCGTGTGTCCGGACAGCTTACCCAATCTACATTCGTATATGATAATAATCTGGTCGGTGCAGAGGGGTATACATGTAATTTATAATTAAGTGTGCCCTTAACGTGTCGAATGATGCGTTTAAGAACAGTAAAATGAGGCTCCTTTGGGGCATGCATAAACAAACACACTTGTTGAATAACATAAGCAATATCAAGCCTAGTGAAAGTAAGATACTGAAGTGCACCTGCAAAGCTCATATAAAGAGTAGGATCGGAGACTGGATCACCATTAACAACACTAATCTTTGATTTAGAGTCAACTGGAGTGGGCATGATCTTGTCGTTTGCCATTTTATCCCTGTACACAATCTCCTATGTATACTTATGCTGATATAGAAACATCGTATCTGCAGATCTAGTCACGGATATCCCCAAGAAGTAACCCAACTTCCCCAAGTCAGTCATAGCAAATTCGATTTTAAGTAGTGCAATGATCTCATTTTTCAACACATCTGATGAGGAAGTGAGAATATCATCCACATATAATAATAAATTAGCAATGTTACTACCTCGATGAAAAGTAAAGAGAGAATTATCACACTTGTTGCATACAAACTCATTCTGCATAATGTAATTGGCAAAGCATTCATACAACGCTCTGGGGGCCTGTTTCAAACCATTAAGTAACTTACAAAGACGTCATACATAATGAGGAGCATGTGGATGGACAAAGCCTGATGGTTGGTGCATGCAAATAGTTTCTTTCAAGTCCCTATGTAAAAATGCATTCTTAACATCAAACTGAAGAATCGGCCAATGCTTACCCATAGCAACGCTCAGAACTGTATGAATGGTAGCCAGTTTAACAACTGGGCTAAATGTTTCACCACAATTAATACCCTCCTGCCAATTAGTACCATTAGCCACACGTCTCGTCTTATAGCTCTCTAGGTCACCACTGTCCTTTAATTTGTGACGAAATAACCACATGCATCAGATCACATTCACCCCATCTGGTCTAGGAACCAAATCTCAAGTGTGCTATTTCGTTAAACATTAAATTCCTCACGCATGACCACATTCCAATTTGGGTCAAGTTTGGCTAATTTTGGGTTTTTGGGGATATGGTTTGTATAGATAGGTTAAATTAGACTTTAGGTTTGAAAATCATGTGTTGGGCACGGGTTTCCATATGGTGCATGGGGAGGGCAGGTTGGATATATGTGTTGGGTGTCGGGTCTGGGGTATGTTACGGGATCATGTCTGGGTTTGGCTGTGGGGTCGAAAATGGTAAGACAGTGACGGTTGGGGTAGTAGTAATGGTAGGTCGACGGGGTGGGGGATTTGGCTGGTGGTGTCGGATGACAGCGATAGGTTTGGTAGGGTTGGGTAGCCGATTAGATCTGGTAGTTGTGGGTGACTCGAAGTTAGGTCCGGTGATATTGGGTTTGGGGGAAAGTTATGTCGAGGTCTCGATAGGGATATCTGGGTTGGGTTGCTGGTGTTGTGACGGTTTCGGTGGGATGGTACTATTTCTGGGCTGGGTTGGTTGACTGGATTGACGGCGACAGTTACACAGATGATGATGGTTGGTTTTGTCTGTGAGTGGAAGAAGTGATTATGGGATGGGTCTAGGAGACGGTCGGCCGATTACCGGTGATGGCAGTGGCAATCGATGGTGACGGAGACTTGGCGGACTTACTGTCGGTTGCGGCAGAGGCGTTTGGTGGCGACATAGATGCAGGGGTTGTGGTGGCGGTACGACATAGTTCGGTGAGTATGACGGGGGAGATGTCGGACTCGTCTAGTAAGGTATAGTTCATGTTTCGAAATTTTTGGATGTTTGCAAAAGGGAAGATTATCTCATCAAACGTAATGTGACGAGAGACGTGAATTTGACGAGAGGATAAATCATAGCACAGATAGCCCTTATGATTAGATGAGAAATCTATGAAGACACACGGAGTGGTTCGGGTGTTAATTTATAAGGGGTAGTAGAGGCAAGATTCGGGTAGCAAAGGCAACCGAAGATCTGAAGGTGATCATAGGATGGGATCCGACAATATATAATTTCAGTTGGGGTTATGTTATGAAGTGTACTAGTAGGTAAAATATTAAGGATGTATTCCACTATTTTGACTACATAGACACAAAATGAGGGAGAGAGAGGGGCATGAAACAGGAGAATACGAATCATGTTATTTATGGTGCGGATGATTCATTCTGCTTTTTCATTTTGAAGAGATGTGTGTGGACACGAAAACCAAAAAATCATGCCATTATTTTTGCAAAATTTGTGAAACGTGGAATTATTAAACTCACGACCATTATCACATTGGAACAATTTGATGGCATTTTCAAATTGTGTTTTGATAAAAATACGAAACTCAAGAAACTTGGAAATAACTTCAGACTTGAATTTAGGTGGTTAAATCCAAATAAAGTGAGAGAAGTCATCTAATAAGACTAGATAATATTTATGACCCGGTGAGTTAGTAATGAGAGACGTCCATAAATCAGCATGCATAATATCAAATGGAGAAAATGTAACACTTAGAGATGATTTAAAAGGAAGACGAACATGTTTGCCTAAGGGGCAAGAATAACAGTGTCGAGTAAGTTTTCCATTATTACAACGAATAAATTATTGCTTCAAAGAAAATTAAAAATAGGGGCTCCTGGGTGTCCAATCCTATTATGCCAAGTTGATGGAGAGATAGCAGCGAGGGAGATGTGTGAGTGGAGACTTGCAGCGGAAGATGATGAGAATGAATAGAGGTCCCCTGTACTATTGCATCTCGTAAGAGGTGTCCCCGTATGAAGATCCTTCACGGAAAAAATAAAAGGATCAAACTCAACAGACGTGGAATTGTTACGAGTAAATTTCCCGATAGATATTAAATTATAATGATGTTGGGAGCATAAAGGATGTTGTTTAAGGAGAATGGAGGGTGGGGTGGTTGGGTGTAGGTGGTACCGTAACCCTGAATTGGAATGCGATGACCATTACCAACCGTGATAAATTGAGGATAGTTTAAACGAGACAGATTTGAGAGATTATCTGAAGTTCGGGTGAGGTGAGATGTGGCTCCCGTATCCATGTACTAATTTTCATCGGGATGTTGCAAATTTAAAGAGTTGAATGCTTGGCCCAAATCAGTTGGGATCAAGCTGTTGACGTTTTGCTGTTGATGGGCCTGCATTATCTAGGCCTGATGAGGCTGGCTGGGAAGTTGTCGGTGTCCTGGGTTTGGGCCCAACAAACCTAGCTGCCAAAAGCCACTGGATTGGGCCAGCGAAGGTGGAATCGGGTAGGGAGCCAGTGGGAATGTTGGGCGATGGCTGGATCGCCCGATTCTTGAGCTAATCGGGTTCTTTCTTGACCGATTCTGTCGCCCTTTCTGTGATCTTTGTCGTGGTGGAGACTGGGTGGTGGGGGCGGAGTTTGTTACCGAATGTTCAACCTCTAAAGCCTTTTGGTTGTGTTCGTCCTGTTTGGCACATCGGGTTTTCTCCAAAAGTAATTGTGAACGTGCCCTGTTGAAACTCAGTAGTGGGTCTACTTGTTGATTCATAGTCACGAGAGTATCGTATTTACCCTTCGGTAAGCCAGCAACAAGTTGTAGGACCACCTTAGTTTCAGAAACTGGTGTCCCCACGTTGGATAATTAGTCCGCAACTAGTTTTAATTATTTACAATACTCGGACATGTTTGAAAAATTCTCGAGACATGTATTGTTGAACCATTCCTCCAAATACACGGCACGAGTATGTTTGTTATCCTGAAATATTTCCTTCAAACGTACCCATAACTCGCTAGCCAAGGCACCTGTGTTTCATGATTGTGTGAAGCAAGTCTTTAGAGATGGTGTCATAAATCCACTATTTGACAATAGCGTCAAGACGACGTCATGTCGAGTTAGCAACGTCTAGAGGGCGAGGGACATAGTCGTCAATATGGTCAAGCACATTATACACACATGCGTGGATATAAAAGAGTTCAACCCACGATGAATATTGACCATCTTCTTGATCGAGAATTAAGGGAATGAATTTTTTTATGTTTGTGACGGTGAACGCCGGATGGAAAGAAGAAATGGAGGAGGGAGCAGAGGGGTTGTCTATAACGACTGTGGAGGAGGAGGTAGCAGCTTGAGGGAAGGTGGGAGTAGACATGGAAACACAAACGGAAACATGGGAAAATCGAGAGAAAGAAAAAAATTGGGAGTCTCGTTTATTTTTATTTGGGGGGGGGGGGTCGCTGGCCGATGAAGGTGGCGGCGGCTAGACCTAGGAGAAGAGAAAAGAAATTAGGTGTTTTTTAGAGTTTGGCTCTTGATACCATGTAAGATTGTATTAATCTCTTGGGTAGTCTTTTTCATTAATATAAATATATATAGTGTGTACAATGTGAAATCATAATACAATAAGGATCATATGTCTATCATAATTATACAACACTAATAATTACAAAATATATGAGGAATATTTTATAATATTTGCTAATAATAAATACTATATACACTTACCAGAATTTCTTGTAATCTTTAGGCCAAAGTTGACGTGCGTGTTCAATTGGGGATCCAACAATAGTGAAACCTTCAGACCACATGAGCTTTGAGAAGAAAGACGATATGCGAGCCACGCCATAGCCAGTGACACCTTCAGGAGAACGAGATGCCTTAAGCTTTTGCTGCATAGGCAGTGAAAAAAGGCTCTTTCCCGCAACTTCGATATCTTGGAATAGCCTCTCTGATACATTGTGGTTAATGATTTGGAATGCACCCCATTTCTTGCATGCATGGCCTATATTTTCAAGAACGTTATTGATGTTGTTATTGTCGAGGTCGATCACTGGAATTGACTCGAAGTTACATGAATTTTCTGAAGGATAATGATCATCTGATGATGTCCATGCATGGGATTCTGGCAATTCTTTTATTGTGTTCAAGTCCAAGCGTGTTTGAGATTGACCTTTAAAAGAATCTGAGATTCTTGAAGGCATAGTTGTAGCACGTAATGCAAAAAATGTAATAACTTTATGAGCTATAGTAGAGGGAAGAACAAAGGGAAAATGGAATGTTTTGAAAGAGAATGATGTAGGAGATGAGGTATATATAGAGGTGATTGATTAGAATGAAAAGAAATATTAATAATGTGATTTTGAGTGGTTTTCATAAGTCTCGGTGTTGATATATGGAAAGGGACAAGAAATTAAAGGTAAATGGTATTGGACAAAAGACACAACAAAAATTGAAAGGATAGTCTTGTCCTCTACGAAAACAATGCACTCTTGGATCAAGTTAATGGATGGTTTTATATATTCTAGAAATTAACTTTTATACACCACTAGTAATCATCCAAAAGGATATTTATTTAGATAAGTCTTTTTAAAATGTAAATTTGAAATCTTGGAATTAAAATTTGTTATATATATATTATAACGGATAAAGATATATAGTCTGATGATGTAAAATTATTTATACTAACAATGCATATTATTTTAAACTTTATATTATATGGCATCTCAAACTTCATGTACATATATTCTCTTCAAATAATACAGGAAGCATGGGAGGTTTCCATATAGGTGAGGGTCTATCTATCTCTGCACTTCATGTGCGTTCGTCTGGTCCTCAATTAGATAAACATCTACATCATCACGTCTTTACTTGCACCTAATAGATCTCTATTTGCTACCGGACACTACTGCTATCTCCCCACCGGCCACCACCTTTTCCCTATAAATCCAAAAATTCCAACACAAGTCCTACTTGCTTGCCGAAATGGCTACAATACCCTCTAGACTTTTCCTTTCGTATCGGCGCTCGAAAACATTTCTCTAGTCTCCGGTGATGTATGATGTAGGTGGGTTTAAATTTATGAATTGCTATAATAATTTTAAATTAACATACGGAAAAGGATCAGATATGCCGCAAATTATACGATATTGCGCACGTTTGCCCCATTTTAAATGTTGTCTCATTAATTTCCTTACCGTTATGTTTTGTTTATACTCGTGCCCTTCAACTAACAGAAATTCATTGGAATCTGAATCCCTCTAATTTTTAACCACATAACCACCCGACCCGCAAACCCGGTTGAAAACCCCGAACCTGTCACGCCTCAAACTCGACCCTGGACGTAACAGGCATCTGATGCTATGAACAATACCGAAAGCACCTTATAAATCACTAAACATTTACCTCTTTTAACAATATTTCTTTATTTAATCAAACAAGGTATAAATAGCTAAAGAAAATCATGATCGCAATTATGAAATAAAATCAGCGGAAGTATATTATAAATATATTATGATAATCGTAGCAACACCCAAGGAGTCAGACAATGACGTCAACATCTACCCACAATATAAACGTCTATCTATGGAGCCTCTATAAGAGATAAACAATAGTCTAACTTGGGGACGCAGCCCGAAAACTAAAGCAGTAAACTAGATAAATGGGATGTCCCATGAAGAAGGGTGTGGGTTCACCAATAAGTTTGGAAAACAGCAAGTTCTCCTCCTCCGTATGCGTATCACAAACATGCTCAAACATGCTCTTCTTTGTTACTTAATATAAAACAACAATGGTATGCATGAGTACTGGGTACTTAGTGAGTGTCTCCGGGACAATGGTTAAAGCAAAATATATAAGTAATAAGTGCAATTAAAATAATATTGAGAAATAGTTCAAAACAAAAGATAACATCTCATGAACATCCAATATAAGTCAATGATGAAGATATAATCACTTTGAATCCTTAAGTCGTTCTCATTACCTTATGTTCTTTCAAAACAGTTCGAAATCCCAAAGATAGAGTAAGCCAGTAAACTTAGTGAAATCATCAAGGATGCAACCAATAACAAAGAACATAACAAGCTTAGCTCATTTACCCTTTATCAAATTAAGTCTTCACTTACGAACCCAAAATCATCAACAAGCCAACTTATGGCAACCAAAGAATCAACATATACTAACTCACGGGCAAACAATCAATCGATGCACTGGGTTATCATCCCTCGGAGGCTAATCATCCTCTAGACTAGCACAATAATAGATACACTGGAGTTATTTCCCACGAAGGCTAATATTCATCTGGACTAACACAGTAATAGATGCACTAGGCTACACGCCTCGGAGGTCGATCGTCCTCTGGACTGACACATCAATACTCGTATCGATATGTTAGGATACATAACATCTAATCATCCTATGGACTAGCACAACATGCCCATACAGTCCCAAACACAAACAAATATAAGTCATGACATATTAGCCGAATCACAAATCATGGCATGGATTATGTTCAACATCCCGTTAATAGGGGTACATCAAGTTATTAATAGGTTTAGAAACCATGTTCAAGTAAGTAGATAAATTTCAACTTCAACAAAACCCGTTCATAGGGAAAAACACATAAAACATCGAAGTTTCCGAAATCAAGTTAAAAACGTCCCTTATAGGGTAAATCATATTCAAAGTGCAAACCTTCATAAATTAGTTTTAACAATCCTTTGATAGTAAAAGTAACGAATACATATATATATATATATATATATATATATATATATATATATATAGTATGATACACCTAAGGTTCCACGAGAGCTTGTCCCTCACGCACATGAAACCTTCTTAAAGAAATCATTTTTAAAGGTTGGAGAGTATGTTCGAAAGGATACATACATTGATTCCTGCTAAAATCTAGCAAACATATTCCTCCACATTCAATAATCGCTCTACAACTGATAAGGATGATAAATACTAGAACTTTAATCGTTTCTATGAGCCTTTCTTAATTTTCCGAAAATTGGGGCTTTTCTAAGCCTTAAAACTTATTCTTGAGCCTCATCTGAATCACTCATTGATTCTAATCGCGTATATAACCTATACTAGCCTGAAAGTTATCAATGGAATCAGGAAAACAGAAGTTCATACCTTTTATACGAAGTTCTACACGTCCATTCTTCTCCTCTCTTGAGTTTTCAAGAATCTAGGGTTTGGAGAAATGAACTAAGGTCAATTTGATGTTATATTGATAAAATAATGATGGAGATTGATTAAGAACTTACCTTAGGTCTTTTGGGGAAGCCTTAGGGTTGTTTTCTCTCAAAATACGGCTTAGAACGAAGTCTGAAATGTGAAAAATGACATAAAATCGTCTAAGGGTTGCGTATATAGGTCTGCGCATTTTGGACGTTCCACATTGCTGGACAAGGTCTATAGCAAGGTGTTGTCTCGCTCTGAGCTTTGCCGGTCGAGCTCCCCTGTCCATTTTATAGTTAGTTAGAATTTTATATTTTTCGATGGTACTGATAGTGTCTCGGTATAATGGTCATAAATCCTAGCACACAGATCCATTTTAGCTTCACCATATATTGTTAGAAAGGTATTTCAAATACCTACAACTTTCATTTTATGAGTTTGGTTAAATTCTCAACTAAACGACCCAAAAACTGAGCACAAGTAAGAACTACCTCAGACTTAGACAAATTTAAGAACTTTTACGAACTCCCTTATTTGGTTTGACTTCAAAACGACTATCTATCACCCGAATTCATCTCGAATAAATTCACATAACTAAAATATGACACGTCAACACTCATTTAATTCATTCCCATCTAATCCAAATTTACGGAATGTTACATAACCCCACCCTTGTTTTCCCTTTCTTCTTCACCTTCTCTCTTCTTCACGTTTCTTCTTATATACACATCATAGTTTATCACATCTATTGATTTTCTTTACGCAATCAACTCATTTGTCTTTGTTAATATTCTGGTGTGATTAATGGCTTTGTCGCACTTTTACGAGTACAACTTCAGCTAAATGTCCTTTTAGAATAATTAAAGATTTAACTTGTACATTAGTATAAGGATACACGTACGTAAGATTTGACGAAGCTCTAGTAGGATCCCAAAAATGTCTTATATGAATTATTCAGTATGTGACGAGCTCATCGAAACACCATTAGTGATTCTTTAGAAAGGTTGGAGATTTAAAATAAATTATTTTATTTGATGAAAATTTTGAGAAATTAATGTCGGGATTGTCTTCGAATTTTCGTGGGGAATCTTTAGCTGAAATTATAACAAAGTTGGAGGAGTTTTTTTTGAAATTTTGGATTAAAATCGTGGTTGGAAAAAGAACATACATGAAAATGGTGAATGTTAAGAATTGATCTTGACCTAACTCAACTCCAAAAGCTAATTTGTAGGATTCGTCCAAGTCCATATAAGGAGTCCATGTTCTCATTCCATATCCGATGTGGGACTCTTAACACTCCCCGCACGCCACCAAAAACATGATTTCCAGATTCTTCTTTTGTTAGTAAATGCATTTTTTTCGTGTGTAATAATGTGTATGTTTTAGAAAATAAGTATTTCTTTTATTTTTAAAAATATTAGTTTTTACTCAAAATTTATTTTTTATATTATTATGGGAGCAAATGACATATATTTCTAGTTTAATTTGTCATTTTATCACGTTATCGGTAAGTGTGTTACACACATTATATATTTATATGATTATGCGAAAAGTGTCCAAATAACATAATTAAATCCTATCTCAAATGTCTAAAAGAACAAAATTTAGTTAAGATATCCGTGAAATATATTTTCCACCTCAAAAGGCTCCGATGAGTTCTGTCTTATGTCTATTGAGACAATCATGTGGTATACATATAGGCAAAAGAAAATGACCTCCGATGAGTTCTGTCTTATTTTTATTGAGACAATCATGTGGTATACGTATTGGCAAAAGAAAATGACCTCCGATGAGTTCTGTCTTATTTTTATTGAGACAATCATGTGGTATACATATTGGCAAAAGAAAATGACCTCCGATGAGTTCTGTCTTATTTTTATTGAGACAATCATGTGGTATACATATAGGCAAAAAAAAATGACCTCCGATGAGTTCTGTCTTATTTTTATTGAGACAATCATGTGGTATACATATAGGCATAAAGAAAATGACCATCTTAGTCGCATATGTACTTCACGTGACACAAAGGTGCAAGGTTCGAGCTTTTTCTCTTTTGTATTTTTGTCATCGAACTACTTTAGGATTTCTATGGGCACTAGCTTATAATCAGTGCTCCATTGAGAACTTTCAATTTAACCAAAATACAGGGAGTGGAATAGAGAACCTGAGATCCGATGAGAACAATCAGTTCGAAGGAGATATTTTTTTTTAAAAACTGTACTAGAATTTCACGGAAAGGGTGTTTCGTCACCCAAAATTACGCTATAATATAATGGATAAGGAAACTGCTGAAAAAGAAATTTTGTGAGGAATAAGAAGCTTCTTTAAGAAATACTAAATCAAAATAGTAATAATAAGAATAATAATTTAGTAGAGAGAGCAAGTTCACATTGCATGTAGTCATGTACGAGTCCTTGCAAGAGTTTTTTTACTCTCTTTTTTCATTGGCGTTTGATATCCGTATTAGATTCGATTATATTCAGGTTTGCGCCTCTTAGGACCCATTCGGAGGAAACGCTTCCTACTAAGAAAATTTTCAAATTCAAGGCTCGAATCTGAAACCTCTGATTAAGAGAGAAGCAACCCCATCTAGTGCACAATGTCCTTTGATGTTATTTCTTTTCTCTTTTAGGTTGCCGGCAAGAACAACTTTTTGAGTTGCTTCTATTTTGTGATAATTTTATTTGAATATTCCATTAATATGTTACTATCAAGAAGATGTTTAACTTTAACTTTAAGATGAGATCATTACATAAGTAGGAGAGACTTTGTGTGTGTGGTGTTTGATAATCACACAAATTACTGTCGGGCAACTACCACATAATATTGATGTCGGTAATCCCTGGATTGGGTGGCCGTCAAGATTAAATTAGCAAATTGTAATTATCACTAAATTTCTATCTGTTTCTTTTTTTTCCTTTTATAGATGCTTCCAAAGGCTGGCCGACTTTTCGGCATTTTTATCTCTTCTGCCGTTCCGTAAGTAAAGTAATTAGTAGTAGTATTCAATTACGTACGTTTTAATTTATGTATCTAATTTGACCCGTGCTCTTAACATGTTATTATTTTTGTAGTATGGCTATAAAATGTCGCATTAAAAATAAATTTTCGCATTATAGAACTTCTAATAATGAGAATTGATAGAGTTGCTTCTATTCGAAGAATCCATTATCTTTTAAGTGTAATGTTCCCGAAAGAAATAATCTCTTAATTATTTTCATTAATGAATGAGTGTTTATACAATTTACAATTTTCAGAAAAATCATATTCCTATTCTACTCTCAAAACCCTATTCTATTTGTATTATGGTAAGTGTACAATGTTACCTAAATACTAAATATACACGGCTAACTATAATATGGTAAGTTTGTATACACGGCTAATCACAATGTATACCGTGATATATACACGGCTAATTTAGGGTAAGTGTTTCCTTGTATGTCCGTGATATACACGGTATACACAAAGTAGTGTATATACCGTGTATATCACGTGTATATTTATCACACCCCCGCAGTCATAGCGGGCGGTCGTCGTACGATGAGACTGTCCCTAAAATCTTTAAACAGAACCGAGGGAAGACCTTTAGTGAAGATGTCTGCAATTTGATACCTGGAAGGGACATGGCAGACGCGTACTTGTCCACGGGCTACTTTTTCGCGAACAAAGTGGATATCCATCTCGATGTGTTTAGTGCGTTGATGTTGAACCGGATTACCAGAAAGATAGATGACACTAATATTATCACAATAAACCAAGGTAGCTTTTTGGATGGGAGAATGAAGTTCTAAAAGAAGATTACGTAACCAACAGGATTCAGAGACCACATTGGCTACCCCTCGATACTCGGCCTCTGGACTAGAGTGAGATAATGTAGACTGACGCTTAGCAGACCAAGAGACCAAGTTATTACCAAGAAGCATACAATAGCCAGACGTGGAGCGTCTGGTATCGGGACAGCCACCCCAATCAGCATTTGTATACGAGACAAATGTAGACGTTGATGAAGGATATAAATGTAAGTCATAGTCAAGTGTTCCCTGAATATATCTAAGAATGCGTTTAAGCGCATTCATGTGCTCAACCCTGGGATCATGCATAAACAAACACACCTGATGTACGGCATACGTAATATCTGGTCTCGTGAAAGTAAGTTACTGAAGAGCATCTGCAAGACTGCGATAGTGGGTCGGATCCTCGTAAGGTGAGCCAGCCGCAGCACCCAGCTTGGGTTTAGTATCAACAGGAGTGGAAGTAGACTTGCATGAGAACATACCAGCTCGCTCAATGATCTCAGCCGTATACTTCCGTTGTGATAAGAATAACCCACCGGCATAACGAGTGACAGCAATCCCTAAAAAGTAACTGAAGGGCCCCAAATCTTTCATGGCAAACTCAGAACTGAGCATTGTCATGATAGACTTGCGCAAAGCATCATCAGAGGCATTCAAGATTATATCATCCACATATAATAGTATATAAGCCAGGGAAGTACCACGATGATATATGAACAATGAATTATCAGACATGCTCTGTGAAAACCCAATAGAGGAAACATAGTCTGCAAATATCTTATACCAAGCCCGTGGAACCTGCTTAAGCCCATACAAGGACTTCTTCAATAAACAGATATGATGAGGATATTTGGGGTCTCGAAAACCCAAGGGCTGATGCATGTAAACGGTCTCCTTAAGATCACCATGTAAGAAAACATTCTTCACATCTAAATGATGAATAGGCCAAGCTTTCGAAAGAGCCAGACTGAGAACAGTGTGAATGGTAGCCGGTTTGACCACCGGACTAAACGTCAAACCACAATCCACGCTAACCTGCTGAGTCTTACCATCACCTACAAGACGAGTCTTATGCCTCACAAAAGAACCATCATACTTATCGTTATGAGTAAAATTCTATATAGACCGAATAATATTAACACCAGGAGGACGGGGTACCAACTCCCACATCCTATTTTCAATAAGAGCATCATATTCGTCGTTCATATCCAATCTCCAACTCGGGTCATTTAATGCGGACGCTGGGTTATGGGGTAGGGGGATTTAAAAACATTAAAATTTAGATTAAAATGTCTTTTTGGTTTAAAAATACCCCGTTGACTACGAGTGACCGATATATGACTCGGGGGAGAATTGGGTGGATTTTGGGAGAAATTGGATGGGAGACGGGCTAGCCAGCAGGCAGTGGGCCTGCTGGCCCAATACTGGAAACAGTAGCCGGGGCAAAAGCAGGATCCGTAGATGGAACAGTGTCGGTATTGGGCTGGGAATCGACCTAACAGCCGAAATTAGGGCAGAAATAATACTGGAAATAGTGGGATGTGGCAGAACAATGGGGCCAGCAGGCAGTGGGCCCACTAGCGATGTTTGGGTGCGGGACAAGTTCGATATATGATGGATAAGATACGGAGAGACCCTGTCCTAAAAAATTATACAATTAGGCACACAAGTACTCACTTTAGAAAACATAAATTGGGTTTCATAAAAAAGAACATGGCGACTAATGAAGATTTTATTAGAAGATAAATCAAAAAATTTGTAACCACAATGATTAGAGGGATAACCCAAAACACACAAGCGGTAAACCGGGCTTGCAGTTTGTTAATAGTAGTTGACGGGAAAAGCGGATAGCATAAACACCCAAAAACCCTAAGATGTGAATACGAATGATCTTTATTATAGAGGACTTTAAGAGGAGACGCATATTCCAATCCTTTGGTAGGAAGAAAGTTAAAAAGATAAGTAGTCATTTGTAGAGCATGATGCCAAAAAGAAGGGGGTACGGAAGCATGGACCAATAAAGTTCGAAAAATATTATTAATAGTATGAATTTTTTGTTCGGCTTTCCCATTTTGTGAGGAAGTATGAGGACAAGAGAAACGAAAAACTATGTCATTAGTATTACAAAAATCCCGAAACAACCCATTATCATATTCTTTGCCATTATCACATTGAATATTTTTTATTTTCCGTTCGAATTGGGTGCGGACGAATGCTCTAAATTTTAAGAATGTGGAAAAAAGTTGTGATTTTTTCGCTAACGGAAAGGTACATAAAAATAGAATAATCATCCAAAAATATAACATAGTAACGATGGCCCACAGAACTTAAAACAGGAGATGTCCATAAATCGCTATGAATAATATCAAATGGCATTAAAGTACAAGAAGTAGAGGCTACAAATGATAATCGAATATGTTTTCCTAAAGTACAGGAATGACAAATTGGAGTACTGCGCGTACCCTTACAAGAAATAAAATTGTTTTTATGCAAAGAAGAAGCAATGGATGACCCAGGGTGACCCAAATGTGCATGCCACAAAGAAGGAGCTAGAGCTGCAAAAGTAGACGGCAAGGCTTGACTCGAGAGACTGGATGCGGGCGTGATAGGATAAAGATTTCCCTTACTATTACATCTCATGAGAGGTATCCCCGTCTTGAAATCCTTTACAGAAAACCCAAAAGGATCAAAATTAACAGAAACCCAATTATCAACGGTGAATTTACGGACATACACCAATTTTTTAATTAAGTTAAGGGCATGAAGAGCATTTTTCAAGACAAGAGGTGGATGGGGAGGAGACAAAGTAGTATGACCGTAACCACGAATTGGAATTGAGTTTCCATTACCAATAAGTATGCCACAATTTTTGCTCAAATTGAAATAAGACGAGAGAGTACATTGGTCTGACGTCATGTGAGAAGTGGCGCCGGTGTCCATGTACCAATTCGGGTCTGGGGAATTTAATCCAAGTGTACGCATCGCGGCCTCAATATCTGCGGAGACGGTATAGAGCCCACCGCCTGGAATGCCTACGGAGGCCGAGGCCTAAGCACACCGGCCTGCGGCCCCAGCCCAGAAAATAGTCTGCCACCCGAAGTTGGACCAGAGAAACTAGGCTTGGCCTGTTGTGGAAAATGGGCCCAGTTTCCCAGGTAATGGCTCGACAGAAAATTATCCATTGTTTGGCCAAGGCCCACTGGCCTAGTTCCACTGCTAGGAGGCCCACTGTTGAGCCCAATCAAGCTGCTGCCCACTACCCCGAGAGCCACCGCCGCTGCCATCACTATTTTGGTTGCCACCACTGTTTTGGATGCCATCATTGTTGCCGCCGCGATTCTTGCCATTATTTTTATTGTTTTGACCCTTCTTTCCGCCACCATTGTTGCGGTTTTGGCTCGAATTGTCAACAAATCCATGAGAATTATCGGACGAAGTCATCATCGCTGCGAAACTGACACCGGTAACCACTTTGTTTGCCAAGCCGGCTTCTTCTAAGGTGAGCATCGAGCGGGCTTGATAAAAGGGAGGAAGCGGATTACTTTGACGAAGGAGAGTCCCAATGCCATTATAGTCCTCAGAAAGGCCGGAAACCATTTGTAGAACAAGACGATTATTGGTCACAGGAGCTCCAACGTTATGGAGTTGGTCCACCAACTCCTTGAGCCGTTTAAAATATACAAAAACGTTCGAGAAATCTTTCATGCGGACTTGGAAGAATTCTTGCTCAAGGGTGACGACTCGGGAATGTTGGTTATCTTGGAATATATCACGCAAACTATTCCAGGTAGCCATAGTCGTAGTGTCCGGCTCAATGATCGTCTGTAAAAGGTCGGTAGAAATAGTGGAATAAATCCACTGAAGGACGGTAGCATCAACAGTAATCCATAACTGAGGATCCTCCGCGGGAGTAGGGGTAGCGGGAGGAATGATGTGATGGATGACTTGATGTGAGATTGCGTGAATTTTGAACAACTCTGCCTACGTCGCATATTGGACGTTTCCATCTCAAGAACAATAGGGATGTGGTTCTTGATATTGTAAACAATAAGGGCAGGATGAAAGACGTTCTTAGACATAACGAAAGAACAGAAGGTGATTTGGAAGAAAGTTTGGGAAGAGAAGAGGAAAAACTCAGCACGGAAACCGAGGACATGCTCAGAAGTCGAGGATACCGAGGACAAGCGGAAGCTTTTTGGAGAAAGAGGTATTTGAGACCTAGACTTCTGATACCATGAAAGAAATAATCCCTTGATTATTTCATTAATGAATGAGTATATATACAATTTCATAATATGAAAAATCATATTCCTATTCTACTCCCAAAATCCTATTCTATTTGTACAAGAATTCTATAATTATGGTAAGTGTACAATGTTACCTAAATACTATATATACACGGCTAACTATAATATGGTAAGTTTGTATACACGGCTAATCACAATGTATACTGTGATATATACACGGCTAATTTATGATAAGTGTTTCCTTGTATGTCCGTGATATACACGGTATATATAAAATAGTGTATATACCGTGTATATTTATCAATTCCATTCAATTTTTCGAGTGTCTATCTTCTTTTGTGTGTTTCTCATTCGATGTCCGAAATTTTTATCAGATCCTTTAATTCAGATTCAAGTTGTAAGATCTTTTTTTTTTAGTGTCTATTACACACACGGCTCAATTATTGAATTGATTTGAATTTTCAAAACCACTACTGTCAAGTAGAACACTATGACATAATGATCAAAATGTGATTCTTTAACAGTAAAAAAAAAATTGGACCATTGAAATAGAAATAGACAACCTTTCTCACAAGTCATTTCCACTTTCCCCTCTTTCAAGCTAATCGACAACATATATAAGCAATTGGGTGGCATATTTGTCTAGATGTTTTATTCTCAGTCATTTTAATTTGTTTTTTTCACAAATAATTATCCATTCTTCCTAACGACACATATTTTTTTCAATTATGATTTTGTAAACATTGTAGTCCAAGAGTCACTTCCGCTAACATATCAAAATTGTCCATAACGATGAAATTAAAAGGAATCCACAATCCAAACTGAAGAAAGATCCATGAGCGGCCAATTAACTTTTCTCCAAAGTAAAATATCCTCGATTACAGTAAATGGAAGAAGAAAAGAAACATTTGCTTTTTCTTCTATGATGTAATATTTGACTAATTTTTGGTGAAATCAAATTTAAGGGGAAATGGTCAAATTTGTTTTTACTATGCACGAAAATGATTAATTTTATTTTTCATTATATTATCCATACAAAAATTTCTCTGACTTTACTCAATTGAATCAAATATTCCACTTCTCTGTTAGGACTGTTCTAGTTGAATGCCAAATCCTAAGTACCACTAATAGGAGCCTTCTTTTGCTAGTAGAGTTTCTCCACGGGAAGGAAGACTAGTGTGATACTCACGCTCTTATTGGACGTGACAGACATTTATAGTGGCTAAACTAATGAAGAGAAGCATTTGATTTATTCACAGAATTGAATCTAATCTCATCCGTTCGATTCCTAGCTTGCTGCATATTTCAATGACAAAGAGAAAAACATAGCTTTATTGCGTGATTTTTCGATTGTGGTTGCAAAATCTCGCTTTTAATTCGAAAATGTGTACGTAGCTTCCTTGTACAATAGCTTTCGCTCTCTCTCTATCTAAGAGTGATCGGGAAGCATTCTCTCTACTTCTCGGTATCTGATTCTAATCCACGCTTTAGCCCTCTTTCGTCGTCCAAGTTGTTAGTGTCAATCTAGTATCATCAATGATGAAATGAATTGAGCACAATAATATAATAATAACTCAAAATAACTTGAAATCAACAACAATGAATTCAGCAAATTGAAAACACATACTAACTTGGTGTTGATAGAGGCCTGCTTGATGCAGTGTCCTAAGACAAAAATTCGCCCCCACTTGTGCTGCACTTTTACGGACGTCTGTCTAGAGGATACAACTATCTAAGTGAGAGTTCTAGCACAAGAACTTCACTTCTGGCGAATTTACTATATGTGTTCTTCAGAAACTTGTTTTGAAGAAGAAAAAGTAGAAGCCACAATCTTAAAACATTAATTGTGAAAAAACTGATTGATTGTAGTTTTTTCTGTCTTGTTGTGTATATCTCTCCAACCAAGTGATCAACCTTCTTAATTTAGAGTAGCATATGAATAGTTACAACCATTCATACCAAATGTTGTAATTGTTCTGAAAAGTTGTAACCTTTGTGAAAAGTTGCAACATTTGATTCGAATTTCTGTTGATCACTTTATTTCTTCTTAATTCCATACAAGTTCCAACAATACCCCACATTTTCTATTCAAACATCAACAATACCCCACATTTGGATAGAAAATAAGATAATAAGGAACTTGTCGTTATTTCTGAACAACGCGATATGCCATGCATCGGAAAAGGTGTTTGGTAGACTTGAACCGTTCATAGTGAATACCTATCGGATCTACTTTGTGAAATAGTGGACGAAATGTCTTGAACTATTCACGTTTTATAGTAAATCAAGACAACAAGTATCACACAGATCATATCAACATATTTCAATTCCTACGGTTGTGTTCATTTCGGTTGTGAACAACTCCTTCTTCGTGAGATTCTCTAGAGAACGTAGTCATATCGATTCTCCCATATGAGACCCCACATCAATCTCATATAGGTAATACCAAACAAGAATAGTCCGTACTATCCCACCATATGTTTTTAGTATTATTAAGAATAAGATTCAGCCCTTAAAATATCAACGGATTAACACACTTAGTACACCATAGGAATGAACATATGTGTGTTTTATGCTCCTTGAATCTTCCCCAACTAGTTTTCCTATTGAACCTAAACCATGGGATCTCCAATTATGATAGATTAGGTTTCCGCCAGTTAACGACTCATTGTGTTGGCTTTAAGCCCATTCCCCTCGATGTAAATACGACTTGCTCTTTGTTAAGGCCTTTTGTCAAAGGATCCACTATATTGTCCTTTGATCTCACATAATCAATGAAAATAATTCCATTCTTTAGCAAGCTTTGTATTGTATTATGATGTCGCCTTATATGTCTTGACTTGCCATTGTATATCTGATTCTTTGCCCTCGTCAGGGCAGCCATACTATCACAATGTATGCAAATGGCTGTCACGGGCTTTGTCCACAACGGAAGACCTTCTAGGAAGTTTCTGAGTCATTCTGCCTCTTCGGCAGCTTTGTCTAAGGTTACAAACTCTGCTTCCATAGTTGATCGCGTATTTACCGTTTGCTTTGATGATTTCCAAGATACCGACGCTCCACCAAGTGTAAATACATAACCACTTGTAGACTTACTTTCCTACTGGTTGGACATCCAATTAGCATTACAATATCCTTCTAACACAGGAGGATATTTTGTATAATGCAATCCATAGTTCATTGTATGTTGTAGATATCAGAGTGCTCGTCTTAGTGCAAACCAATAATCCTTTCCAGGATTATGTGAGTATCGACTTAGTCGACTCACTGTATATGCTAAATCCAGTCTCGTACAATTCATTATGTACATCAAGCTTCCAAGAACTTGTGTATACTCCAATTGAGACACACTTTCACCTTCATTCTTCTTAAGGTGACTAGCGGGATCAAATGGTGTAACAACCGGTCGATCATCATAGTGTCCAAATTTTCTGAGGACCTTTTCAACATAATGGGATTGTGTTAAGATGTAACCATCAGAATTCTTTTGAATTCTAATACCAAGAATGACATCCGCTATTCCCATATCTTTCATATCAAAAGCGGCATGCAACATCTTCTTAGTTTGGTTAATTACATCTTTATCCGTTCCCATAATTAGCATATCATCAACATATAAGCATATAATGACACATGCATCTTTACATTGTTTAATGTAGACACATTTATCACATTTATTTATTTGAAAACCATTTGATAATAACGTATTATCAAACTTTTCATGCCATTGCTTTGGAGCTTGTTTAAGTCCGTATAAAGACTTAATCAATTTACAAACCTTTCGTTCTTGAACTTTAACAACAAACCCTTCGGGTTGTTCCATGTAAATTTCTTCATCTAATTCACCATTCAAGAATGCGGTCTTCACATCTATTTGGTGTATTTCTAAATTGTGAATCGCCGCTATAGTAATTAACGTTATTATAGACATAATTCTCGTTATTGGTGAGTAGGTATCAAAGAAATCTACACCGTCTTTTTGTCGAAACCCTTTGGCTACTATACAAGCTTTGTATTTTTCTATAGTACCATCAGACCTTAATTTCCGTTTGAAAATCCATTTATGGGCTAGTGGTTTTTGTCCCGGAGGGAGATCAACCAATATCCATGTATTATTTTACACAATGGATTCTACCTCACTTTGAATAACCTATTTCCAATAAAGTGCTTCGGATGATTCCATAGCAGCCCTATATGTTTGAGGTTCTTCTTCAACGGAAAAGGTCATGAAGTCCGGTCCAAAATCTTTGGAAATTTTCCCACATTTACTCCTCCGTAGTTCAGAGATTTTTTCTTGAACAGATGAAGTAAGATTTTCATCATTATTAGTGTTTTGGTTTGACTCATCTTGAGGCAGTGTCCTTTTCTTATGATTAGGAACACTTTTATCCTTTGTAAGGAAAAATATCCTCAAAAAATTCTGCTTCAGCAGAGTCCATAAGTGTGTTTTTTTTAATACCTTTAACATCGGAATGATACACCAAAAAATTATATGCTGCACTATTAGTGGCATGACCAATATATATGCAATCCACCATTTTTTGTCCAAGTTTAGTTCTCTTTGGTAAGGGAACTTGAACTTTCGCTAGGTAACCCCACACTTTCATCCGTTTGAAAGTAGGCGATCTTCCTCTCCATAACTCATAGGGAGATTGATCATTTTTCTTTTGAGGAATTTTGTTCAATATTATATTTGCAGTAATTAACGTCTCACCCCATAGACTGAGGGGTGCACCCGAACTAATCAACATTGAATTCATCATATTCTTCAATGTTCTATTTTTACGTTCGGCAACTTCATTTTGTTTTGGAGTATATGGCGCAGTGGTTTGATGAACTATACCAGAAGTAGAACAGAATTCTTTGAACTCATTTGATTGATATTTACCACATCTGTCTGACCTTAGAATCTTAATTTTTTTGTCAAGTTGGTTTTCCACTTCTGATTTGTATGTTTTAAACATGTTCAAAGCCTCATCTTTGGTATGTATTAAATATACATAACAAAATTTACTGCAATCATCTATGAATGATATATAGTAATTCTTTCCTCCACGAGATGGGGTTGCTTGGTAATCACATAAATCACTATGAATTAAACCAAGCACTTCATTTGATTTCACTACAGATTTATGAGGATGACTTATATATTTTGATTCTATGCAAACTCCACACTTAGTCATTTTGTTCATAGAGCAATTTGGCAATATGTCTAACTTTACCATTTTTTGTAAAGAGCGATAATTAGCATGGCCTAATCGTGAATGCCATAAAGAAGGGGAATCAATCATATACATAAAAGCAATGCTAGTGCCTGCATTTTCATTAATAATGCAATTGTCTTAGTAGGTACAACATTTAGTTTGAAGAGTCTCTCACTGAGGTAACCCTTCCTTACATACAACCCACCCTTGGTGAGTACAAATTTGTCAGATTCAAATACAATTTTGAAGCCCTTGTTACTAAGAACAGGCCCAGAAATCAAATTCTTACAAATTTCAGGCACGTGCAACACATTAGTGAGCACAAGATCATTCCCGGAAGTGAGTTGTAAAGTCACATTCCCTTTCCCTTCCACTTTCACGTATAAAGATTCCCTACGAACAATGGTTCTCCATCCTTGATGGCCTGGTAGGATGAAAACATATCATTTTCAGAACATACGTGCATTGTAGCACCCGTGTCCATCCACCAATCGGTTGAATTTGTAACCAGATTTGCTTGAGCCGCCACAACCCCAATGAATTGGTTTTTAATTTCAGCCCGGTTGGATTGGTTGACATTACTCGAACCTCCAACACCACCACCTTGATTCTTACGAAGGCGACAATCTTTTGCTCTATGTCCAGGTTTGCCACATACCCAACACAGTCCTGGTTGTGATTTCTTGAATGCATTGGTCCTTTGTGAGGCGAATGTATTCCTCCCGGTTGCAAAAGATGGCTTGGCACCATTAAATTTCCATTGTCGTTCTGAAACTTGGCCTTAGAAGAATTGCCTTCAACCATGTTGGCATTAGGCTCCAATGAAACAGCATCTGTCTTTTCATTCTTTCGGTTATCCTCTTCAACTCGAATTTTCAGAACCAATTGCTCAAAATTCATTTCCTCGGTTAGATGCTTAAGATAAACCTTAAAATCCTTCCATAAGGGAGGTAATTTCTCAATAATAGCACCAACAATGAAATTCGGGTTAAGGCCCATACCTTCAACCTCTAACTCATGAACAATGATTTGGAGTTCCTCCACTTGCTTGACAACTGCCTTGGCATCACTCATCTTAAAGTTCAGAAATTTTCCGATGACGAACTTCTTGGAACATGCAACCTCAGTTTTGTACTTGTTCTCCAACGATTGCCTAAACTCCCGTGCCGTTCTGAACGTGGATTAGATGTCGTAGAGAGAATCATCCAAGGCATTGAGAATATAGTTTTTGCAAAGAAACTCCTGACTTTCCCAAGTTTGAATGTCTTTCAGCCTTTCAGCCTTCTCCGCATCAGTCGGAGTATTCTCCCCTTCTCCTTCTGGAAAAGCCATAGGAGCCTCAGCAATCAATACGTTTGTCACGTGAAGAGTTGTCAAGTAGAACAACATATTCTGTTGCCAACGTTTGAAATCAGAACCTTTGAATTTCTCAGGTTTCTCAACATGGTTTTTCACCATTGACGATCCAGATTGATCCATCTTTGCAAATCAGGAAATTGAATTCTCTGAAAATTTTGCAACCTCAACAAATCAGGAAAAAAAATTCTGGAATTTTATTTTTATTTTTTTGAATAGTAACTTTTGTCTTCGAAAATGTGTACGTAGCTTCCTTGTACAATAGCTCTCGCTCTCTCTCTATCTAAGAGTGATCGGGAAGCATTCTCTCTACTTCTCGGTATCTGATTCTAATCCACACTTTAGCCCTCTTTCGTCGTCCAAGTTGTTAGTGTCAATCTAGTATCATCAATGATGAAATGAATTGAGCACAATAATATAATAATAACTCAAAATAACTTGAAATCAACAACAATGAATTCAGCAAATTGAAAACACATACTAACTTGGTGTTGATAGAGGCCTGCTTGATGCAGTGTCCTAAGACAAAAATTCGCCCCCACTTGTGCTGCAGTTTTACGGACGTCTGTCTAGAGGATACAACTATCTAAGTGAGAGTTCTAGCACAAGAACTTCACTTCTGGCGAATTTACTATATGTGTTCTTCAGAAACTTGTTTTGAAGAAGAAGAAGTAGAAGCCACAATCTTAAAACATTAATTGTGAAAAAACTGATTGATTGTAGTTTTTTTTGTCTTGTTGTGTATATCTCTCCAACCAAGTGATCAACATTCTTTATTTAGAGTAGCATATGAATAGTTACAACCATTCATACCAAAGGTTGTAATTGTTCTGAAAAGTTGCAACCTTTAATTCGAATTTTCTGTCCGTTGATCACTTTATTTCTTTTTAATTCCATACAACTTCCAACACAATAAGCATACCTCGTAAACAATCTACTTAATTTTAAACGCGATTTATAATTGATTAACTGTTTATTCTTTTGACACTATCAGTTTTATGAGATGGACACATCACATGGCATGTGCCATCTCACCACCCTACCTCCCTCCCCTCACCCCTTCTTCCACACTAGCACCTCCTCTCCCATTATCAAATCCTACTAGTAGATTAGTAATAACATGTACAGTTAAAAGTGAAAGGCAAACAGTGAAGATGGGTTGAGTGATTAATGATTCCAGTTTCTATAATTGGAGAAGACTAGCCAGATGATAGTGATTTCTCCAATATGCAGTCACTGCCTACCTGAAATATATGAACCCACCCACCCCCTATCTAAGAAAACGTAGTTTGTAGATTGTTGACCTTATCATGTGAGTGGTCAAGTTTTGGTTTCCTTTATTAGAAATCAATTATATAGTTCCAAAAATGGCAATTTGGGTCCTTGTCCGTGCTTATAGTTGAATCTACCATGTGTACTAGTTGTTTTTTGTTTTTTTTATTGATATGTGGTGCTTCTTGTCCTTACAAGCGTGATATTTTCTTTTTCTACTTTGTTCTTCAATCGATGCCATGTTCTATTATTCATTTTCCTTTGTTCTCTAGTTATCAATTTTAAAGCAACTACGAATTAATTACATATGGTTTATCCATTTTAAGAGCAGGAAAACAAATACTAACAAAGAGATAGACCTCTTCTAAATAGAGGCGGACCCAGGGGCACCATCAGGGCAGATACAAAGTATCTTACGCAATACCGCTTCGTTCAATAAGTTTATTAAACACAAATAAAACTAATTTACAAATGTATAAATATGAATTAAATGACAATAATTGGCCAAGTTTACTTTGTGGGCGATGGTTGTGAACACCACTTTGTGTCCTAGGTCGCGTGTTTGAAGATTGCCACTCCTGCATTTTTATGTAATTTTTTTAGCATCTTTAACATTGTCAGCTAAAAACGAAAAAAATTAATGAAAATTAGATTCGAACCTAGGTCCTTCAAGTCGAGAAAAGGAGTTAAGCAGTGATTTCGACCAGCACACCCAACTCATTTTTGTGTCTTAGTGTGCCTGATAAAATATATGTTATACGTCAAGTATATATTGATATGATCCTCGGAGGCTCATGAACAATTATGAGGGCTAATGTTTGTGATGGAGCTTCAAGCGTGTATTGGCATGCCACACGTCTCTTGATGATGAAGATAGAGTCTTTGGAGGTCATTAATGAGCAAGCCACAAGTATGTACATCTTGTGGATGATTGCTTGGAAGGAAGTTCAAGATAAAGGCACAAGAGTAGAGGCCAAAATAAGTGGTTAGGACGTGTGAAGGCTTGAAGGTCCCATGTTTGGTTATTTGTGCAAAGGCCATTTTTAAGCTTTTGCTGTAATAGGGAAAACTATAAATAGAACCCTTGTTATTTTCATTCCTTAGTTTTTTATGACGATGAGATGAATACTCTTAAAGAGTAATAGTTTGTTTGATAGTTTAGTGTAGTGCTAATCTAGTGATTAGTGTTAGTGATAATTAATTATGGTGGATTCCATTATTGGCTATTGAAACCCTTTTCCATTGATCATCATATAGAGTTGTTCATTTGTGGATTCAATTGATTAACTCTTGTTGAACTTCAAATAATATAGGTTCTCTTAGGTTGATTCAATTGGGAGTGTTTGAATATCATATATCCAAGTTTGCCCACAAATTCAATCCTAATTGGGTCTTGCTTCTATCCCTCTATTCTCATCCCAATTTCTTTAATTCTCATCTTCAATTTCTTGCTATTTTAGTTTCTGCGTATTTGTCGTTTGAGTTCATGTCTTCCGCAAGGAGGATCGTATCACTTAGTATCAGAGCTTAGGCTAAATGATTGTCTTTATAATTCTTAATCTTAGATTCTTCTAATTTGAAAATCTCAAAAAAAAAATCAAAATTCCAAAAAAAATATCCAAAAATTTATTGTTGTTTTGATGGATTCGAGGTCAAATTTGAGTTCCTTGATATACAAAAAAAACCCTAGATTCACATTTTGTGACATTTGAAAGTGTTTTGGAGATTCTACCATTATTGAAGCTTGAAGATTTGAAACTTGAAAAATAGTTTTGGTGAAGGAAGGCTCTATTGGCTTTGAAAGTTGGTGGGTTTTGTTCTACTCATCATAGGGAGCTTGAATTTAAAATTTTGTGGCAATTGGAGTTGATTTGGACCCCTATTGTATTTTGGGTATTTTTCATATTCTTGAGCTATTTTCATATATTCATGAGGAAGAAGACACTCAAAAGGGGTTTTTGATCCAAAAAGAACAAGTCAAGCGGTCAAAAGGTCTTTGTAGGGCCAAAAAAGGAAAGTTTCAGATTTGATGGAGCTCCACAAATCAGCCAATTTCGAATTTAGTACAAAAGAAATTAAATTCGGAATTGCCATATCAGCAGACCACGTCAGCAGCCCCATTCGCATCAATGCCATGCAAGCGCCCGCACGTCGCGTCAACTGCCAGGTGGACGTCGCGTCAGCGCCAGACGGACTGCCAGCCTGCCTGCCACGCGCGCTGCAAAGCCCCGTCGTGCCTGCATGTGGGTGTGGCATAGTTTCAGAGAGCAAATTACTCTGTTTTTGCCCTGTTTCAGCATTTTTCAATGCAGTTTTCGTCCAAATTTCTTCTGATCTGATTTTTTATCCTAATTTTATTTTTTAAATTATTCTAAATAATTATCAACGAGTAATTGATCCTACTTTTTGTTAATTAATTCTTGAATTTCATTTTTTTTCATCCCAAATTCTTCCAAAAAATTTCTAAAGTGTTGAAAATTGATTTGTCTTCTTTCCTTCACATTTCTTTGATTCTCTAAGATAATTCATGACTAGTAATTTTTCTTACCTGATTGTTAACTAGATCTTGAGTCTGAAATTCGTTCGTGCTAATTCATTTGGAGCTTTTCTCATTTGATTTCATTGTGAATTGCTTGACTCTTGTAAGTTTGCTTTGATTGTCTGTTCTTGGTGTCACATAACTTTCACTCTGAACCGATGCTTTGGTGCTACTAGGGAATTGTTTGAAATTATAGGTTCTTGACGAGTTTAAGAATAATTCATTGAGTGAAAAAAGGCAAGAGTGGAGAGAACATTTTAGTGGTGCTAGCCAAGAACAACCGAGTGCAAACACGAGCGTTGGTGAGGAACTCTTATTTAACCTTGTTTGCTAATTTTGTAGGTACAAGAAGAGAATCCAATGTATCGAGAGAGGATTGATCTAAAGAGGCAAATTATTGAAACCAAGGTGAATGTTTGTGATTGTGCGGGATTCTCTCTTGTGCTTGATGATGATTGTTACACAAATTTCATCATCCCTCATGCGGTTGAATAATTGAGGATATCTTGTGTGATGAGACGTGATCCTTATAATGATGAGGGAGGGTATTGGGTTGATAGGAGAGTGAAGGTATTAATTACACATGGTGAGTATCAAGAGGAGGTTTGATGTGATGTACTTTCCATAGATACTAGTGACATATATTTGGGGAACCAAGAATATAGGATTCTATATGAGCAAGTATGGTACAAGTATGTAATGAACAAGAAAGAGAGATTTTTCTTTCCACCCATACCCCTAAAGAAGAAGCAAGTGCAAGTGAACCACTTCCTAGAGTGAGTGATCTTGATCTTTCATGTTATGATAGGATGGAGGAAAATATTGACACGATTAGAAAGGTTCTCCAACAAATAATTGCTCAATGTTTGGCAAAGGAGAAACCAACACAAGAAGAGAAGGTTATCCCAAGTGAAGCCAAATGGAAGATTGAAGTGAAGGGTCATTCTAACCCTTCGAACGGAATATTAAGAGTTCATCCCTCTTCTAATTAACATGAGAGATACAAAATTGAGAGGAGTAAGGGAGAGCCATGTGACAACCCTAGAGTGAAAAAAATGAGAGGTTGTGTGGAGTGATGTGAGAGAGTTGTCACAACTTATTTCTAACTCTTCTAACCTTTCTACTTCTTCTAGTTGTCTTTGTCCCTTTTTAGGTATTCATGAGGATGAACACTTAAAAGTATCCCAAGTTTCTTTGGGAAGTGAAGTAACTCAACCCTATTCAAAATAAAAAAACAATGGAAGGCACTTGGTCGAGATAACGAGGGCTATGTACATGAGTGACAAGGTAACAAAGCTAATCCTTATACTCTATTGAACTTAGAGGAACATGTTATGACTAATAGCTAATTGGGTAAGGATGAAGTTTTGTCGTGTGTGGAGCATAGTCGCTCTTTGCTAAATAATGACGATGTCCTTGTTGGGAGTGTTCACACACTAATTGATCATTTTGATAACCGAATTGATTCTTCTTACGAGATCAATTTGTATCCACCTAGTGTGTACACTTTTAATTCTACACTAGTTGACTTTATTTGTGGTAATCATGTGAGTAAATCTTGTGAGCTTGACATGCTACCAACTAGTATTGATATTTGTGTTGATCAACTTGATTATAATATTAATCCACTATTCGAGAAACCTTGTGATGTGCTTAATAAACCTTCGATTAGTGATGATATTGATAAAGTTGATCATTTGCATGAGTATGACACACCATCCATATTTAACACATATAAAGATGAGTCATTTGATCTTACCTTATTAACTTTTGATGAGACTCAAGGTTATGATAATGTTATGTGACATGTAGAGAGTCATGACACTGATCCTTTTGAGAGTCAACTTACGTGCCTCCACTCACCAACTTTAGTTATTACTCTTTCTTTAAGGATAATGTTTTACTTGATAATGACATGAATGTTGATGATGATGTGCATGGTTATATGTCTTGCGGTATGGTAGATGTAGCCACATTTGGGGGGGGTACAAAGTCTATGAGAATCTAATATGGAATGATGACGCTTTTCCCTATAATGAAGATCTTCCTTTAGGGAATGATAATACACTTACGGGGAAGGAGTTTTTGAAAAGGAAGGTGAAACTTATTTATAAATTGCTACTTCTTTCTTATGTGTCCAAAATTTTAGTAGCATGCTTGATCTTGCTCTTGAACCTAATAGTGAGGCTAGATTTGAGAATACTATAGATGGAGAACTTATTTTGTGTGACACCTTTCTTTACAATCGAGTTGTATATGATGACACTTATGATTGCGTCGGGGGTGTATCTTATATTGGGAGAGGTTTTATTGAGGTATATCTTTATCTTTTTACCCCCCCCCTTGTGATGGGAACCTCCTCTTGAAGGGACATACCATATTCATTTGGAAGGATTGTTTTGGAAAAGAGGTGAATCTTGCTTGTTTATTGACACTACTTATTTGTGTGTTTCAACTTATAAGCGTAAGCTTGAATATGGTCTTGAAACTAATAGTGATCTTACTTGTGAGGACCCTATTGACGAAGTTGTTTTGCATACCTCTTTCATTTACTATCTATTTGCATTTTATAATGCTCATACTTGTGTGGGAAGATTTTTCTTCCTAAGAGTGATCGATGCTTGATTATACCACAAGTTTGTGCACCCTTGACATATTGGTAGTTGTGTTCATTCTTGGGGGCCAAAGGCCCCTACTGCGGGTCGGCAAGCGGACGGCGGGCGTATGCGTCGCTTCTAGCACGAATTCTGACTTAGAGGCATTCAGTCATAATCCAACACACGGTAGCTTCGTGCCACTGGCTTTTCAACTAAGCGCGATGACTAATTATGTGAATCAACGGTTCCTCTCATACTAGGTTGAATTACTATTGTGACACTGTCATCAGTAGGGTAAAACTAACATGTCTCATGACGGTCTAAACCCAACTCACGTTCCCCATTGGTGGGTGAACAATCCAACACTTGGTGAATTTTGATTCACAATGATAGGAAGAGCCGACATCGAAGGATAAAAAAGCAACGTCGCTATGACCGATTGGCTGCCATAAGCCAGTTATCCCTGTGGTAGCTTTCT